>JAHDVE020002241.1:0-36334 GCA_022606495.2 Halesus radiatus | reverse complement strand
TCCTCGCTTTCATCGTGCTTCTTAAAGTAGAGAATAGCAATAACAGGGCACTTTATATCTCTGCGATAACTATTAAGTTATCACGTACTTGCACAGGCACCAATTTCAAACTCACTTTATTACACATTTGTTAGATTTTATGTATTTCGATTGATATCAATGTAAGCCGCCAACCCTCCAAATATGTTTTTCTGTTAAAATTAATAAAATGGTGAAATTTCCAGGAAATGGTTAAGTACGTAACGAGATTTTCAGTAAGATTTTACGAAATAGTTTAACTTTGTAATAGTTATGAAGAACACACGTTTTGATTTAATCTAGGGATCCTTGACCGACAAGGTGTAACAAATAACACTTGTGGATGCCTAAATTATTCATCATCTGTTTATTTTTATAGCTTTTTTTTTTTACAGTAACTCCACACAGAAGATCAAGGAGGAAATAATTTCCCTCAAGGCCTATATCATCTTTGGGGATGCTGTGTGGAGGGTCTTTTTGAGGATAGGAAGGAGTGAACTTGGGTCTTGAAGAGACCCATGTTATAGGATGGAGGAAACACAGAGGCCGGCAGATCATTCCACAGCCGAGCTGTTGAACACAAGAACGAGCTAGATTGATGCCGAGATAGGAGGTGTATAAATAGGTACCTACTGCCGAGAAACGTTTCACTACAATAGCGCACCGGTCTTGGTGATTAATTACATCTCTATCCTCCCTCCATTTTACTGACTGCCAGAAATCATGATCAAACGCTAATGATACTGCGCCCCCATATGGACTCGACTCTACGATATCTACAAAGACAGAATTGAAAGTATTCAAGAAAATTTCTGCATTGCCTTAATTACAGAATGAGCACACCTAAACGGGAATACGTGAACATGATCTGTATCTGTAATGTCTCCACCCTCTCTAACCGGCGAATATACCTTGACCTTATGACCCTGTATAAAGTCTGCAATAATATTATCGACTGTCCTACCTTACTCCAACTAATAAACTTTAAAGTACCGCCCAGAACAACTAGATTTTAACAATTATTCCACATTAGCCGGACGCGCACAAATGCTGGTGTCAGGGATCCAATCAGAAGAATGTGCGAGTTATTCAATCAAAATCGAACTAAGATGGATTCCAACATATTCTTTGATACATGCAGTACTTTTAAGAGAAAATTGAAAGCTGTTTTCATATAAAAATAAATAAACAAACAAACTACAACGAGCAGTGTTTACACATTGTGTACTTTTTTATTATTTAATTTGTATAACACTATTTTTAATTTAATCATTATTTTTTTCCTTTACATTTTTGTAAAAATTATTTGTAGCTTATTTACCTCCTTTAATTAATGTGAACTTTTTCCAATTCTTTCTGTGTAACACAATCTTAAATTCCATAATTTTTGTAAATATTTTTTTAAGGTTTATTTATCTGTATCATATTAATCAGTGAGAAATAGCTATGATGCAGGCGAGTTCTCTAGATAATGTATATTGTTTTAATATTACTGTCTGTATCTGTATTTTCTCCTTAAATCGAAAAAAAATACAGTAAGTAAAATTAAAAAAATAAAATAATCAAAACAAATCTATACCATTAATCCATTTAAATAAATACATATTTTAAATATCCGGGATCCTATACCTTAATACGGTCAAGGGACTAAAAATCATTGTCGAATAAAATTTCCCAAGCCGTAGAAAATCCATGTGGAAAAGCTTCGGAAAATTTTGAAGTGTTTTCAGTGAAACTATGATACCCTTTTGCTTTGGGATGTAGGAGAGCAGTATTAATACGGGAGGGAATATAAATGGAAAGATGAGCGGCAGATATACACTGCAGATGAGGTTACTAATGATGTCAAGATCAATTTCAAAAATAAAAAGGTTTCACTTTTAATTGACGATAAGAAATTATTTTCACTCCATTTTAATTCAACAGCAGTCTTATTTTGTTCCGCTGCATTCAGCGGAAACCTAAAAAATAGGTAAAAAAATGGTATACTTGGAAAAGGGTGTCAAAAAAGGTGCCGAGGAGTCAACTACTCACATTTTCCATATAGAATGAGGTTGAATTTTTACATATTTCCAGATTAGAACCTGTTGCCTTTCAAATTACGTAGGAAAAATATTTATCATTATACGTTTACACCTCGTCACCGTTGCAAAAGGATAAGTTAATACATTATGAATTGCTAATTTTCACGCACGTTCGAGGTTTCTTTCAGAATTTGTAAGTATATTCTTTTCTGTAATCATATGGAATCTCCGAGATATGCCTGCCAAAGACTAAAACAAAATCTCTTTATTTTTAGGCACACATACTATTAATTGCGTGGGTGTAACGATTAAATTAATGGATATTTTAATCAAGTACTTATAATAAGATTTGTCATGTAACTAAGTAATATGTATGTATGACGTATTCGAAGAGGCCTTTCCCTTCAATCCGTGTCAGCCAAATAATTTGTCTTCCTCATAAAACTTAATGTCCGCAATTTGAAAAGTAGGCCTCCGCCATTCATCCTCCGCCGTAATACCCGAAAGCATGTCGAACCGGCCAAAGTCTCTTTAATCCTAACCAATTACTCGTCGTATTATCATAAGTTAAAAATTTCCGCAACCAAACTCGGAGTGTGTAGTGTGTTAAGTTGTTGAGAAATCCGCTATTTATGATAAAAATCCTTTTGAGAAATCCACTATTTATTGAGAAAAAAGAGGACGCGAGGCTCGTCGCTCGGGACCTGCGAAAGCGATGTCGCCTGCCATTCTTCCGAATTAATTATAACGCTATAAATTTCTGCGGAACATGCGCACAGGCGCATGAGCGCGGACACAATCGCCTCATAAGTTTTTTTTTCACACAACAAAAAAAAACAAAAATTGGCATTACCTCAATTGGCACGAAATTCTCTGCGACCTACCTCTCACTGCGACTTACCTGTCACTGTGACAAACCTCCGACCATCCTCACAAACCCTGCAAACCACCTCGTCCTCACCTGACCCTGCACCTCAACCTGACATCCGCTACAAACCTCTGCTAACGACCTACCCGACCACACATCCTGCTACACCACCCGTCCTTGTACCCCAACTAACAACATGGAACCCTACTTGCTGGAGCTCGAGAAATTAGACCCTCCGATCGAAGCCATCAAAAAATTCCTCGAACTTAAAAAAACTCCGTCCGAAACTCCCATCACTGCAAGACGCAGAAAGGTAACATACTACCTGGACGGAGTAAACCCCTCCAGCTCCGAATTCCTCCCAAGATCCTCCACCACTCCCGAGAAAGCATCAAAACCGATACCACCCACCACCACGACCTCAGCTACACCACTGACTCCGCCCGCCCACCGATCCGCCGAACAGACCCAAGCTATGTACACGGATATACCGACCACCCCCACCAAACCCTCCACCCGCCCATCGACCTCAGCAGCATCCGACTTCCCCCCTCTCTGGACAACCGCCTCCGCATCCAACAAAAAAAGAAAAGCCTCCACCTCTCCTCGCACCTCCTCTCCAACACCGACCCAAAACCGCTTCACTCCCCTGACCCCCGCTCCAAGTACCATCTCAGATACCATCACGACAGACGATAACAACGAAGAATCCACCGCACCTGCCCCAGTCCGCCCCCGCCCTACCAAGATCCCTCCTATCATCATCACCTCGCCTGATAACTGGAACACCCTGAGACGGAAGCTGGAGTTTGCGGGTGTTAAAATCGCACACGCAAAGGCCATTCCGACCGGAGTGGTATTACATACCGAGAACTCATCCAGCTTCCGTCTCGCGACAAAAATGTTGGAAGAAATTACAACGCCTTTCCATACCTTCGAACTGAGCGAAGATAAAACCACCAAGGCAGTAATCCGCGGTGTTCCCACGTCCATCTCAGAAGATGAAATCTTGGAGGAACTCAAGGACTTAAATCTTCCAGTCATCACCGTCTCTCGGATGAGATCAGGACCAAATAGGACGAATGTCCCCATGGTCCTGGTCCAACTCTCTCATGGCGAAGAAGGAAGGAAGATTTTTAATCTAACGTCACTCTTCCACCTAAAAATCAAGATCGAATATTTGGACCACAAAAAATCCCCTACACAGTGCCACAGATGCCAACGCTTCGGCCACTCGGCTAAAGGCTGCCACCTCCCACCTCGCTGCGTCAAGTGCGCGGGAAATCATTTCACCGCGGCCTGCAACAAAAAGAGGGAAGACGGACCGGCCACTTGCGTGAACTGCACCGGCCCTCATCCAGCAAACTACAAAGAATGCCCAAAACGACCCGCTGACCCGATCCCTCTCTCCCGACGAACACAGGTACCTCCCCAAGTTACCTTCACCTCCCACCCTACCACACCTTCCCTATCCTACGCGAGGGCCTTAAACCCTAGTGTTCCCGAAATCCCTACCCCATCCCCCACCTCCCCTCCCCCTCACACTCCCACCACCCCCCCCCAACCCACACCATCCACATCTCAACCCTCTCCCCCCCCTCCCAGCCCCTCAGGCCCTTTCAATATTTTTGAGTTCCTCAAAAACATAAATTTCACCAAGGTCGGTGAAGTTTTCACCGACCTCATCAATAAATTTAAATCTGCCACTTCACCGGCAGATTATATCTCCATCATGTTCTCAGCAGCCCCCCAAATCATCTCAATTTTCACTAATTAAAATGGCTAACTCGACTACCTCGCCCTCCGCGCTGCGCATCGCATTTTGGAATGCAAACGGTATATTAAAAAACCTACACGAAGTTCGCATATTCACCAACACACACAACATAGACATTTTGCTCATTAATGAAACACATTTAAACCCATCACACTCACCAAAAATCGCTAATTACACGCTGTACAGAAATGATAGATTACACTCACGAGGTGGTGGCACAGCCATCTTCGTGAAAACTAAAATCGCACACACTCGCAATACCACACCCACACTTTCTACAATAGAAAGCACATCAATCACAATACACACAAAACACTCCGGTCCGCTGAGAATTAATTCAATTTATAATCCACCTCAAAAGAGATTACAAAACTCGGATCTTGATTTACTTCTCAGCGGACAAATACCTACTATTCTAGCGGGTGATTTCAACGCGAAACACACCTCCTGGAATAGTAGGCGTGCAAACGTAAACGGGCGTATTTTACACAAATACATATCAAACCACTCAGACATCATCGCAGACGGTCCCATGTCACCTACACACTTTCCAGGACGAGGACTCACGTCTGACGTCCTGGATATCGCAATATTCTACAAATCTCCTTGGACGTACTGTATCGAAACCATTAACGATCTGTCCTCAGACCACAACCCCGTGTTGCTCACAGTCAATGAATTCATCGAACCCCCCCCCACCAAAGCCAGAGAGAAGACCGACTGGACATATTTCTCGCACAGAGTCGGGGAAAAATTATCCATCACTCACACCATCAAAAATACAAAAGATCTAGACATAGCGGTTGACAACTTCGCCGAGACAATTACGTCCTCGCTAAAAGATGCTTCCAAACCCCTGCCCGAGCGCTCTCCTCTGACTCTCAGAGGGGACCTCCCAAAAAATATAAAAGATCTCATCTCTCTCAAAAATAATCTCCGCCGCCACTGGCAAAAAAATCGTGTCCGTAGAATCAAAACCACCATCAACAGACTTCAAGCCCTCATAAGAAAAAAACTCTATGAGCACTCAAATGACACTTGGAATAAAAAACTTCAAGAGATAAATCCACAAGATGGCTCCTTGTGGAAATTATCCAAAGCCCTCAAATCTACCCCTGTACCAAACCACCCCATTCACTCCGAAAACGGTCTCGTTTTCGATGATCAAGACAAATCGGAGGCGTTCGCCGACAGTCTTGAAAAACAATTCAGCCCCAGCTTCAAACACGCCAACCTCGACCACATTGCAAACGTCAACCGCAGAGTAAATAGCATATTAAATTCCTTACCCCCCGAAAATATCCACTTCACCACCCCTGCCGAAGTAATCCGGGCTATAAAAGCCCGGAAAAACAAAAAAGCTCCCGGCCCCGATGGGATCACAAACTTCGCTCTTAAAGCTCTCCCCCAAAAAGGAATACTAGCAATAGTAAATCTAATCAACGCCGCCCTCCGATTACGCTATTTCCCCAAAAGTTGGAAACATGCTCACGTAATCGTTCTTCCCAAACAAGGAAAAGATCCACTCTTTTGCGAGAACCACCGACCGATCAGTCTTCTCTCAAACATTGGGAAAATTTTTGAAAAAATTCTACTCACCCGGCTCCTAAAGCACATTGACGAAGTCTCAACCCTACCCGAAGAGCAACACGGATTCAGATCACAACACTCCACCCTTCACCAACTCCTGAGAGTCTCCGAAATCATCATCGGAGGCTTCAACACCTTTCGGTCTACTGGCGCCATTTTCCTGGACATAGCCAAAGCCTTCGACAAAGTATGGACAAACGGCCTGCTTCTCAAACTCCACGACACCGGCATCGACCCCCAACTGTTCGGTGTCCTAAAATCATTTCTACGCCGCCGTACTTTCCAAGTGAAATACCGCGGCGCTCTCTCCAAAATACGATTCATGACGGCAGGGGTCCCCCAGGGGTCCCTACTGTCCCCCACCCTCTTCAACGTCTACACACACGACATACCCCTCACAGAAAACCACAATTCATACAAAGCTCTGTATGCAGATGACACCACCGTTATGGTTCAGTACAGTTCGCCCAAGATGATTACACATCGTCTACAACTAAACATCAACAAACTCCAAGATTGGTATGACGAATGGCGCATAGACGTGAATCCCACAAAGAGCGTAGCGGTCTTCTTTTCCCGTAAGAGAGGCCGCTCCGGTCCCAGTGGGAACGTCACGTTGCACGGCCAGGTCATACCGTGGAAAAACAGTGCCAAATTATCTTGGAGTTACACTGGATAAAAGACTCACATGGATACCACACATCAAAAATACACTCACAAAAGCCCGGAAAATTTCCGGTGCTTTACACCCACTATTACAACACCACTCAAAAACCTCACTCAGAAACAAACTACTCATATACAAATCACAAATACGTCCCGTTTTAACTTACGCCTCAGCCATATGGGCCACTGCCAACACAAAGCGACTCGAACAATTCCAAAATGTCATGCTCAGAAGATGCACCAAAAGTCCTTGGTTCGTCAAAAATAGCATAATCAACACAGGCACGAAAATCCCCCCCCTGAGGAAACACATAGTCGATTTAGCCAAATCTTTTTTCTCAAAACTTGCTTCAAATCCAAACCCAAGCATCAATTGTCTCGGGCAAATAAGACCCGACGACAACCCAACCTTCCCCCTCCCGATCTCCATAACACTCCCCCCTTGATGTGTGGGCTCTAATAAAAAAATTACAAAGAGCAACCAAAAATACAAAAAAAAATAGTATTAGAAGTTATGCAAAAAGAAGCCAATCCACCCGGCATGCAAAAAACATCCAACACTTCAAAAAAAAAAAAAAATCAATCAATAAAATATCATATCTAAAGCCCTATAAGTTGCCATAGGCAGCCCACACATCGGGTAGAAAAAAACCATCCTCCAGGTAACCATCACCCTCAGTTCGCGAGAGAGAGAGATTAGATTCTCTGAAACTCGCCCGCAACAATATGATAATGATTATCACCGTGTAATGCGTCGAGGGCAAACGCCACTGGTTTATTTTTTAGCTTCTGCAGGCAGTTATTTTAAGTGTTTGACTGTTGACGTTCAAAATATCACCAGGAATGTTTACTTCCATAATCTCTGTGTTTGCGGGGATGGGAGATTATCGATGGGATCGTATGTATCGCCGATGAATTAGCGGCACATCCCTGAAACCGGGGGTGAGTTTAATTATGATTTACGATTTCCCTCTTAGTTAGCGGTAATTGCTCGCTACTAATGTAAAAAGGTAGAAGCGGGTACATCACCTGTGTTTTTGACGTATTATAGAAGACTTTTTATTAAAATTATAGTTTTCAGCAATATCACCATAGTATAACAATGAAAGGATTGAGAGGATGCACCCAAAATAAGAATTTTAAATGGCCAAAGGTGGTTTAAACCCGGTGGCGGTAGTCTCCAATGCACGTTTGTGCAGTATACTCCCATAAAAAGGATAACAAAATAAAACAACACGTGATATAATTTTACCACATTTAAACTGCACGCCATTCAAATTCGGTGCTAAAAAATTCACCAGTCCGGCGTCCGTATAGATAACACTGCTCAAGAGTCCGAAATGAATTACATATGTGAGCTACAAATTCAGCTTCTATGGTTCTATCCGTACTAAAGCGCCCGGCGAGAAACCATGCCGAGCGTGCAATCCTTCGGAATCTACAAGGTGACACGGTCACTCAGCTATATAAAGATTTGTTAATAACTCATTTGTACAAAATAGTATTTTAAAAGAATCAACATATTTTTCCGTGATTGTTGTATTTTAAGTCGTTGTTAAAATAAGTTCATCACTGAGAATGATACTGTCTATAAACAAAACAATGAACACTATTTTTTTTCGTACATTGTGATTTTCATATTTAAAGCGATTTTTTGTAACCTACAGCATCATATTATTACTAGCCACGAACGTTTTAAGAATTTTCGAATAGTTTCTTGTTGCAAGGTCGCTAATTTCTGGAGCAGCAAAACGATGAAATTATTTTAGATATACGGAAAAAATATATATTCTAATATGTAAAAGAGCAATATAGTAACACCTATTTAATCTCCGATTTAAATCCGAATGAGATAGGCCACGAATCTCCACTGTTCAAATCCCAAGCGAACAACTCCTCGATATGGATAGGAACTCACTGAGTAGGAGTTGATGAAACAGAACACTGGAAGCAGAAGATATGGCTAAACACCCAATGACAGCCCAGATGAATTTTAGTAAAACATTGGGTTTAGCAGTATGGATCTATGGCCTGAGTGTTTAGAGGAACTTTGTGAGAAGTCTTCTAATCAAATATATTATGTACGCATATCGTAACATAACAGCAATCATGTTCAACCAGTACAAAATTCGTTGGTTAAAGTATTAGCCCATAAAAGTTTATACGAACAGAAGCATAATACTCCACACTTTTATCAGTCTTAAAATTCTTTCAGTTAGATCAATTCTGTGGCACAAAATTATATTTCAGCACATTAATAACCCTATATCTAATACATATAGACTAGAGCACATTTACAATCTCATCTCAATTTTAATAAAGGATTAATGGTTACTAAGCATACAAACAAATATATAAATAGACTAGAGCACACTTACAATACTCGTCTCAATTTTAATGAAGGAATAATGGTTCCTAAGCATTGAAACAAATATGGATAAAAAACTTTAGATCACATGATTCCTAGCTGTTTAAATACTCGTATATTACCTGCTGAAATAAAAGAAACTGTATTAAAACTAAACAGTTAAAAATATATTTAAAACTTGGCCAGCTCAAAGAAACTATTTGTATTAAGTACTTTATCGGGACTTTTTGCATTACATTTTTTTTAAATATCTAAAATTAAAAAAAAATTACACATACATATTTTTTTAATTTTTACTCATTGTTCATATTTACAAGAAGCATCAAATAGGCGACACACCTGCCAGTCGTAAAAATACCCATCAACAGCCTGTAATTTTTTCGAACTGCCGTAAATGCAAAATAATTTTTCATATTATTTTTTCTGTAATTAATTCTGCACCAAATTCATCGCAACATCCAATTAAAATATTCTGTACTTATCAAGTAAGGTCAAATTTCATTAACAGCGTATTTTGAACAGACTTTTTTTCCTTATTGGAACGGTTGCTAATGATCGTTACCTACTCACTGCTGTACGTTAACCTGTAAATGTAATTATAACGTAAAAATACTATATCGAAACATCAAAATTCTACTGAAGCGTATTTAATGGGATGATTGTTTCAACTCTTTCAAACAATTCATAGAATATGTATTGGAAATGCTTCTAAAAAACATAGTCGAGGAAGATCAAGGAAAGAAGGAGTGATTGTTATGTGAAAACAAAAAGGAAGTGACGAAGCATCAACATTTCAACAATATAGAATAAAGGCGTATTGGAGTATCGTTCTCTAGTAAAAGTCTAGGAAATGTTATGAGTCTTAATAGAGATGAGACGAAATTTAAAGGAAAATGGCGATTAGAAAGTACCTACCCATATTTATTTTACTAACTTATTTATTTTAAATTTATCTTATTTTAGTTAAAAAAACAGGCAATTTTTCCAAAAGTTACATGAATGTTAAGAAATTAAAAAAATAAGAATCAGCGCTTTGCCCATTGCACCCAACGTAGGTGTTTAATTACATTGTTAATTCCTAAATTAAATTAATAAAATTATTTATCCAAATTGGTTGGTGATTTTATTTTTCTTTATTGTTCCCCAATTTAAATCATAATTTGATAATCTGCGATTTAATGATACATATTATTATCAACTTAAGTTGCTAGATCAGTCAACCCTATCGAACCTATCCTAACCTAGTTCAATCTAACCCAAGTCTACCTAACCTAACCAAACCAAACCTTGCCTAACCTAACCAAATCAAACCAAACCTAACCGAACTTAAACATTGAGGTCATCGTAAACTAAAACATAATTTCTTTGGAATACGTGAAAAGTTCACATATGCTAGCATTTTGTCCATTGCACTCAATGGATGTGATTAAAGTTTGTTTTTATTGCTAAACGTAAATTCATAATTTTATGATTTCAAATTGAAAATATAATTTTTTTTATATATTATTATCTAACTTAATACCAACGATTTTATATTTTGTTTTGCTGCATTATTTATAAATATTAAATTCTAATAGTGTGCTAATATCTATAAAAAAAACTTTAATATTCCTTAAATTCAATCATAATATAATACCTTTGATTTTTATTTATACATGTTAATTACTCCCAATTTAAAAAAAATCATATTTTGATATTATTATAATGTATATATCACCCTTGAAAGTGTTTGAAACATGCTTTATGCAGGCAATGCATCTGTGTGAAAAAAATCAATTTAAATAAAAAAATATACCTGTAAACAATACAAAGCTTATCAGAATATTATTCAATCGGAACTAAACATGTTCATTACAATGGCAACATCAACGATTTTGACGTTTGTTGTCAGAAATTTTTCAACCACAAATGTTATTAATGAATTTTCTATAGGTGCTACTAAATGCATATTTCTTTATCGTCAATATTTCTCTACATCACTCTAAAGACACAGGGTACAGAATCTTGTTCAATACTTGCGATATTCACTGGGATCTTTGAATTATTCTCTCAGATCGCGCAACTTTTTCCAGCCCGTGTAAAGTCATTTTGGCTTTGTACTAAGCTGCTCTGTACACGGTTTAATAATTACGGTGTGTATGAAAACGAGATTACACCGTATTCAGTGTTCAGTGTTCATCAGGAGGGCTTTAAAAAATTCACCCAAACGCTCAAGCCAATAAGGTTTATATGCCCTTAACCCTCGTCGGTGAAGTAAAAACTGTTATAAAAGGAGCTTACGAGATTTTATGACGCAGGACATCAGTCCAAAGCTCTCTGAGTTAATTGAATGACTTCTACGAAATATTGTCAGGTACAATTCCCATAAAAAAAATTTATGTTCGCGTTTCAGAAGAATGATTTTATAGCCTTAGTGGGATGATGTATGCATATTTGAGTTATGCGATAATTAAACGTTTCTGCCAACGCCTTTCAGGGAAATTGCATGATGGTATTTTAGTGAGTGAAAAAAGTACTGTATTTATGTTTAATTCTACTATTAATTAAATAATACAAAGTAATAATATAAATTTTACAAAGCTTACAAAGCTTACAAAGATTACAAAGCTTACAAAGCTTACAAAGTTTACAAAGTTCATAAAGTTCACAAAGATCACAATGTTTACAAAGTTATTAATTAGTAATGGTGCTATTTATTTCCTTTGAAAGGTATTGAAAAACGAAACTGTTGTTTTTTTTCCGTGAAAAAAATATGTCCGTACAAAGCAGAGCTCTCAGCGGTAATAAGTCTTAGATGATGCTTGAATTACACCTGTCACCCGCTAATCGTAGCACAAGCCCGGTATAGTCTCACTCGACTATGCAGACTGACAGTAATGGTCCGGCTACCTTTGTCTTGATTCTGATCCACTCATTGATGTTTTCTCCCGGCGAGGAGATGCGTTTTGTTCTGAAGTTCTTAGTAAGAATCCGTGTACCTGAGACAATCCATGTTACATACAGGAGACCCTGAGGGAAATAACTTCGCTCGAGGCGATAGGAAGGAATGACGAGTGGAGGAGTGGAAGACCCATGTTGTAGGGTGGAGAAAACACAGAGACCTGCAGATCATTCCACAGCCAAGCTGTTGAACACAAGAACGAGTCGTAGTAGCGACCTGTTCTCATGTGACAAATGTCAACCGTGACATCTGTCCTCCAAAGATTGCAGTCCGTTAAGGTATGATAATCTATCAAACGGACCGCCCGTTTCTGCACAGAGTCAAGGGTTTTTTCAGATATTTTGGGGCTTCCGACTAGAGGTGGCTGCCAAATTCTACATTGGGGCGCACTTGCGATTTGTACAGGGTCAGCAGTTGTGTACCATTAATGTAGGTGTGATCCTTTAAACTTGCTCGAATGCCGCGGTTTACCGACTCCTGACTTAGGCCTTTATTAACAAATGAGACTATATAATAATAATAATCTCAAACACGTCCGTATTAGATAATAATGTATCATACAAAAAGAACCTTGTCACTAATTAAAATCAATTAAAAATAAAATAAGTTTCCTTTGTCAATGGCCCCCTCTTGTAACATCTGCGAAGACATATCCGAGCGCTACAATTTATTGGAAATAAAGAGTGTGGCCCCCTGACGTACGCCATTGCGCTGGTGCGATGCAATTATGCCAGTTTCAATTAATTTTTTGTGCAAGTCACCAGTTCAATTTGACGAGCTTTACAGAGATGAAAGCCAGTGACGGAGATTCAGGGGGAAGTTGTAACTACTGCAGGAGGCGTAGTGTAATTTAATATTTTTACACAAAAGTATACTGTATAATACACAATTTTGTTTTTCATCTATTATTGTTTACTTATTGAAATTTACTGATTATTATTAAATTTTAAAGCCGCTCATCTCAACACAGGATTGTCCTAGTGAGATGGGTGGCTAATGTTTTTGTTTTCATAATTAAATTTAAGAATAAATAAATAAATACGTAAATATTAATATTTTTAAAATGTTCCACGTATTTGTACGATACGGATATTTTTATCGGTGTAGGTACTGATTATGATTATTGTTTATTCGCATATAAGTAATTTTGAATTCAGTCTGACGTTTAACAGTAGATAAAAAATTGAGGGCGCTGCGATTGTTTAAACAGTTTTAAATGGAAAGACAAAGATGATTCATAGGAAAATTAAAGTAAGTTTAAAAAAACAAAATGGTCCAAGTATTCCTTATTAACCGTACGACCTGTTGGCAAGAACTCATGATGCACCACGCCATTGTAATCGAAGAAAACAGTGTGCAAAACGTTCACATTTGATCGAACTTGGCGTGCTTTTTTCGGTCTTGACTCTTCTGGCCGCTTCCATCGGGATGATTGGGCCTTGGTTTCGACGTCATAACCATATACCCACGTTTCATCACCTGTTATGACCCTTTTGAGCAAATCTGGATCGTCGTTGACGTCATTAAACAACTCCTGAGCGATACTAATGCGACGTTGCTCTTGCTCAAAATTTAGCAATTTCGGAACAAACTTCGCTGCCACACGTTTCATGCCCAAAACATCCGAAAAAATTGCATGGCATGAGCCGATTGATATGCCAACATCCTCTGCAACTTCCTTAATAGTGATTCGTCGATAATCCGAAACCATTTTCTTCACAGTTTCGATGTTTTCTTCGTTTGTTGATATGGTTGCAACTCCAGGACGCTCATCGTCATTAATATCTTTTCGGCCTTCTGTAAAGCGCTTGTACCACTTATAAACACTTTTTTGAGACAAAGTAGATTCGCTGAATGCCAGTCAACATTTTAAGTGTGTTGGAGCACTTTATTCCATTTTTAACGCAAAATTTAATACATATTCTTTGATCCATTTTTTTCAAAAGTAATAATACTACGAACACACAAAACGTGACTAACCTTTCCAGTTGTCAAAAACAAACCACTAATCCAAAATGGCTGATAATGTTAACATATGATAAACATATGTGTATCAACATAACAAAAAAAATCGATAATCAAATGTACACAGCGCGCAAAAATTCAAAATTCACCTTTTCTTTTGAACAAACCTATTTTTTTACTTTAACCAAACTGTGTAACCAAAATTAGTTTTATTTTCCGAAAGGAAATGATTTTACTGCATTTTCTAAATTAATTTTATGTTTAAATGTTTAAATTATTTAACGCTTTGCAAGGAAGATAATAACATGGACATGGACAGTTAGATAATAATTCAAAAACAAAATAAACTAAGTCAGAAATCAAAATCATAAATTAAAAAAAAAATCAAAAAAAAAAGAAGATGATGTTTTGCAGTGTTTCTTTCAAAGAAACTGTCAAACGCAACAGTAAGTAGCTTATTGTTGCCTTAGTAATGATACTTTTTTATTTCAAAATAATAAATATCTATGATTAAATGCCAAGCCATACTTACTTAAACCAAAAGATGCGATGTTTCACCTCCATTGCCGGCTGATGAGGTACTGCAGCGTTACAGATAGATTCTATTTGTTATTTTAAAATTTTGGACAGAAATTCAAAAAGGTGTTCCTTCCAACACAAAAGTGTTACACGTACCCAATTAACAATTTACAGAAAATTCTTTCTTCTTCTTATATTTTTTCTTATAGTTATGGGTCTATAACTAATAATTTTAAGAAAAAATATTTTACGATGAACTCAATATTATTATATTCATGAATCGTCACCCGCCACCGCTGCTTTCAAGCGGATGGTATTGACGGCTCATTATATAATACCCATGACACACCAGTGGCGTTCACGGGGTCACACGATCCCTTCAAAAAAGCCCACCCGCGGGAACAGCTGGGCCCTTAATCGCTACCCCACTGGTACCGCAGAATGCCGGTCAGTTTGCAACAAAACAGTTACCTTTATTAAACTGACGTGTGTTCCTGAATAGTTTGAATGTTCAAAATGCTCAATATTTAATCAATATGTTTTTTAATCATTCACACGAGAATATTCCCGGATTGTAATTTTCCTCGAATATAAAAAGGCAACGGTCGCAACTGGTAGTGGAACCCGGACCTCTTGTCTTACCAGAATAACTTTATCTTAATCTTTTTTTTTTTTTTTTATTTGAAACACATTCACAACGGCCAAATTTATGGGAATTAATTGATGATAAAAAATATTAATTCTTAAAATGAAATATGAGATCGACAAAAATGACGGAAAATAATTAGGTATCAATAACTCAGTAATATAATACAATATTTGGCTCGAGTCTTAGTTGCGACCGTTACCTTCGTATGTTCTAGATCTTTTTCTGTTTCATTGAGATTTGTTAATATTTTCTTCTTTAATGATTAAGGACTTTCATTCGCTTCACGTTAGGTTTTAATGAAATGATATTTTTAAAAAAACTAATCAAAGTTTACTCTTTTGGTATATTGGAAATATTATATGTAGATTCGTACCTACATGATGATTGTTATATTGTAATTACTCATATTATTTTAAAAAAACTACTAATATCGGTTTGCTTTTCTTAAACGATCGGTCAGTGGCTGAGTTGATATCCTATCTGGGTCCCATCCAGGCTTCGTGAGTTCGTTTCCTGAACTGGTTAAGTTTTCCATCACGACACAAGTAACATCTTCCGCTTACTGTGATGATAATAGGAGATTTTCAAATATTGTCAGGAAATTTGTAATACGGGAATGTTTATCATTCTTCAAAAAAATCGTTGGATCAAAACATGGGATTGTATTAGAGATTCGAGAAGGATGGTGGATTTCTTAAGTAAATTTTTTTTTTTTGAAAATCAACAGTTGCCAATAATTATTATATATGGTAAATATATTTAAAAAATGAACTAATAAAAGATTTTTACTTAAGTACTTAAATAATTCAATAAAAAATAAAAGTTAAAGATTAGCCTATGAGGTAAGGATGATGGGAGGGAGGGGAAGGGAACGGATCTAGGCTGTGTAGCTGTATAGAGTAATATATATTGTGTGAATGTTGTTTATTGGTTTTAGGTTTGAAATGATAAGGGGCTGAGTGGAATAAGTCAATTTAGAACGTACGATACTTTTAGAATCATCTTGGTGAGAGTTAATATTTTCAAATGACTGGCAATTAAAACCACATCTAGTTTAAATTATATTCACAAATTACTAAGTTTCTTTCGTAATTCAAGAGGATTCAGTAAAACACTGCCGGCGTGAAAAATTTAACTTCTAAAATTATACTTATTAAACTTTTACGTTTAATATAAACGAGAAATTTGATTTTTTTAAATTTTATTTAAATACATACAACAATGTTGAATTCCCATGGAATATCAATTCAAAGTAAGATGCTTAAACTCTATTATTTCAAAGAATACTTTAAGAGGAACGGCTGCGCGGCCTGTTTCATGCAAAACTTAATTTTGGATTTGAGGCCAAAATACTAACCTAAACCTAATGATATTTTTTTTCATCAAAAAGTATACAAATTATCTAGTACGGATTAGAAATAATATATTTATTTTTGTTTTACATTATGAAATATGGGCCAATAAAGTAATTGATTTATCGCGATATTAGAGGCACCTTTAACAATTTATTCGGGGGCTAACGGTGATATAAACAAAAAGTATACTTTGAAAATATAAATATTTTTAAAATATTTAAATAAGGTAAACTTTAAGTTAAATTAAAAACGACCAATTTACGATGGAATTCAAATTTACCCTATATAATTTAAATAATCGATTTATGTTTTTATTTTCGTATATTTATTTATATTTTTATTTTCGTAATCATATTTACATAGCAAATATGATAATTTTTTTTTTAAATTACCGTAAACCCGCAAATAATTTTCTAAGTTACCTCTAAAATTATAAAATAATTGTATATACTTTATAATTTAAAACAAAAATAAATAAATTACTTCACATACTTACTAGATATTTTCTGAACCTTTAATTTAAAAAAAAAATCATTTCGTTTGGATGGGTATTTTAAGTTATGTATGAAACAGGTAGCGCAGCCGTTCCTCTTAAGGATTAATACTGTGACGTGTCTCTGTAATAAGTATAACTATATAATGTACCAGTGATGTGTTTCTTTATAATAAGTTTCTCTGTACAATTATATTATAATGTACCAGTGATATGTCTTTATTAAAAGTGCAAATTAAGTGTTGTAAATGTTGTTAATGTTGTTAATGTACTGTGAATGTTTTAAATATTAATATTAAGAAGAATGTATGACGCGAGTGTGAATGGGAGAAGAAGCCGGGTACGCCCGAGGAAGACATGGCACGATCAAGTGAATCAAATACTCGAGTCAGGCCATTTCAGAAGTCGGAATAACAGAGCAGAATGTATGAGGCGTTGTGTGAATGTGAATGAAGCAATAAGTGTATGCCTAGATCGAGTTGTTTAGCGGTCCGTCCTCTCTGCCTATCCCTGCGGGGAAACGGCGTGATGGTTGGTTAGTTAAATATTAATGTTTGTTTCTAAAAACTGTACTGCAGGTCCTGCATGTGTTCCCACAGTGAGTTTCTTATCTCGTGGAAACATAATGCATAATGTGTTGTATACTTTTTAATAAATAAATAAACTAAGTTTGGTTATTAGTTAGCACAAGACAAAGATAAAAGTTTTTTCTTTGAGATAGGTACCTGCGTACCAATCTGAACGTTTCAAAATAACATGAATTTTTATTTCACACCACTTAAAATTCTCTCAACGCAGCGCTAATTTTACTAAAAATGTCTAATTGAATTAAAAGTTTGGTCCGTTCCGTTTGGTTTTTTCCAGCCAGATGCACCGTGAGCCGCTGTACTCGACCCGACTGAACTTGGCGCAATTCATTGAAATTCTGCGGAACGGGCGGATATAATTCGATTTCATAATATAAGGTTCTAATTCCGGCGTACTCGTACGTGGCGGCCCCGCGGCCTTACATCGTAAAACACTGCACAATCGAGCGAAAAATACCGCAGTATTTTTACTTGGAACATAAGTAAAAACTAAAAATTTGCCTCCAAACAGCGCAATGTTTTTATTTAGCGAGTTACTCATTACAATTGAACCTTGGCATTGAATCATACATTTCACATATTTAAAAAAATAATTATGTTAACTCCTTAATAAAAAATAATTAATTTTGTCACGCACGAATCGTTCCTTAACTTTCGTAAAAGTTGTACTAATCTGTCCTATACTATATAGCAGAAATCTGACTGCGAGGGAGTTAACATTCTCTAGTGGTGAGCTCTGGTGATAAAAAATTTTTTGGAATAACTCAGTGGTCGGCAAACTCACTAGTGAACAGAGCCAAATATCCACAGTATAACGATTGAGATTTCTTTTGAAAGCCAAATTTCTTAAACTGAAAACTGTATAGGTAATACAATGTTTATTAAATTAATTAACTTTAATGAAAGTTTTAAGTCTTAATTAATAATGAACTTATTTATTGATAAAAATTAAATTGTACATAAGATTTCCATACAATTAAATCACGACAATGACTGACAAACACATAATAAAATGCGGCACCGTCAGCTTCACTCGAAATAAAAACCCTATTTCTTTTGACTATGCCCTTAATGGCACAATACTGATGAAAATGACGGAGGCCAAGGACTTAGGAGTGGTGTTAGACCAGAAGTTACTTTTCGACCGCCATATCGAATCAATGGTTGCTAAAGCTTCCAAGACACTTGTCTTTATACTCAGAACCTGCAAACATTTTAAAAAGGTAAACACAATGAAAATGCTGTACTTCGCGTATGTACGCAGTTCTTTGGAGTATGCCTCTCAAGTCTGGAATCCCAGGTACACGTCACACACAGAAAGGATTGAGAAAATACAAAACCGTTTTCTAAGATACCTCGATTTTCGGGGCTATCGTCCCCACTCGAGTCATGAAGAGTCAGCCGCGTTTTTCGGGATTTCATCACAAGAAAGCCGCAGAAATTCCGCAGACGTACTGTTCTTACAAAAAATACCCAACTCTGTGATAGCTTGGCCTGAATTACTTGAACGAATCCAATTAAGAGTGTCCAAAGACAAACCAGACAGAACCATACACTAAACATACCTCAATGCAACACTAACTGAAAACAAAACATCTTTATTCAACGCGCTTCACAAAATTTTAACACTTCATACAGTGAGTTCGACTTATTCAACTCAGCCCCTTATAATTTCAAAGCAAAAATCAATAAATAACATTCACACAATACATATTACTATACACAAACTAAATCCTTTCCTTTTACCTTCCCCTCCCTCCCATTACCTTAACCTTCTTTTCCTTTTTTTTTAACTGAATAATTTAAATACTTAAGTAAAAACCTATTATTGGTTCAGTTTTTAAATATATTTGATAAATGTAATTATTGCTGTAAACTGTTGGTTTTCCAAATAAAATAAAATAAAATAATGTATAAGTGGCTTTTCATCACCTTGGAAATTTGGGTAAGTCAGGTTTGTATGTGGTTGTTTTTAATTTTAGGCACGATTCCAGATTGTCGTCAATTACACGATTTCTCATTCTGTTCTTGATAAGTTTTGTGCTATAAAGCAATATTAATCAGTTGATTAACTTGGCGGGTTTGCGATAAGCCGACGTAGCTCAACGGTAGAGCATCTGACCGGCAATCAGAAGGGTGCAGGTTCGAGTCCGGTCGGCGACATTTATCTTTTCTCGGAAGGTTTTTTCAATTTGGATGAGTGTTTCAGGCTAATAATTATTGTTTATAAAAATAATTGTTACCCTTTGCGCTATGCACAAAAATCTTGTCTTAAAAACTTTAGTTTATCAATTAATATAAAAATATTGTTCGCGTGAATATGCAGAACCAAAAAGGGAAAGAAAAGCAAACGCTAATTTTTTCAACTGATCATATGATTCAGGAATAATTCGACATTTCGCATTTATTCTTCTTTTTTTTTACGTTTGTTGTAAAGGCGACATTAGATCCCGTTTTAAAATGGTTCAAGGTATATCTCTTTATATTCCCTGATCTGTAAGACCGACCGACCGGACGAACAGAGTCGCGCACATTTGTGGCTAAACTGCACTCAACAGGGCAAAAAGTTGCATTCTACTCGCGAGACGCTGTTTGCCGACCACTGAAATAACTTATTGAAGCCTATAAACCTCATTGTAATTTATTTTGATCATTGAAGATACTATTAACAATTCTCAAATGAAATATGAAACAGAAAACGGCGGCTCAAAAATTTTGACTGCCTCCATGGTCGAGGGGTAATACTCTCGACTACGAATCCGAAGGTCGCGGGTTCAAATCCCGGCGTGCGCAAGTAATTTTTATTTAATTAATTTGTATTGTTTCATAATTAATTCATTTAAAAATAATATATAGTATATTTGCGCACGTTCCAGAGTGGAAGATACTCTCAGTATCGCCCTGGTGAAAGACCACCATTCAGAATTGAAACGTTGCTTGAAATGGCTTTTAGCCGTGTTTGGTGACCAGATCTGAATAGCCAGGTATTTACCCTTTTCCCTATCTCCCTCTCCCCCTTCTCCTTCCCCTTCCAAAAACCTTCAGCCTCAGAACATTCCCCAATTGGGAATGCCATAGTCCCACTGGATCCAGACGGTTGGGAGCAGTTTGGGACTCTTATGCGGTATTCATATAAAAAAAAGAAAAGAATCGGAAAATAAAAAGAATCGAACCTTCTTACTTTTTTGTATGTTTTCTATTTCATATTTCATTCGAGATTTTTCAATATTATCTCGGATAAAAATTAATATTAATCATAGGATTGTAGAAAAGTCAATAGATGTCCCGTATAAATAAAAATCGGATTGGTTATCTGAGACACTATCTAGATTACTAATAAATTCTGGCAGAATGTTGCAGGCAAATATATATGAGAATTCATTGAAAACGACATTAACCCCTCTCATGGTGGTGTTTACGCCACCTTCCGCGATGAACTCATAATAGTCGTTCTATCTTCTTTTATATTACGATTAGATATATGATTTAATCTAAATTAGAAAGAGAGAAAGCCATGCTTTCTTTTTGCATTATAAAAAATTACCACAGACTCTTCCGAATAAATAAAATAAATACCATAAAGCAGTCGATCACAAACGCTTGTTTTTACATGCGCGGTACACCGAGATGTCTGACAGCTATTGAATTTTTTGCTTCAATTTACTAAAAAAGGCCTAGTTAACTATGATACGTTTAAAAATATCAAATTTATTTGAGGTTGAATGACACGCGAAAATATTTAATTAATAATAATATGAATTCAATTAACAATGTGAATGGTAATTATAACTGACATGTGAACAATTTTCAGAAACCCTACGGGTTAAGGGGAACGGCTGCGGTGCCTGTTTCATACAAAACTGAATTTTGGATTGGATGCCAAAATACCCATCCAAACTGAATGATCTATTTTTTTAATGAAAGGTTTAGTTAATATCTAGTTCGGATGAGAAGTATTTTATTTATTTATGTTTTAATTTTTAAAGTAAGTGCCATGAAAAAAAAACAATTTTCATAATTTTAGAGGCAGCTTACAAAATTATTTGCGGGTTTATCGTAGTTTTTAAAAAATATATTACATTTGCTATGTAAGTATGATTACATAAATAAAAATATAAAAATAAAACATTTAAAAAAAAAAGGTTTTATCGGGTCGATATTTTAAATTTTGTGTGGCAAATTTGTGTTCCACCGTAAATTGTTTGTTTTTAATTTAATTTAAAGTCCACCATAATGCTTATTTTAATAATTTAAAAATAAAATTAATTTTAAATTTTATTATATTTTCTAAGCAGATGGGTTAAAACATTTTTTTAAATCACCGTTAGCCCCTAAATAATTGTTAAAGATGCCTCTAAAATCGCGAAAAATCAATTCCCATAATGGCCGATATTTTATAAGGTATAACAAAAATAAATAAAATACTTCTCATCCGTACTTTATATGTACTAAACCTTTAATTAAAAAAATAGACCATTCAGTTTGGATGGGTATTTTGGCCTCCAACCCAAAATTCAATTTTGTATGAAACAGGCACCGCAGCCGTTCTCCTTAAGAGAGTTTTAAATTGAAGTACGATATCGATAAAAATGACCGAGAACAATGGGGTGGCATTAGCTAAATTGGTTAGATCGCAGGTTCCGGATTGACCGAGAGGTCTTGGATTCGAGTCCCAGGTGCCACCGTTACCTTTTTAATTTACATGTCTTTTCTGTTTCATATTTCATTTGAGATTTGTTAATTTATATTAATGAAAAAAGCTTCAATGATTAAAAAAACATATTACAATGAGGATTATAAGCTTCAATGCGAATTCTATAAATTCAAATAGAAAACTTTAATTTTTTTTTAAAAACCTAAAAAGATCTATTTCGACTCCATAAGATTTTTTAAATTGATACGTCTCGACGCTTATCTAATATGAAGTTAGTGGAAATAAGAACAGATCGTTTTTAGTTAGAAACATAATTTCCTTCCCTAAATATGAAATATTCAACAAAGAATAATAAAAATATAGGGGTGAATCATATTACCGGTTCCATAGTTTTATACTTATCAGTTATATTTAAGATTCCAAAGAAAAAGTGTTGAAACCTCATAAAACACAAATTAAAATGAAATGAAAGTAAACATGAAAATATTAATCACATTATACGGGAATATATTGTATCGCGGACGAAGTCAGGTAGTTAAATTATTATATCATAAATTCTTCAAAGCAAGGTCCTGACAATTTAGGGCTGGAGGCCCGGAAGGTTAATCCATAATAATTCACATTTTAATATTAAGTACAACAGAGGGATAATCTGTTTTGCAGCTTTTAACACAATAAACAAGTAGAGACCCTCGCTTAACTTCTTTGCTTTACCAACAAGTTATCAATGCATCAACTGCTTGTGATATGGGCACGATTGTTCCGACAAATACAAGTGGTGTACCCAACAATGTATTTAATTATTAAAATTACAATTTAATCATAACTATCTTCATAAGAAGCAATCGCTTTGTGGTTTGACATAGTATTGAGTAAATGAAACACGTTGTTATAAACCACGAATATATTTTATTTTCACCAACCGGTTTCGCTTAGTCAACCTTCATCAGGGTAAAAATAGATATTATGTATTAACCGGTTGGTGAAAATAAAATATATTCGTGGTTTATAACAGCGTGTTTCATTCACTAAATTAATCATAACTCATAATGAAATAGTTGTATGTTTGTAGAAATACGGTTTAGAAAATTCGATGGCACGCTTTGATATCAATGCCATGTCTACAAAGGGTACCCATATATTTCCTTCGGTGTTTAAAGCCAACACCCCGTAATATAGAGTGGTTCACCCTCGCGAATTCAATGGAAGATATTTTTCGCACGATGTTTGCATGTGGAATTAAAGAAGAATCGGAATGAACGAAGCAAGAAGGTCCTTGTTGATTTTCCAATAAGGATAATTCAAAGAATAAACTTATTTTCCAGTCTGCTCCTGACAGCCTTTGCCTGAAACGCGATAAAATAATAACCACCCTGGGTCTGGTGCTTAGGAACCTTAAGCGCATTACGAGGGTAAATATTTATTTATTGAATATTTTCAACGGCGACTCTTTACCACTCGCTGGTTTTAAAAGCCATTGAAGTTCGTCACAGAATAACTGTGCAGGAAAGTCTTTGTAGCTACCATATCTGACTGCTTCTAAGAATAATAATAACTCCTCACAATAAAAGTATAGCATGCTTTATTAATTCGGCAAAAAACAATATTATGTTTCATTGTTATAAGTTTTGTAGTACCGTATTTCATTATCAATGAATACAATATTTGATTATCAATGAATATAGTATTTTATTATAAATTAATACAGTATTTCATCAATAATTAATACAGTATTTGATAATCAATGAATACAGTATTTCATTATTAATTAATACAGTATTTCAATATCAATTAATGCAGTATTTCATTATCAATGAATACAGTACTTGATTATAAATGAATACAGTATTTCATTATCAATTAATACAGTATTTCAATATCAATTAATACAGTATTTCATTATCAATTAATACTAACTAACTAACTAACCATCAGGCCGTTTATCCATAGAAGTAGGAAGAGAGGAGGGACTGCCAAACAACTCGGTCTTGGCATACACTTCCTGCTTTTTTCACATTCATACATTCTCTTATGTTATTACGATTTCTGACATAGGACAGCTCAAGTATTTAATTCACTCGATTGCGTCATGTCTTCCTCGAGCGTCTCTGGCTTCTTCTTCTTTCATTCACATTCGCGTCATATATTCCCCTTACACTCCATTCTTCGTTCATTCGCTTTGCATGCCCAAACCATATAAGCGTGCCTTTCTTAATCTTTTTCATTACGCTTACGCAGGATCATACATGGCTTTAACACACATTCGCCTCAGAGTCTCATTTCTTCAGCATTCATCCTTCCTCTTCCAGTTTCATGTCTCACTGGCATACATCAGGATTGGTATCAGCACTGCATTGTGGACTGCTAGCTTCGAATACTTTATTTCATTATCAATGAAATACGGTAGGTATAATTTATAATAATAATAATAATATTCGGATAATTTTTATAGCGCCGTTTTTGTGAAAAATCACCTCAAGGGCACTGTACAAATCTTACTTCCTATTCTTACATTATTCCTATATTACATCTATTACATTTTTTTTTGACAGTCTATCATTACACATTATTTATAGACCATATAAAGAGATGCAGTTAAATTATCAAAACTAATTAAGGGTTGATCTAAGTTTTCATACATGTTAAATTGAAAAAAAAAAGCAATTGCAAAACGCTAATACAAATGATAGGAGTTATGTGAAGCTGGGCGGCGGGTGAGGACGGGGGCCGGGGGAACTGATCCATATCCATATCCAGTCTTCTTTGTCTTTGTTGGTGACGCCCCTGGGCGGCCTGACGGGACGCTTGGTGTAGGTATAATTCATGTACAATATTTAATAAAAAAATTGTTTTGGTTGAATTAGTTGGTAGTTTCGATTTTTTGTAAGTTGCATCCTGTAGTTCCAAAAATTCTGGAATTAAACTTTTAAATACGCAATGTATTTTTTATTACTTTTAATAATCGGATTTCTTCAAGGGACAGCATTAAAAAATGACCCTAAATACCACATTGCAACTGAAGCAACATCGCAAATAATTTATATGTAAATTCTATACGGTGGTCAGGAAAATGCAAGTTTTCAAAAGACAAAAATTCTCTAACCGAAATATTTGAATTTTTTATTAATTATATCCCAAAATGCCTAAAAAATAAGCGCAGTTTAAAAACCAATGAAACAAATTTTGACTAAATTAAGTAAGTTTTTATACAAAAGTTAAAAGATCACAGTCGGAGGATTACTGTTTTTTGGAAGCATATGCATTTTACTAATTAACCGTGTAGAATTTACACTTTAATCATTTTTAAAATTTCTTCAGTCTTTTCCAAATAGCGGTGAAAAAAAAATCGTGGCTTTAATAATTCTATTATTATGTAGGAAATTTCATATCAATTTTCCACTAATTTGAATGAAGAAAAATGAGCGTAAAACCCAGTACATAATTTAATTTTAATTTTAGAAAACGGGCGATAATAAATTGTTTAATTTTATATACGGGATTTATGAAGTATGGCATTTAAAAAGAATTCTTAATTAATCTAAACCGTAAAATTCATTACCTAACTTATCTGTCAAATTCTCAAATAATTATTTCTTCATTCTCACCCTTGTATCTCACCAGCCACCCAAAGCTTCTCGCAAAGTACCAACTGACGAGAACAACGGAGCGTTATTAATGGAAATCTCATAAAAGATCCAAGCGTTGCGTTGATTAATTAAGAAAAAAATACTTCACCTGCTTATAGAAATTGGTTCATAATTAAATTTGGAATTAAATAACGTCCAGGAATCCGGAGGCTTTCTCTCCGCTGAATATTGCCGAAACAAAGATGTTCTGTTCTACGTTCTACGTTCTTCGTCTACATCTCCATTCATTCATTCGGCGGATTCAGAGTTAGTCAACCACATCAAATATCTAATTAGCGTTTTGTAAACAGAAATTGACTTTAATGTAATTTTAATAAGTGTATTAAAAATGTGGCAAACAGTCGGGAAATTAAAATAACATAAAAATATTATTACACTATTGCAACACATAAATTTACGCGTTTTTATTTGAACCCTTACCATGGAAACTGAAGAATGTCAATAAGAATTTCAAAATATTTTTTTTTAAATACAATACTACGTTACATATACATTTTTTAATGCGTGTCTTTGCATAAAATCAAAATAATTATTTAAAAATATCAAAGAATTTGATTTCTCGATTAATTCCTATATAGTTCCTGCGATATTCAATCACGCAGGGTTAGGCAGAGAGTAGACGAACCGCCAAAAAACTCCTTCTTGTTACACGTACCTTCCTTCATTCACATTTATACATTGTCTTTATTATAGATATAGATAGATTTAAATGTTTCAAAGACACAATCATGTCTGATTACGTCTGAAGGGATCGAAATGACAATTTAGTCTCCTCTAATGGAAGCAATCATGCCAACAAGCCCTCCATTAATATACTTCGCGTAACCTTAAGTGACCAGCTCATGTATGGGGATCCATCGAAGCCGGAGTAAAGTTAGCCTCTCAGAAGCTGGGCGTATTGTACAGAGCCCGCAGATACTTTAATAGTACACAACTACTAACCCGGTATAAATCGAAAGTGCGCTCCACTGTAGAATTTGGCAGACACCTCTGGTCGAGAAACCCAAAATTTCTAAAAAAAACCTTCACTCTGTGCAGAAATGGGCGGTCCGTTTGATAGATTTGTCTATCTCAACAAACGGATTGCAATCTTTGGAGCACAGACGTCAGGTCGAAATGCTGTCGTTGCTCTACCGGTATTTTAACGGAAGATGCTTTGAGGAACTAGCGTCATTGACTCCTTCGGCACCAGTGCATAGTCGAGAAACACGCCGAACGCGCGCCCAACATTTGCACAACGTTGACATTTACCACATGAGAGCGGGTGGTTTCTACGACTCGTTTTTGTGTTCAACAGCTCGGCTATGGAATGATCTGCCGGTCTTTGTGTTTTCTCCATCCTACAACATCGGCCTCTCCAAGACCCAAGTTCACTCCTTTCTGTCCTCCAAAAGACCCTCCGCACAGCATCCCTAAAGATGATATAGGCCTTGAGAGAAATTATTTCCCCCGGGGCCTCCCGTGTGGAGTTACTGTAAAACAAAAAAAGAATATTTAATATTTGAACTTTATAAAAGCATAAAGGGATTTTTAAAATTGATCAGATTTAGTATTCATTGTGCCAGTCTGAGAATGCCTGTGATAGGGTGAAACCGGTCCGGTCGAAAATAAATAAGTGGAAAAAAGTTACAAAGGTTTTTTAATCATAAAATTCTTTTTATTATGGAATTCCACCATGAATTGACAGTTTCAAAATAAGAAATAACAACATAAGGCTTTGAAAATTTTATGACGCCGTTTATATATTATTGTTCGGGAGATTACCAAAATAAAATTATAAGTCCACAGACTTTTATGGAATAAACTCAACGATCTGTCAAACTCATATCATCCAGACGGTACCCTTTCGCTGTATTTTGTTTTGTAGACGTAGTGAAAGAAGGATTTAATTTAATTTTTATTTTATTTAGAAACAGTAAATAAACTTCCAAGCGGGCCTAAAAATAACCGCCCCTGATCCGCTTAATTAAGAGAACAAAGTTTAAGAAGCAATAAGATAAAAGCGAATTTATTATTTGAACCGTTTGAATTAACATTCCTTGTCCCAGCCTGCTCCTTCCCTGAAAGCCTTGGCCCTGTAAGCGCTGGCGCTGTAAGGTGACGATTTTCCAAAATGCGGAGGAATTTCAATTTTGAATTTCTCGACTCAAGGTGACTTACTCTTCAGAGGGAGGATGTACGGCATTGATGGGAATGGATTGGATAGGACAATAAGCGTATTCAAGGTTTTCAAAAAAAAATATATATATGGTATAATATACGAGTATATAGGGTCTTCGCCTGAGATTCACCAAATATCTTTCTACATATAATTTCTTCGAAAGATTGGTGTTCGCTTTATGGCGTCATTATTTAAAAATTACTTTGTTTTCACTACTTTATAAATATATACATATTAACATGTTTCGAAAGCGATGCTTTCCTCATCAGGAATATACAAAATACTAAAAAAATATTATCATTATAGTGAAAAATATTTAGATTCGTAAAGAATGCAAGCTGATGTAGGTGTAATGAGTAATATTAAGAATGGGACGCTTAGATGGTTAAGGTATGTAGAGCGATTGAACGAAGAGAGGAGTATAAGAAGAAAATCTGACGTAAATGTGAATGGAGGAAGAAGCCGGGGACACCCGAGGAAGAAATCAAATCAAATACTTGAGTCAGACTATGTCAGAAGTAAAAATAACCGAAGAGAATGTATGAAAGGATGTAAGAGTGTGAATGAAGTAAGCGTATGCAAAAACCGAGTTGTGTGGCGGTCCGTCTTCTCTGCCTACCCTGCGGTGAAATTGCGTGATGATTAGTTAGCCAGTGAGATATATAAATAAAAATGTTATCGTCCGTTTTTGGGAGTTATTTTTTTTGTGTTTCACATCCAAAAAACGAAATTATATTCAATGACTTTTGCAAAGTAATAAAATCCGCATATCAGCTCTTTATGGCATATATTTAGATCGAACATAACATATGGGGGCACGGTTCTAAAGTGAAATAAGTCCACTATGTTGATTTTGATCAGCCCTAAAGATTTTCTTCCTTACAAAATACACAGATCACGACAAAATATAATACCATGTGCATGTAAGCTAAAATTTTAACAATCTTTCTTAATAAGATAGTTTTGGAGGCTTGAAATGAGATTTCACCAAAAATTTAAAAACCATAATTTTGGAATCGGACTACTATAGAACTGTCCCCCCCCCCCACCTATCCATTGTCACCAATTTACGTGTTCCGTACCTCCTAAAAAAAAAATGGTCGATACTGCTGCCAAATGTTATGGCTGCCCATTATTACATATAATAAATAATTAATAAAAATACGAAAATGATGGTATCTTCACCTTCGATATTCGTAGATAACAGCTGGCGGTGAGATGACAAAATATCAGAATACGTTCTTTTGGTAGTACAGTCAACTTCTATAATTTGGCCTACACACGAACCTGCATTTTGTGCATTGAAAGAGTTCACAAGAAATTTATTATAAAAGATTTTTAATTTTGCAACTCTATATTTATCCATCTATATTTTGGGAATGACCAATAAGCACTATTTAAAGATACGTAGAGATATCCCATTACAAAAACATTTTTCTTTTACTTTGAATAACATGACAATATTTGAAAATCTTCTACTACCATCAAAGCAAGCATAATATGTTGCTTGCGTCGTGATGAAGGACTTAGTTAGCCGAGGAATTGAACTCACGACGCCTGGGTGGGACCCAGACCCGATGCCAACTCAGCCGCTGACCTGTCATAAGTTGACATATTTTTTAAAGACAGATAATTTACTTATACTAGACAGCTTCCACCGTAGGTACCTAGAAAAAAATGCGTTCATTGCAACTTTTTAATAGATCGATCATCTTGATTGGAGTCTCAGAAACATGTCACCGAAACTTTTAAAGGACTTTTATAACTTAATTGGCAATATTAAGATTATTTTTTCTCCTTTCGGAATTAAATACCACGCAATTACGTCGTTGGTTCCTCGATAAAACTAAGCCCGTCGTATTTCACATGAGCGAAGCAATTTTCCGTATTTTAATCAGACGAATTATTATTATTATCTCCCTCGGATAATCCGCACAGAGAAATCACATTTCTGATTCGCAACAAAAAACGCTGATTCTTAATGTTGGAAAGTACTTTTTTGTCACGAATCATTCGTTATATTTTTTAATTCAACTCTGTTTGCTGAGAGAGGGAAATCTCCCCTCGGGGAGGTTTTTTATCATGCCCACCGTGCCTACATTATGTCTGCGAATTACGATGACACATTTCAAATTAATGCCGGCCCCCGCCGCGTCCATTGTGCGGGGAAAGTGTTTGTAACGAAAGAAGAAAAACCACAAAAATTAAGAATTATTCGCGTCTTTATTTGCATGTTTTTGCGCGTGACGTAAGCGGAAAAGTAAGAAGATTAGGAGAAGATAATCAGCGATTCGGTCACATTCTTTGTTACAATGTCGCGCAGACTAGATCCGCTACGTACCTTCAGTAATTTACATATTCCAGGTATACTGTATTGATCTAATTAGATATGGAATTCATGAAAAGAAACTCAGTAAAACATAGTGTCAAGATTCATTATAATATTACGGGCCTGCAAAATTCAGTCGTAGTCTTCGACACGACTTGTTAAAGATAGCACCCGACAATGTTCTAGTACAGCATAACATGACAAGAAGAATATTTAATGAAATTTCTAAAACAGCACAATTATTTAATTTCCCTTTAAATAACTTTAACATTATTTTGTATACCCATCTTCCCATATATTGAGAATGTTAAAATACGAAATCTTGTACTGAAAATGGGTGAGTAATCTGTCTTACGATTAAGAAAAAAAGTCGATATATATGTAAACAAAACTTCTTTTTTATCCACTGTTTTAATTTTTTTAATGCTTTACATGTTATACTACCCAGTAGTGTCCAAATTCGGCACCTTCTTTAAAAAAAAATTTTTGAACAAAAATCACAGATCACAAAATGTGGTATATTCTTATTTCCTGCCCATGACTTAAAAATTTGAGAAAATATCAGATCGCCAGAACTTATCGTTCTTGATTCGTTCTTCATAGTTTCGTCTATGTGTGTATATTTATGTGTTTTGTCATAGAGAATGTGTTCTTTGGTTTATGGAAATTTTTATTTTAACAACGAAAAATAGCACAGAAACATTATGTTTACCAATTGTATAATAATATTATTTATATTATAATGTTAACTATCCACAAAAAATGTTAATAACCTTACAAAAACTTCTGTGTAAACAGTAGTAACTTTTATTCACCTTACATTTTATACTTCCTATAAAAAAACGGCTCACAGAACTGTGCAATGAAAGGCGAAATGTGCCAAGTTACGCCGACTAAAAATCCTATTGGCTTCCTTATCCTTCTAACGGCGTTACTGAGTGCCGATAAAAAAGAGATTAATGGCCAAAGTTAACATTACAAAGGCAGTCGTAAATATAATTGGGGTTACCCCTAGTGAGGCTACGCCCCTGACGTATTCACTCCACTCAAAAAAGTTTTTTATATTACCTTGTTATTATCATAATAATAAAATTATCATCGTTTCGTATCGTATATTTAGAATGAGCAGTGGTGCATCTTTTTAAAAATAAAAATTAAAATACCCACACGACTCCCAGGAAAAATACAGGTTCGTGAAATTATGAATTGTCATTATGAGCATTGTTTCATGATAAATATTTCAGTATAATCATTTTTTATCACGATTTCGTCCGGCCACAAGCATGGTCAGATTGCTTAATTATCTTTTTAAATTTAGCCAGATATTATAGGAAAAAAAAACATTTACGGTTTGTCCTGCGGTATTTTTAATATTAACTCCTCACAGGAGGAATTCATATCATCTCTGATATTACTTTAGAAAGGTCAGAGATGATTATAGAAGAGTATTTTTAAGGAGATGAAGGCGTGAGTTTTAAAGAGACTAAACACGTACTCAAGTCATTCCGCCGCACAGTTGTTGCACAGACTTCTTTGCTGTAATGAATGCAGTCCCTTCACAAGAACCAAATAATAATGAATGTGTCGTCTTATTTTGAGCCTCAAAGATAAAATATAATAGTTTTTTTTAAAGATATATATACCGGACGGGTCTTGTGGGACCTCTCACCACGAAGCGCTACTGTGGAATGGTTAAAAAATACTCCCCGCGCAGTATTTACGATGCCCTACCAGACGTTACCCCAGTCCTCATTTCCCCTCGCCTGCTAAGGCTCTGAGTGGTTTTGATTGGTCGTCGCTCGGACCAATCCCAGCCTCCTCGGATTGTTTAGCAACGCTAAGAACTCAGGATAACTGTTTATTCAATATTTTGGTTAATTTTAACGGAGTTCGGCCGATAAAATAAAATAATAAATATCGCAGAAAGATAGGCCGGACTCCTCTTTGTATTAAAAACTAATAAATTTAAATATATGTTCAGATGTAAGAATTATATGTAAGAATTCCCCGATTATAACTGGGCCTGGGACCCCATATTCTTTCTTGTTTTCATAATAACTAAATAAATAAATATGATAGAGAGAAGTAATTTGGGTTGAGAGAAAGAATACAAGACTGCCAATATAATGAAGAATATTAAGATTTTCTGAGCATTACCCAGCGCGTGCCACGAGCTCAGAAAACCCTCGCCTCAGGCAAATTCGGGACGCGCTGCATATCGCGCCCGGCTTAGCGCCCGGGAGTATAAATACAAGCACACGGCCCGTTCCAAGGCAGTCTCATTTCTTTGCTCAACCCAACGCTATCTCTTCAACTGGAACCTACAACTGCCTTTGACTTCTCACCTTTGGATACCCGACCACAGCAGAATCTACAAAAGTCGACATTGTTTCCCTTTTGCAAGGAACAATATTTGGAAATCCAGAGCGAGCCCGACGCCCGAGACATCACGGATACGATAACGACTTGACCAGCACCCTATTTTTATAGTCTATGGACCGGACCCTGAAGTGTCTGGAACATAGTGGTCCTCTCGAGCACGGATCAAGTCACATAGTGATCCCCGGACTACGGATCTAGTACCCAGCCGCTACCAAGATGTCCCGAAATCTACGCTCTGGCAAAGGTGCCCCCGAAGACGCAAGCAAACGAGATGTCACAAGCCGTGACCCTGAGGGGCCCAGCCTCGCACCCCCTACACCCCCTGGCCCAAGTTCTGCCAGCCCAGCTGTATACGGAGCCGAACAATCAAGTGCGGCTGCCCGGGCCACCAGAGCACAAGCTGCCTCGGCAGCGGCTCTAGCCACCGAACCCGCCTCTACAGGGACCACCACTGCCTTCGCGGATGAGCACCTGACGTCTGATAGTGAAGCTTCTACTGAGGATACTCTCCGTCAGCTGCAACGAGAATTACGCGCAGAGAGAAAACGCAGCAGGGACTCCGCTCGGCAGATCGAGCAATTGATCGCCGCATTGGGAGTTTCGAGGCAGCCGCTCGAGCTCCCCACATCACGCTCCTTTGACACAGCGCGACCACTTGAGACACCGAAGCCCCTTGACGCATCAGCACAGCTCGACACGCTACGGCCGCCTGAGCAACCACGGTCGCCTACCTCTGAACCAACGGCGCCTGGTGCATCACCCCTCCCCGAGGCCCAGCATCAAGCGTACTGTCCGCTACCTAGCCACACAATTCCTACGCAATTCCCAGGAAATCCGACAGCGGACGAGATGGCCCGCCACACACGAGAGTGGGTTAACTACGGACAGGACCCGCTTGCGCAGATCGCCGCGGTTATGGCAGAGGCCTTTCGCAGCTCGCAATCCGGAAGTACCCCAAGGGCTCATGAAGAAGACAACCGGATGGCGTCCCTTATAGCACGGCAGTCAACGGCAAAGGACTTGCCAACATTCTCCGGGGACCCAATCGAGTGGCCTGCATTTCAGGCCCAGTACCAGCAGTCCACGACAACATGTGGAATGACAGCGGCCGAAAATCTGATACGATTACAACGCGCGCTACGTGGAAAGGCACGCGACGCCGTGAATCCATTACTCATGGACCCCGCTCAGGTGCCGGAAATCATGGACGTTCTCAAGCACCGATTCGGCGGTGCGCACGCGATAGCCACCATAATGTACGAGAAAATCAAGAAATTACCACGATTGGCAGAGGACGCATCAAATGACGCACTGGTTGAATTTTCTGGGACGGTGCAGAATGTTGTGGCGTCACTGGGTAATCTGTCCGATAATTACCTGAGCAACCCAGCGCTGCTCAGTGAGGTGGCCTCAAAAATGCCTCTGGCAATGCGTATCGCATGGTTAGATAAAGTGGCAGACAATGCAGAGGCTGCAGATATCCACCAGTTTGCGGCCTTTCTCAAACGCCTCGCGAAGGCGGTCCCGCGGTCAGGACTCGTCGATCACGCCCGGCCGGGCCGGGCCCGCCGCGAACAAATACATGCACAGAGTGCTACGATGATATCGGACAAAAGTGAAAAAAGTATGGTGAACGGGGAAAAGTGCGCAAAGTGCGGCGGTTTACACAAATTACGCGATTGTCCGCAGTTCGCCGCAATGGACATTCCCACCCGGTGGGAGTTTGTGAAAAATATACGCGTGTGCCACAAGTGTTTAGAAAAGGGACATTACACGCGAAAGTGTAAATCACGCACAAGTTGCGGTGTCGGCACCTGCCGCCTGTCGCACCACAAATTGCTCCATGATTCGTCGCGATACGCGTCACCCCCAGCCACAGCAAGTGAAACAGTGGGCACAACTTGGCTCGGACAAAGTGCCGTATTATTAAAAGTAGTGTCAGTAAAAATATGTGGACCCAAAGGACAGATATTAACACATGCGCTGCTCGATGAGGGATCAACCGTTACCCTCATCGACGCTGAACTCGCTGACAAAGTGGGGGTGAACGGGCCACCCCATGGACTTCGCATACACGGTGCCAATGGGATGTGCTCATCCGACAGCACATCCCGACGTGTTAAACTATCAGTACGTGGTGACGGGGACGAATATTTTATAACCGCCAATACAGTAATCGATCTGGACCTCCCGAAACAAACGGTAGCCGGGCGCCGGCAAGTAAAACCACAAATGTTAATTGGACAGGACAATGCGCATTTGATCGTTTCACGGGAGGTACACGAAAAAAAGGGTGGCCGCATGACGTCACGAACAGCTCTCGGCTGGATTAAACATGGGGGCACAAGGCGCGATGCAGACAACGGGACCACGCTCAACATTATAGGGGAAGGAGCCGAAGCAGATCAGAAAGTCACCGATCTGATTAAACACCATTTCGCGGTCGACTCACTCGGCGTGACTGCCATAACTCGTGTTTCTACCGATATACAGCGCGCAGAGGCCCTCATGGAAAATACAACGCGCCTACTCGACACGGGACGGTGGGAGACCGGCCTACTATGGAAGGAGGACAACTCGTGGCTGCCCGACAACAGGCAGTGTACATTGAACCGGCTCACTTCCTTAGAAAGGAAGCTAAAAGGAAACCCAAGCCTGGCAGTGGCGTACACAGAAAAAATTGAGCAGTTAGCTAAGCGCGGATACGCTAGAAAACTGTCCGCGGCCGAAGCGAGCGCGCCAGCTAAAAGGAAATGGTATTTACCCTATTTTTCCGTCTCAAACCCGAACAACCCCGGAAAATTGCGGGTAGTGTTCGATGCCGCTAGCTACTGTCGGGGTAAGTCACTCAACGAGCGATTACTGACCGGACCCGACCTCCTTTCCTCACTTCTGGGCAATGTGCTGCGATTTCGGGAAGGAAAGATCGCCATAGCCGCCGATATTGAAGAAATGTTCCTCCGTGTTAAAATAAAGGAGGAGGATCAGATGTCACAATTGTTCCTTTGGCGAGATACACCGCAAGAACCTCCAAGTACCTACCAGCTAACCTCAATGATGTTTGGCGCTACGTGCTCCCCAAGCAGCGCCCAGTATGTCCGTAATCGAGTTGCCAAAGAAGGTGCCGCTGAATTTTCGGCCGCCGCTGCAGCAATACAATCCAAGTTCTACATGGACGACTACCTGGACGCCACTGATACAGAAAACGAGGCACAAACACTAGTGCGGGACGTCAGTACCCTACTAGCCAGAGGAGGTTTCCATCTCGCTAGCTGGGCCTCCAACGCACCCGCCGCAATTCAAAGCGTGCCGGCCGACAAGAGAACAAAGTCGACCATAAC
>JAHDVE020002240.1:0-33945 GCA_022606495.2 Halesus radiatus | reverse complement strand
ATGTAAAAGACCTTGGTGTTGCCATAGAAATGACATGCTTAGTTCCAAACTTATTATTTGTCAAGAATATTCTGCCAGGCTGTACAGTACAATACTTATTGTAAACACCTAAAGCGAGTTTTAGTTCCTACCTTTTTGCGTTATTCCAAGAGATATTATGAACCCAACTAAGTAACAGAATAACAAGGTATTATAAATTGACTAAATATCAGCGTTCGAAGTATGGTAATCAAAAATGCGGCGAATTGGCTGCATTAAGATAAGATGGGCTTCAGTAATTCAAATAACCAAATAACCGAGCTGTCGCTAGAGTAGGTCGGGTATTTTGTAGGTAACCGTTAAATAGTTATATATGGAAGTTAAATATGGAAGATGCTCCGAGGAACTAGCGTCATTGATCCCTTCGGCACCGGTGCATACTCGGGAAACACGCCAAACGCGCGCCCAATATTTGCACACGGTTGACATTTGTCACATGAGAACGGGTCGCTTCTACGACTCGTTCTTGTGTTCAACAGCTCGGCTGTGGAATGATCTGCCGGCCTCTGTGCTTCCTCCATCCTATAACATGGGTCTCTTCAAGACCCAAGTTCACTCCTTCCTATCCTCTAAAAGATCCTCCACACAGCATCCCCAAAGATGATATAGGCCTTGAGGGAAATTATTTCCTCCTTGGTCTCCTGTGTGGAGTTACTGTAAAAAAAAAAAAAAGTTGGTTATCCGTTATAGCTGCCAACGGTGCCAACACTAGTAAGCGAGGATAATAGGTATAGGAGAGTGGTATATCTATGGGTGTAGTGTAGGTGCCTTTTTTCGAGTGAGTCATGTCTATTGCGTCATCTCTTCGTCGTTTATAGCAAAAATGAGTTTTTTTAACAGTGAGATTGGCGATATAATCAAATCTAAGCCTAGTTCTAACAAATTCAGACCTAAGGATCGTGACAGTTTACTTTCCTTCTCCCGTCGTCCTGGTTCCAAATCAAACCTAAAAGTAGTGTACAGAGGCACGCCGCACTCCGGATGTGCTGTTTGCAATCGAGCAGACAATCTGAGAATAGTAAACGATCTAGAAATTGTGTTAAAGATGGTGTTCAATATCAAGGTAATTACGATTTTAGGTAAATTTTAACAATTACGCTTCACCGTTAATACGCATAAGTTTTTAAAATAAAACTTCGCTTCAGATTACTAAAAATTTGAAAAAAATATTTACATACGCCAAATGCAAAATACTTATATCCCACCAAATATCAGGTATACATACCGGGGATATCTATTATCTATCTCGCTTACTCGTCTACATAGAACACTCTTCCCCTTAACATGTTTCCCTAATAAGAGTGTTAAGGGGAATGGCTGCGGTGCCTGTTTCATACAAAACTGAATTTTGGATTGGAGGCCAAAATACCCATCCAAACTGAATGATCCATTTTTTAAATTTTATTTATTACAAAAAAAATTACAAAATTATAACATAATACATGATATACATGATTTTTTTTACTTGTTATTATTCTACTCTTCATAAGTTGAGCTCCAGTAGCTCGTGGTTATGGGAGGAGTATTTACAAGCATAAGATAAAATGAATACATAGTTAAGAGTAATATAATATATAATAATATAAGAGTAAGTAATATATGTTATAAAATTAAAAACTTATTAAATAAATACAAACGTAAATCAACAAAACACTTTTAGAGTAATAATAATAATTAACTAAATAGTAATTTATACATTGTACATTATTAGGGGTACAATATATCATTATCTAAGTTCAGGGAATTAATTAAAGTTTTAGTAAATATCTAGTGCGGATGAGAAGTATTTTATTTATTTTACCTTATGAAATATCCGCCATTAAATGAATTGATATTTCGCGATTTTAGAGACATCTTTATCAATTGTTTAGGGGCTACCGGTGATTTAAAAAAAAGTTTTAACCCATCTGCTTTGAAAATATAATGAAATATATATATTTTTTAATATTAAAATAAGCATTATGGTGGACTTTAAATTAAATTAAAAACGACCAATTTTTTTTTTAATGTTTTATTTTTTTTAAAAGTACGATAAACCCGCAAATAATTTTCTAAGCTTGACGGCCTCCATGGTCGAGGGGTAAGGCTCTCGACTACGAATCCAAAGGTCGCGGGTTCAAATCCCGGCATACACAAGTAAATTTTATTTAATTAATTTGTGCTGTTTCACAATTAATTAATTAAAAATAATATATAGTATATTTGTGCACGTTCCAGAGTGGAAGATACTCTCAGTATCGCCCTGGTGAAAGACCACCATTCAGAATTGAAATGTTGCTTGAAATGGCTTTTAGCCGTGTGACCAGATCTGAATAGCCAGGTATTTCCCCACCTTTCTCTCCCACTTCCCCTTCCCAATACCTTCAGCCTCACAACATTTCCCAATTGGGGATGCCATAGTCTCACTGGCTCCAGACGGTTGGGAGCAGTTGAGACTCTTGTGCGGTATTCATGTAAAAAATTAAAAAAAGCTATCTCTAAAATTATGAAAATTGTTTTTTTTTCATGGCATATACTTAAAAAAATTAAAACAAAAATAAATAAAATACTTTTCATCCGTACTAGATATTTACTAAACCTTTAATTAAAAAAATAGATAATTCAGTTTGGATGGGTATTTTGGCCTCCAATCATTTTGTATGGAACAGGCAGCGCAGCCTTCCCCTTAATGTAGTATCCAAAATACTAGGAAGGATTTTATTAGAAATACACAGAATCAGTAAAATCAGTTAAGTCATAAAATAAATAAATTCACTGAAAATCATAGATTTATGTGAAAACCAATAAAGTTTGAAAAAGTGGAAAAACAGTCTCTGTGAAAGTCGGTGAAAACATCGTAAAATTGTGAAAATTTGGAAATACAAAGTCTCGTTTAGGGGGAGAGAGCCCCTATGTTGAAAGTGTGAATACTGAATATGTGGAAAGTATTATAAATACAAGTGCTACAGTGAAAAGTTGAATAATGACATTCATCAAGAATGCATTTGAGCCTAAAAGGCCCGCATATATCATGCTAGGCTATATCCTGGTTAATACACGAGATGAAAAAACACAGATGGAATTGTTCATTACAACCAAAACGGCATTGTTAGCCGAATTACCAGTTAATTATCTCACCGAGGAGATAATTAAGTGGCTTTTACATTAGTTCATACAGGAGAACATATCTATACACTCCATTCAAATGTTTGAAGACCTACTTCATAAAGTGAAACTGACAGAGAAAAGCGCTTCAGAAAAAGCAAGCCAACAAGCTACAAAAAATGTATATTGCGTTGAATCAATCATTCGTATTCTTGCAATTCAAGTAATGGAGATGGAAATGCCACCGGATAAAACACCGCACACCAAAACCTCTGAAATGTCAGAAATAATTTCTGCTAATATATTGACATTAGATCATGCAGATGTTCCGTTCACAAAATTGACGGAACACCATATTGATGTCCCGACTACAGTACCAGTATCATCTGGCACCGCTCAAAGAAGAAGTCTTGCATGCTGAGCTACAAGACAAATTTCAAAAGGGATCAGAAGAAGAATACGTGCTACACGCTGCAAGAAGAGCAGTGCATCCCACAGCGGAACATTATGGAGGTGAAGGTACCTACCGCCGCCTGTCATCAAGATTCTACTGGCCGGGGATGCGCCGGTACAGTAAAGATTACGTTGGTTGTCAGATACAAAACCAGCAATTTGAAACCATCCAGCCTTTTAATGACCCCGGTCACGTGTTAAAGATTTGAAGTTTTAGCCATTGATCTTACCACTACTTACCTCCAAAGAAGGATATAATTGGGATTTTATAATAGAGAACACCCACTCGCTGGGCAGAATTATTGCACTTAGAGAAGGCCACAGCTGAAGCCTGTGCTACTGCCATGGTTTCAAAAATATTTTTATGATATGGGACACCATGACAAATCAAAAGTGATAATTGCCCTCAGTTTGTAAATGCTGTTATGCAACAAGTAACTTACTGCCTCGAGATAAGCCAGATCCTCGCGCCAGTTAATCATCCTACCGCAAATCCAGTGGAGCGCATGAATCGCGATCTCAAGACCTAGTTGGCTATACAAGTGGGAAATAGACACGACGCTACCGGCGATTCGATTTGCAATGAATACGGCCCATTGCCTAAGTATCCGGATATTCAGTGGCACACCTTACTTTTGGACGTGAATTATGAATATCGAGTGATGTATCCAGAGATTTACGGGCAATCATCCAATCAGAGAACTTCATACCAGAGATAACAGCAAAGTTACTTCGTCTAGTCGAGACCTTACATCATGCACGAGAGATTAATGAACTTCAACAAGTCTGCCGGAAAAATAATGCTGATGTTCACAGATGCCCAGACCCGGGTTTCAAGCCTGGAGATCTCGTATGGGTGAGCGCCAATCCGCAAAGCAGTTCTCATAAAACGTTTATATCTAAATTTTCTCCTCACTGAGGTGGTCCCTATTTAATTCTCCGCCGAAGACGCCCAACAACTTACGAAGCCGCTGCGAACGACAAACCAGATGTACCGGTGGGAACTTACCATTCGTCAGCTTTCACAGAATAAAAAGGACCTCTGATAAGTCTATCGGCACCGATCTTACCGATTCGGAAAAGAGGTCATCCTAAGAAAATAATCCGCGACAAGTAGAATAATAGTGAAAAGTGAAAATAAGAGACAGGTGTAACCTGATTCTCAGTGAACCCTTCCAAGTATATGTTAAGATCATTACATATTCCCATTATTGTTGAATTGTTACACTGTTGCATTATTGCTAACTAACTTGTAGATTGATTAGGCCCAAAATAAAGACTTAATGTCTTCTCCGTACAAATTGTGCATTTATTTAATTAACCCGTTACAGGATAACATTTAAAACATTATTTTTTTTTTATAATGCAAAAACTTTAAATATGGCTTTTTGTATTAACACTTCCTTTACGGTGCTAAATTATAATGAGCTGCCTGTTGCAGGACTCCGAGTTACCCCATACAAATTCATAACAATATTGCTTTTTAAGCCAAAAATAATAATAGAATCTATCAGCAGTTATTAATTATGGTTGATTATTCTGCAAAATATTAAAAAAAACATTAACTGTTTCAAAATTTGAAATAACAGAAAATTTAAAATACTCCAACAATATCAATAGCATTCACACAATAAAATAGAAAAAAAACACATAAAAGAAGGAAAAAAAATTGCCCAATCGCTGCACACCGAAATAGCGAATTTCGGCTTTGACGCACGTTCCAGTGCCGTTCGTAACCGTTTTTATGTTGTATGAAATTCCCATAGGTTTTTTAACTCCATATGTGCGTTCCGGAATTCGGATTGCGCTGTGTTCTTATTGGTGGATTTTTTTTTAACTACGGAGTTCTGGCGCTCTGTTAGGAATTTGTACTGGCAAACATTATGGAGTAGTGGCGCGCTGTTCAAACTGTAGTAATACAATCCAAGTGAGTCTTGTTCGGTGTAGTTTCTCTTTGGGAGTTCCCTGCTCAACCGCTCTTTAGAGAAAACCGTCACTGAATAAGATGTATGTTTGCAGTTAGTGCCGTCTAGCAGTGGGATGCTGTGTGAGGAATGCTTCCGCAGAATGAGGACCAGCGCTGAATTACATGATCAGGTGGAGGCTACAGGAGATGGACATTCTCATCTCGGCAATGGGATGAAAAAAAAACACACAGGATCAAACTTATTAGGAATAACGAGATCAAAATTAAAAAAAAAACTTTTCTCTGCCATATATCTCGGTAATTAAATTGAATTATTTTTTAATAACTGAATGAAGGATAAATTTACTATCATTAGCGTCCTTGAGGTGATTTTTTATAAAAACGTCGCTATACAAATATTATTGTCATTAAGGTTGTTATTTAAATTTTTAATAATTTTTTATCTAATTAAGCACTGTCGTCATTATTTGCTGTGGCAAAATGCATTTCCCGCACTGTGCATTGGAAAAAGAATATTTTTTTCCCATTTTTGTATCATAGTTCTATGAGAAGAAATACATTTCATAATAATAATAATAAATGTTTATTCCGGTATGTGGGAAGGTTAGTGCAGTCCCGCACATTCCACACAAATATACAAACAATAATTATAAAAATATGTTCAAAAGTTTATAAAAACAAAATAATACAGCACATCACAGCATGGCTTTTTCTACCGCAAATTTAAACCCTGATAATTAGATATCAGATTAATTCCACTTGAGAGTTATAAATCTTGCAGACGACGTAACAGCGTTATTAGTGTAATTTATCTTCCCCCTTTTTTTTCCCCTGTTTTTTATTTTATATTTCATCCTTTTAATGGCAGATCACTTAAAGGAGAACAAGCCACCGAAAACTGAGCCACTCCATGTTCTCGTTGAATCTTACAACTGTGCCCGGCCACTAAATATTCTCGATGTAGGAGAGACAAGTAATTCAGCATCCAGAGAATGTATTCATAAGGATCTCAAAGATGCAGTAATTCAAAATATGGAAAAAGAGAAAACTAACACAAATTTGCAAGAACGTGAAGAAGAACCTAACACAAATTTGCAAGAACATGAAGGAGAAACTAACACAAATTTGCAAGAACCTGAAGAAGAAACTACTTGTTTATGGGAATTTAATTATAGTTTTCCTTGGAGCGATGCAGAAGAAAAGAAAGATAGTAGTCGAAAGGAGTGGGAAGATCAAAATCCCTTTACAATATGGCCTGAAATAGATTTGCCAAAGTTAACATCTAAAGCTCAAACGTGTCCGGTCTGTATGAAAGAATTTTCAAATCATCACAAGACTTATATTCATTTCCAAAATCACTACCCGAGATATCTTTGCGAAATGTGTGGGAAAATTTTTTCAGAAAAGCAACGCTTCCGATCCCACATGGACTCGCACCTGTCTATAAAGATCTCTTGCCCCGACTGTAAGAGGGAGTACGCCAACACCGACGCTCTGAGGTGTCACATCAAAGCCAAACACCAAAACTACCAACTCTATACCTGCTCCGAGTGTAATGAGAGATTTCACAACTACTATTGGAGAAAGGAGCATATGCTGGCAGCTCACGGCGTAGCTTATAGCCGGTATAGTTGTCCCGAATGTGCCAAGAGCATGCAAACCCGCCGTGGGTTGTTCTGTCACATAGAAACCATGCACAGACAGCTCAAGACGTTCAGCTGTGCGGACTGTGGAATCTCCTTCGACGACAAGGAGGCGCTGGGGAGACACTCAGTTTCGCACATTGGTGAGATTCCTTTCTCCACTTATTTTTAATTTATTGACATTTCCCCACCAAATGCGCACATAATTTAATCCAATAGTACCAAGGTCTCCCTGCTGCACATTGCAAAGAATATATACAGGGTGTATCGGCACGTACCCGACAAACTTTAACCAGCGATTCCTGAGCATATTTGGAGTAAAAAATGTTATGGCCACTTTTCTGTCCGGTAACTTTTTTTTTCTATAAAAATTAAAAAATAAATAAAATCTCCACACTCCCTCACTGTCCACAGAATAGGGGTGAAATAAACGGCAACGCCGCACTACTGCTATCTCTTTCACGTATATCATCTATCTCAAGTCAAGTGTGTCGTTCCCGCTACCCGTCTAATGTCAGTGTTCAGTGTTGTTTTGGAAGTTCGCTTGTCACAACGTTTACCTGCTTTCGTTGTTGTTTTGTTATCTAAGTTTTGAAGTTTTTTTACTGTTGAAATATGCCTCTCAATTATTCACCTGCCGACCAAGCAGATATTGTGTTTGTTTATGGACTTTGCAATGGGAATTCACGAGCAGCCGTGAGAGAGTATCGGATGAGGTTTCCTGAAAGACCCGTCCCACACCATAGCACCTTCGTACAGGTTTGTAAATCATTTGTTTATTGAAACTATTTACATTCATTGATAATGCCAAAAAGCTGTTTTGAAATTTAATCATTGGGACATTAAAAACATAACAAGGGGCTACCAACTTTAAAAATGTAAATCGAACTTTAGGTGATTTGTAATCAATGGTCACGAAACGGCGTTTTAAAAAGTTTAATTTTAATATCTAATAAATGCATCATTCACTGCAATTAAATTCACTCCCTTTCTCACCATGTGATTATTTAAATGACTTACAATTCAATTTCATCCCTGTGAATCTAAGATATCAACCATTCCTAGTTAAGAAAAATATGAATTAAAACACTGTGTACTATTTAACTGTAAAAAAATGAAATAAATGAAGAGAAAACCTAAGTTTTCTAATATGTGCCTAAAATAAGTGTTATTTAAAAATAAAATGAGTGCAAAAGCCCGCGTTCATTTATTTGACATTTACTACTGAGCTGAATAATAAAAGTTGTTTTGTTTCAGATGTATCAACGACTGCGTGACAATGGCATCGGACGGATTGAAGGCGCCGGCGGAGGATACAATATTGTTCCTGTGGCAGTTGAGCAGAGAATCCTCAACTTGATCACCGAAGATCCTACGCTGTCCGTGCGTCGGATCGCTCTGATGATAGGACACAGGGAACACATGGCGGTGTGGAGAGTTTTGAAGAAGCACGGGCTCAAACCTTTCCACTACAGGCGCTGCCAAGGCCTCCTGGAGAATGATAACTTTTCCAGAGTCGTATACTGCAGAAGAATGCTGCATAATGTCATGAGGGATGCAGACTTCATGAAAAACATATTGTTTACCGATGAAGCACAGTTCACTAAAACAGGAGTGCTAAATGTGCACAACTTGCACCATTGGGCTGAACAAAACCCCAAGCTTGTTCGGGAGTCGTCGAGCCAGGACAGATTTTCCATTAACATGTGGGCAGGAATCCTAGGAAATCAAATACTCGGTCCAATCGAGTTGCCCCCCAGACTAAATGGACCGATGTATTTGGAGTTCCTACAAGAGCAACTGGGCGAGATTCTGGAAGATGTGAACCTCGAATCACTACGGAGAATGTGGTTCCAGCATGATGGAGCCCCACCACACTACTCTATTGCCGTGCGGAACTACTTGGACGTCGAGTTTCCTGGTCGTTGGATAGGCCGTGGAAGTCCGACCATTGCCTGGCCACCGAGATCACCCGATCTGACCCCCCTGGATTACTACTTGTGGGGGGCTCTCAAGGAAAAGGTGTATGTTAAGCCAATCGCCTCAAGAGAGCACCTGCTCGAACGAGTGATGGTGGCCGCTGCAGAAATGAAAGTAAATCCTGTAAACTTAAATATTCAAAATATAACAAGACTGCACGCTTGCATTGAAAATAATGGCAGTCATTTCGAACAAATGCTCCAATAAAAAATATTACATAACCTACATGTCCGCATTTTCATTTATTATTTATTTGGTAAAATTCTCACAATGTCATTCATATCAATGCACGTGCGTGAAGGCAACAGCTGTTATTAGCAAGTGTGTCGAAAAGCGTCTTGGCTCTTTCCTACACACTAAATAATAATAGTAAAAAATGAGACGAATACTGACGAGCTAAAAGCCCCCCAGAACGTAAGAATATTATTCAACGAACTCAAATAAAATGTTGCCAGATGGGTTTTTAATCACTTTAATTTGACTTAATTAGCACCTGCTTTCAATGCTATTATGCTATGGCTTTATTGATCTGAGCACCTGCTTTCAATTGAAATTTATTCGCACATTCAACGGAGTGGAGTTTATGAGTAAACGCATTAATTTAAAAGAGGAACATACATTTGATTATTATTTTTAATATCGATATTTGTATCTCCCAATAACAGCTACCAAAATCCGATATACGAGTACCTACACAATTATTATGTTGAATTGGGGTAAGTTGTATGGCTAAGGGAAGGAGAGGAAGGTGAGGAAGTACCTGGCTATTCAGATCTGGTCACCAAATACGGCTAGTCATTTCAAGCAACGTTTCAATTCTGAATTATGATCTTTCACCAGGGCGAGAGTCCCTTCCACTGAACGATGAAAGGAGTTATAATATAATTATAAGTCGGGAATGGATGACATGGCAAAATCGTGTGAATCAAATTGGTACCTTCGTGAGTCGGGCCATGTCAAAATTCAGAATAAAAAAGGGTGTGTACGAGCCTGCTGCGAAATGGCGTATGGTTAAGAATATTTTTTTAAAATTATAGTGGTAATTGTTGAAAACAATTACCACTATAATTTTAAAAAATGAAAACAAAGGATAAAATATGGGATGTGCAAGGCGCATTTATGAGTGGAAGGGGGTGCATGGATCAGATTTTCTCGTTGCGTATGCTCACAGAGTTTCTGGCAAAAAAACAGAAACTTTTCTGTGCTTTTGTAGATCTACAAAAAGCATACGACAGAGTTGACAGAAAAAAGTTATGGAAGGTGTTGTCTAAGTGTGGTGTAAATACAAATCTTATACAGGCAATCGCATCGCTGTACGAGGGAAGCGTTGCATGTGTTAGGGCAAACGGTGATTTTACGGGGTGGTTTGACATCACAAAAGGTGTTAAGCAAGGCTGCGTAATGTCACCGTGGTTATTCAATCTATACATGGATAATTGTGTGCAAGAATTGAAAGAGGTGGGCCTGGGCGCGAAAATGAGTAGTCTGTTGCAAGTATGTTGTCTGTTGTATGCTGATGATGCGGTGCTGATTGCTAACAGTATGGAAGATCTACAGTCCCTCGTATCTAGGATGAACGAAGTATGTATGAAGAATGAGCTAATGATGAATGAAAGTAAGTCTAAAGTCATGGTGTTTGAAAGAGAGAGTACGAAGACAGTGTGCAATATAGTTGTGAATGACGAATACTTGGAGCAGGTAGACGAGTTTGTGTATTTGGGAAGTATGTTTACGAGAGATGGAAAGACTGATAGGGATATTGAAAGAAGGGTGAATGCAGGAAACTCCATTAACGGAGGACTGAACGCGGTTGGCGCAAACAAAAAGTTGTCCAAGGAAGCGAAGCTAGCAGTCCACAATGGAGTGCTGATACCAACCTTGATGTATGGCAGTGAGGCATGGAACTGGCAGAGGAAGGATGAAAGTAGACTGAATGCTGTAGAAATGAGATCTCTGAGACGAATGTGTGGTAAAACCATGTATGATCGAGTGAAAAATGTTGAGATTCGTAAAGAGTGCAAGGCTGATGTAAGCGTAGTGAGCAAGATTAAGAAAGGGACGCTTAGATGGTTTGGGCATGTAGAGCGAATGAACGAAGAAAGGAGTGTAAGGAGAATATATGACGCGAATGTGAATGGAAGAAGAAGCCGGGGACGCCCGAGGAAGACATGGCACGATCAAGTGAATCAAATACTCGAGTCGGGCCATGTCAGAAGTCGGAATAACAGAAGAGAATGTATGAGGCGTTGTATGAATGTGAATGAAGCAAGAAGTGTATGCCAAGATCGAGATGTTTGGCGGTTCGTCCTCTCTGACTACCCCTGCGGGGAAACGGCGTGATGGTTAGTTGGTTAGTTAGTTAGTGGTAATTTTTTGTCGAGTTTTTAAAAAAATTACGAAGTTTTAAATAAAATAAAATTTTATAATTATTAAATTTAGCAATCTGGCAACATTAATTCACCCATGCATTCTTGACGTGTTCGCGTTTGAAACGCGTATTGATTTGCGACGTTGCTTTTACAGTTTGACAAAAGATAAAACAGTGGTGACGTGTGGTGAAAATATGAATAATAAATTTTTTATAGAAAAAAAAAGTTACCGGACAGAAAAGTGGCCATAACATTTTTTACTCCAAATATGCTCAGGAATCGCTGGTTAAAGTTTGTCGGGTACGTGCCGATACACCCTGTATACCTCGGTATTTAAGTTTTGTTACGACTAGAGTTCCTTATTGGGGTACGTTATGTGACTGAGGGGAGTAGGGGGTGGGGAGCATAAAGAGATGGGTAAGAGGAACGGTTGGGAAGTACCTGCTTATTTAGATCTGATCACTAAACAAGGCTCAAGCAAAGTTTCGATTTTGAATGGTGATCTATCACCGGGGCGATACTTGGAGTATCTACCGATGGGACCAACTGTTCATCCCTGTTCATCGCCAAATCAGGCCGGTTTACCGGCCTATGGGGTTCAAAGGCTTGAGCAGTAAAATCAGTATCCACATTCCGGTTTGGGATAAGTTTGGTCTTTATTCTTTTTAAAATATTTTTTTTTAATTTTCACCACTGTCTTTCAAACCTGCTACTACTAAACCTAAAGCCAGGGATCTTCGAGGAAATATTATTTAAAAATCCAGATTTTTTGCTTACCCACCATATTTACAAGTCAGTATTATATATGCTCTATAAACGAATATGAATTTAATTAAATTATTGTAATAAAATTGGATGAAAATATTTTTTCCTATTACATATAAGTGGGTAGCCTAATGACAAAATTCGAAATTGACAATGGGAGTTGATGGTATTACGAATAATAATAATAATATCTTTATTGTAAATAAATTTAACTATAACTAAAAGACATGTATAATATAATAATGTAAGTGTACAGTGGTTTATAAAGTAAAATAGAAAATAATATAATAACAGTTATAGTTGAAGTTTCACATAACCCACCTCACTAGGCTAGCCTGTGTTGAGGCAGTAATTTTGCAAATTATTTTATAATTTTAAAGTACCTATGAATTATACACTTATATTAAGATATGCTTTGTAAATCGTTGAATCAATAATTTCGAAATTGGGTGAGTGCACTGGTGCTTTATCATCTAAATTGTCGTTGTTTGTCTTTGGATGTTTTTTTTTTAATCGAGTTTTGTTACGACCTCGGTTCTTTTATACAAGCTTGTCTACTAAATACTAAACAAAAATGTATTTAATACTTGAAGCACTAAGAATCCGGTATTTAAGTTGCTTTCTAAGCTCGCTATCAGAGATATTTACGTTCGTCTGGTTGCTCTATGCTAGAAACCCTGATGGGATAAGTCGTTTGATACCATAACTAAAAATTACTAAATGCTTGGTCGCAGAATTTATATTAAAATTAAAACTGTCGAAATTAAATTCGAAACTTCTCGCTGCCGAAAATGTGTTCCTTCCCTACCCCCTATCAAAATGTCATTACAGGAGTCATTCCGCGGGCCGGAGAAGGGCTCGGTGAGGGTGTGTGTGGGTGGGGGTGCGGGGCTGCGGCCTGAATGGCTGGCTGCTGCAACAGTCCTCGAAAACGGCCACTTTTTTCACTATTATACTTTAATAATTGTCTTCTAAGTTTTCCGCGTCTGATGCGAACTTGAAATACGACCCTCGCAAGCAGTTGTGAGTGGGTAGTGTCAAGGGATGTACGAAATCGTAGTTTTTTTCGGGGTTTTAAATGCCACTGTTTTCTATATGCGTTAAGCGGCCCGGAGACGATCAATATCAATTATCATTGAGGTTGTCTCCTACAACGAAATTTCATGTTATTTACAAATGTATTATATTAATTAGAGCATGCTGTGGATACAATTTTTTTTAAAAGGCGTCAAAATGTTAATAATTTCACAGGCCGGCCGATAAGTGTGTGACGTCACGGTTCATAAAACGATTGGCGCGGCCATTGATATCATACCCGTCTTTGTATACATTTCTGTTCAGCTATTTGTGAATTGTACTGAATTATGACTCATGACGTCACTGGTATACGTTTTTCCCAAGTTATTAAAAAAAAAAAAAATTTTTTTTGTAGTATTTTTTAAAAATAAATTTGTTTTCTACTCGCTACGCTAGCTTGGGCCGTGTTATAGCAAGTAGTCCATTTTGTTTCGTGGTCAAATCAAATAAAATAATCTATTTTGTGAACATAATAACGTATGTTTAGTACACTTTACATTATTTATTATAAAAATAGTCATTTAAAAATAACGGGACTCAAAAAAAAAACATTAATTTAAATATTAAAATTAAAAGTAAATACACTCCATAACAGTCCAATATAGAAACAACACAAAAAAGTTAAACAATGTAGCAATAAATCATTTGACGGCCTCCGCGGTCGAGGGGTAAGGTTCAAATCCCGGCGTGCGCAAGTAAATTTTATTTAATTAATTTGTGCTGTTTCACAATTAATTAAATTAAAAATAATATATAGAATATTTGCGCACGTTCCAGAGTGGAAGATACTCTCAGTGTCGCCCTGGTGAAAGACCACCATTCAGAATTGAAACGTTGCTTGAAATGACTTTTAGCCGTGTTTGGTTGACCAGATCTGAATAGCCAGGTATTTCCCCACCTTCCTCTTCCTCTTCTCCTCCTCCCCAATACCTTCAGCCTCACAAAATTCCCCAATTGGGGATGCCATAGTCTTACTGGCAGAAGTTTGGTTGGGAGAAGTTGAGACTCTTATGCGGTATTCATGTAAAAAAAAAAAAATTTAAGGCGATCCACCGGCTAAAATTTCAACGAAATCACGCGCTCCTTATGGTTGAGATTCCCGCTTAACATCGGCCGCATGTTTCTATTCACACAAAAAAACCATCACCAAAATGCATGTTTTATTCTATTCTGTAAAGCTCAGACATAATTATTAAAATGTTTTACGGTCATATTCTAAATAACTTAATCTACCACAATGAACAATACGACAATATCTAAAAAGGGGTTCGTAAGTAGGAGAGTTTGCGCTTTAAACATTTTTTTAAATGTCTGATAGCGCAAACTCTCCTACTTGCGAACCCCTTTTCCGATGTTGTTCTATTGTTCATTGTGCTAAATTAAGTTTTTTAGAATATGACCATAAAACATTTCAATAATTATGTCAGAGCTTTACAGAATAGAATAAAACACGCATTTTAGTGATGGTTTTTTTTTTGTGTAAATCGAAACGTGCGGCCGATGTTAAGCGGGCCTTTCAACCTTGTCGCCACCTGCATAAGGAGCGCGTGATTTCGTTGAAATTTTAGCCGGTGGATGGCCTTAAGAGGTGTTTTTTTCAAATCTGGTATTGAATAAAATTCTTATTCACTATAATAAAGTTTACTTTGAAAAGTTTTTTGATATAAAAAAAAAAAACTAATTTTACTCTCATTATTAACTCTTTATGTATAATATATTTATGTAAAAAAAATAGAAGACAACCTCATTTACGTTGTTGATGCGATTGACAATTGCTAATTGATTGCTTACGAAGGCAATTGAAGCAATTGAAAAATAGCTAATTACCATTAACGTGAGAATGATGGGTATTATGATATACCACATAGACAAGCGCCATTGACGGAGCGGAATGATCGTTTCGCTGTGTGATTGACAATCGTTCGTTCAATTGATCTATATATTGAACCCTTCAGAACTCGGTTTCATCGCGGATTCCGATTTGTTTTACTATTTGTTTTTTTTTTCGAGCAAAATCAAAAGATTATCACTGTATAATAAAAAACACATAAATTTGTTGTAGACCACTTTTATTTTATTAAAACTCTACCGGTTTCGGAAGCACCCTAAAGCAAATTAGAAAATCCCTGAACAATAATGCTAGTATTTTAAATAACCAAATTAACTTATCTTTTAGTCCCATTCTTAATATTTTTCCAATAAATCGCTCTGTTCTTCCCGGAAATCCTACAATTACCCCTACCAATTTGCTTACCCCCCACTCCAACACCTAAAATTTATATGTCTTGTCGATATTCTATATCATAAGTTAGTTTTAATATTCTCCTGATGAAGGAAGGGTGCTTCCGAAACCGGCAGAGTTTTAATAAAATAAAAGTGGTCTACAACAAATTTATGTGTTTTTTATTGGAAATTATGGCGAGCCACAAAGTTAATGCTTTTTACAAATATGATTATCACTGTATTTGCATACTGTAGGTAGTGTTTCTGAAAACGTTTACAAAGCAACTGGTGCGAAAATATTGATATTTATGTATTAAACAGTGGTCTACACAAAGTATTTCTTATTAATAATGGCACCATAAATTAATTATACATCTATTGAAGAAATAATTTTTAATGTTTCAATTTTTCAAAGCCTGCCAAAACGCTGCAAATCTATGGCCGGTACATAACTTTATGTTCTATTCATAGTAAACCATATCTAGTAAGTAATAAAATTATGTACCTTTTTAAAAACTAATAAAATGCAAACATCCTTTGCCAGTTGAATGACCTGTCACATTGATAATTTCATTGTGAAATATTTTCGCGTGTCATTCAACCTCAAATAAATACGCCGTTTTTAAACGTATTCCAAAATGAAATACAGTTTTCGAAAGCAGATGAATGATTCTTTTACAAGTAAATATTACAAATTGACAAATCCCATTAAAAATATTTTAATTTTAATTTTAAAAAAAAATTTAAGTCGCTTTCCCTTTATTTTTTTCATGTAAATCCTAATCACTTTATATGAAAATGAAAAACGTATGTAATTACACAAACGTATTATAAAGTTAATTGACACTTCACTTTTTTTACCTTTCATTTAAAAATAAGATAAACCCTAGCAAGTAGTATTTGTACAGCGCCCTTGAGGTGATTTTTCACAAAAACGGCGCTATACAAATCATCCAAGTATTGTTGTTATTATTATTATTAAAATACTAACGCGTGGATTGAAGTTCCGTCAATCGCACTTCCGTCAATGGCATAAGCACATTGACCGTCTCCGGGGTGCTTAAGATGCATTTTGTTTTATGTACTGTAAAAATTCTCACATATTTGTAGTGTTTTTGGTGATTTTTTTTTATATGATTATTACACCATCGGGCTCTACCGTGGTACAATTATTATGATTCCAAATGATCATAATCGCACGTTTTAGCGGCCCTCCTTCAATTCACTTCAGTGTTGCGCTTTATATGATGCAATCGAATAATTAAGCTTTAGTAAATCGAAAATACAACTCCACCACTGAATTTCTATGTTCTTATTTATAACTTGCTGAAGTACCCGGCGTTGTCCGGGTTTGTGAATGGTTTGTAGTAAAGTTTTAAAGTTGTGATGTGTTATCCCCACTCCTACCCTCACCTCTACGCCTACCGAATAATTTTCCTCGTATTTTGGACGTCAAGTACCACTAAATTTCTATGTTCTTATTTATAACTTGCTGAAGTACCCGGCGTTGTCCGGGTTTGTGAATGGTTTGTAGTAAAGTTTTAAAGTTGTGATGTGTTATCCCCACTCCTACCCTCACCTCTACGCCTACCGAATAATTTTCCTCGTATTTTGGACGTCAAGTACCACTAAATTTCTATGTTCTTATTTATAACTTGCTGAAGTACCCGGCGTTGTCCGGGTTTGTGAATGGTTTGTAGTAAAGTTTTAAAGTTGTGATGTGTTATCCCCACTCCTACCCTCACCTCTACGCCTACCGAATAATTTTCCTCGTATTTTGGACTTCAAGTGTATGTGAAATTTCATCAAATACCAAAATTCTGCTTTGAGTCGTGGGAAAGAGTGGGGGGTGGTTTTTCGAAGTGTCGTATAGACAGTAACCTTTCTCTCGTTTCAAAGGGAGAGTGTGCAATGTTTCATAAAGCTCAGAATAAAACTGTAGAATTGTATACAAATGAAACAAATGCCCGGGATTTTTTTTATTTATTTAACAGAAGACGATATGGGATTTATATGAATTAAATACTATATTATGATGACGAAACCAATCAACTAAATTAGAAGATTCATTATTTATTTTTTATTTTTTATAGGTATACGTACCTACTACATATATATTTCCACCCATAAAGCAGTAATCTAATTGTAATCTAGGTCGGTGAGCACCGGCGTCATGATTTTTTTTTCTTATTCGTATTTCTAGTTCATCGCAACTGTTTTAAATATGCAACGTCATTCCTACAACGACCCATGGAACTTTAAAATATTTAAATATGAAAAACATAGTAAACAACAATTATTTTTAGATTTTAATTCATTGTTATTGAATTTAATTCGTAGAACTCTATTCATTTTTATTATTTTTTTATTTAACTTAAATCAATTTTAATAATGCTGTCATTAAGTTCTGTGAGTATTTTGGTTTATTACACCGCCCTTGGGGTGATTTTTCATTAAAAAAAACGGCGCTATAAAAATCATCCACATGTTATTATTATTTTCATAAGAAGCTTTCAAATCACTTTGTATTTTTGACATCATATTAAATAAATCAAACTCTTTGTTGTAAACTGCGAATTTATTGTATTTTTACAACCGGTTTCGCTTAGATCGCCAGGGCAAATATAATAACTAATGATCAAACTATTCTTAAAGATTGTATTGTATTTACCCCGACGAAGCTTGATCTAATCGAAACCGGTTGACGTAAAAATACAATTAATTTTTGATTTATAATAAAGTGTTTGTTTTTTTTTTTTATTATTATTACAAATATTGTCACAATAATGAAAACTAAAATACTTGCAGAACTTAATAATAACATTGTTAAATTTGATTTACATTAAATATGTTAAAAATTAAATTGAGTTTCGTGAATTAAACACAAAAACAATTATGTAATAATACGGTAACGGCTGTTTCGGTGTTCAAAGCCATTTACAAACTGTTTCAAACAGACGCTTTAAAATGGCTTTGAACGCCGACACAGCTGTCACATAAATAAAAAATAAAAAAACTGAAATTATTGCAGAACTTAAAAACAATATTATTAAATTTTATTTATTATGAATTTTTAAACATTGTTATTATTATTTCTAAATTATTTTCGGGTAGTCTTGTTGGACTACCCCCTTTTCTTCGTAATTATGCTGATTAATTTGTTCAAAATCATTTGGAAGAAGTCCCTCTTAAACGACACTAATTAAGAGGCAGTACAGTAGTCTTCTTGTCCGCGTTTTCCCTCTTTACGTAAACATCCCCGAATCCCTGCAAAATATATCTAGCGAGAGTGGCCGGCCTTTGGGAAATGGCTTCGAGGGAAATTCTACGGCATAATTACTGGCCCCCCCACGGGCGGCCATGTCTCTTTATTGGGCCAATAAGGAGTGAGGGGTGGAGATGTCTCCCGGCTGAGAGGGAACGTGTTCGAGTGCTGTAGGAGTCGTTTCGCCAAAGAACTCTCCGCATTTAATTGTTTTTTTTTCACCAATTAAAATCGAATTATGGGGAAAATCGTAAGACGGGTTTGATTTATAATTAGAATCGACTACGGTCCCGTCTCTTGTCGCGTAGAGTGGAGACTTACGTTATAAAATCTCTGCATGTTACGTACATCGTTTATGAGAATTAGGGACATGGGACAGCGGAGTTATCAGCGGTAGGTGTATAGTTATCTCTTATTTGCGGAACATTAATAATAATGATAGTTAATTTCTATAGCGTAGTTTTGTGAAGGTTCTCCTCAAGTGCGCTTTACACTAACTACCCTAACCTAACCTTATATAATATAATTAGAAAATAACAGATATACTATATATATATATAGGTGATTGAGGTGATTTTTCACAAAAACGGCGCTATAAAAATAATCCGATTATTATTATATGCAAATTTTCATGAACAGCAGACTCGCTTACATGAACTATTTCAAATAAACTGAGGGTATAAATAATCAAATGTAAAGTATTAATAAAAATAGATCACCAAAATATACACTAATACACCTAAACTAATGTATTTAGACAATAACATATATATATATAGAATGTATGTAAATTAAAAGTTAATTTGCGCAAACAAAGGCTACTTTCAATTTTTAATTATTAATTATTTTTATTGGGATTTAAAAACCTCATTTTAATATTTGATCATTGTAGAAAATAATATAAACATATCCTAAATGAAACATGAAAGCGGAAAAACACGACAGAAAATAAAAAGATTTCAGCCGCATCTGGGACACGAACCCAGGACCTCTCCCATATTATTGGCATCTATCTTTATAATGATTACAAAGTTCCTAAGGAACACAATTGCAAACTGGACAGTGTCTCGGATAATAAAAAATGGAGAATAATATTGAACCGGTCTCATTAGCTAAGTTGGTTAAGCGGTTGCCCCGGATAGACAGATTCACGTGAGTGTAGTTCCGGGCTGCAATCGAATGCAGGCTGATGGAAGAAGGCACCATAAAATGAAGTAGAATCACTTCATGGGGTGTTCTATCGGTTGATGTATTCTATCGGTTGATGTATTCTATCGATTGATGTATTCAAGCGCATTCCCACCTCATCCCTTTTGTAGAACCTATAAGCATTTTTATTCTAAGAAATACTTCATACAAAACTAAAACTCGTGGCGCTTCAGTTGCAAACCGTGGAAGTGTGCAAACCTTGGGAATCTGTTAGCTGCCCGGGTGCTCAGCGACTATAAGATTTTTTAACCCCAAATTTGTACGGAATATATAATTTTGCAATAATCAATAGATTTTTCTGTGGTTACCGTGTTTTAAGTTATTATTAAAACAAGTTAATTACTGAAGATGTTGCTTTTTTATATTAAAAAATGATCAGTTTCTTGCGTGAATTGTGATTTTCGTATTAAAAACAATGTTTCATAACCTACGATATTATATTCACTAGCCACAGACGCTTTAATGAATTACCAAATTATTTCCTGTTGCTAGATCGCTAATCGCTGGTGCAGTGATATGATGAAATTCCTTTCCAGTTATATTGGGGATTTTTTAATCTCTGATCGAACTTCCAATGAGATGTTCTATGAACCGCCACTGGTAATGTCTGTCTATAATTATGTCCACTAAAGAACCCTTCCTTTCGAAGATTTGCTCTGTTACTTTGAGCTCCGTAAATACAAATGAATTGAAATATAATAGAAATAGAGCAAGTGTGAACGCACTACAATTCCCATATATCATAAAAGGCTCATGTACCATAGAATATATAAGATGAGAACCCATTTTTCTATTTCTTTACTTTCGGTTCAATTATTTTTTGTGGGTAGGCTAAGAAACTCGCGCCTCTGCACCGCTACAAAACGTGTGACAAAACTGGCAATACCCATCCTTACAAAACACGTCCGTCCTGCACTACAAATGGAGGTGAACTGAAGGTTTTTTGTTTCAATTATTATCCTTTCTTGGTAATTTTTTTTTTAATCAGTTTTTATTTAACACTGGTTGAAATATGCAGAACCAGTACAACTATCTCAACTCCATTTTGGGATTTTTGTGCTGCGGAAGAGAAGATGATAGATAAACAGTGGAGTTGGGATTGTTAAAATATTCCGATCTAGTTTAGCATTTCGATTTTGAATTGTGGACCCCACCAGGACGATTCTGATGATGTGTTGTTTTCGTGTTATTGCAGGTGTGGTGAGGCATGCAGGGCTGCCCGGGCGGGGAGCGGCCGCCCGCGGAGCCGCACCAGCCGCCGCCCGCCCCCGCGCCCGCCACCTCCGCCCTGGACCAGGCGCAGTTCGAGGCGGACAAGAGGGCGGTCTACAAGTCAGTACAGTACACTACCTATACAGTCATACACCCTTATACAACCAACCTAATTCCTTCTTCTCATTGGAATGCAGATGTTACATGCCGTCTCGTGGCTCCCGCCAGCAATTATACGCCTAGACCACATCATCTAATTGTATTATTGACTCATCTTCTTTGTTGCAACTCATCCAGTTCAATTTTCCTTGCTATAGACTCAAAAACAATGAATTGCTTTTCCTCAATCAACACTACTAATTATAGCTACCATTCTCCACTGTCGAGATTTAGACTGAGGTACCGCCTTGAAATTTAACACAAAACTGCATAAACGTCATCTGTTAACTGCAGTGGTTTATAGTAGGAATTTCGAGATAAATCCGTATTCAAAAAGTTGTTTGTCTGTTATTTTTAATTATGGATATTAAATCTGTCCCCCTCTCCATAAGACTGCGTGGTGTAATGGTCAGAATAGTTGCCTTCCGATCGGTAGATCAGGGATCGATCCTTGTCCTTATGTTTTTTTTTTTTTATTAATCTAATTGTTTATGTGTTCATTCGGAAAGCAAACTATGAACCTCAATATCTTCATGTAAATGGCAAATGGAACCTTGTTGGCCGAAGGGAATGCGAGTGGTTCGAATAACCACCGTGGCGCTGCGTTCGCTCTACAAAAGACGGAAACTTGCGAGCGTCTCGCTTGCTGAGATAGATTTAGTCATATTTTTTCGCGAAATACAATCAAAATACTGTGACCTGACAAAAAGGAATAGATCAATTCTGAATTACATAAATCACATGGGCGAAAGACAGTGCCATTTTTATGGAAACCTGTAGTGTCTGGCTACACGCGAATGATCGAAAAACGATTGAAACAGTAAATTTCGCAAAAAGTTTTACTTGAAAAGCTCATGTAAACCTGTGCATGTTTCCACTCGGAACATTTTAAAAAGAACCATTCTAACTGTCAATACGATTAAAATTCTGTTTCCATTCTTATTTCATTTGTAGGTTTATTGAAAATATGTAAATCCATATTAATTTTTCTTTTTACTATGGCCTTTTTTTCGGCGTTTTTATGTTCCGTACTTATTGTGTTTCGTAGAACTCCATTTTATTTTTAAAATTTTCTTCCAAATTTTTAATGAATTACTTTTTTCGTTCAAAAAACGTCCAAATTTAAAATGATTTTCTGACATCACTCGTATTTAAAAAAAAAAAAAAACTTTTGTTCGAATTCCGGACTTTCTGAATTAAATGATGGTTTAAAAATCTCAAAATACTTTTAAAAAGTGGAGAAAAATAATTGCCATCTTCTCCCATGAGCTTTTTTAAATAAACTTTACCAAACTTTTTTAATCCACATTTAAAAAAACATGATGGTTAGCGTTTATAAAAAAACTTGAACTTCCCTGTATTAATTTAGGATTTTATTTTTCTAGCATGTTGAATAAAAACGTTTGAAAGATTTTTCGAGGATGTTCAATATTTAAAAATATTATAAAGGTCAGAAAAAGATTTTATTTCTTATTTCGTTTTGATAAATGTTATAGAGATTTCTAAACTAGTGGTGTCTAAATCAGAACTCGAAAGCAGTTAAACCCATGAACGAATCATTTGAATAGGTTTGTTTGATTGTCTATGGAAATTTTTAAAATATGTAGTTCATATTTTTCTCTTAAAAAACATCATGTTTATCGTATTGCATAATAAGTAATTTTATCATTTTTTCGAATTAACAAATTATTCCTCTCCACCTTAACTCGAAATATTTTTTCGCTTGTTCCCTTGCTTAGTGAATCGCTTTGTTCCTCCAGAAAACTCCCTTATTACCCCTTCCCCTTTGGTTGGCTCCCACTCCAACACCTAAATATTTATGTATGTCTATCATATCATTGTAAGCATAGTGAGCAAGATTAAGAGAGGGACGCTTAGATGGTTTGGGCATGTAGAACGAATGAACGAAGAAAGGAGTGTAAGGAGAATATATGACGCGAATGTGAATGGAAGAAGAAGCCGGGGATGTCCGAGGAAGACATGGCACGATCAAGTGAATCAAATACTTGAGTCGGGTCATCTCAGAAGTCGGAATAACAAGAGAATGTATGAGACGTTGTATGAAAGTGAATGAAGCAAGAAGTGTATGCCAAGATCGACTTGTTTGGCGGTCCGTCTTCTCTGCCTACCCCTGCGGAGAAATGGCATGATGGTTAGTTAGTTACTTCTATCATTATTTTGTATCTTAGTTTAGTCTTAATATTTGTGCTGTTATTTTTCTGAAACTCTTGTTTTCATCATTTCGTGTTATGTGTTTTGTGTAATTGTGGCCGATGGCCCATTAATATAAATATAATCAAGTAATTTCCTCTCCTTTCGTTGTGTCTTTCTTGACCCTCTCCATCTTCGGGCCTCCTTTTACCTTCGGGGAATGCTTCGATAAAAAGTTTATTTTTTCTTCTTGAGTTGTTGCCTCATAGTTGAGCATCGTTACCCACACCCCAACTGCCCTGGTGAACCAGGTACCTCCTGCGCCACATGAAGAACCACGAACACCGACGATAATTATTGAATAAGATAAAAGATTTAAGAAGGTTTAAGAATTTTGACAAATCTGACACATGCTCCTGCATCCTCGCACATAAGCAAGTGAGGCTCTAATATAAACATAGCAAGAAATGCACTGCACGCAGTAGCAAACGAATAAAGGTCAGCAACTCCTGGCTTGCGCATCAATAGCTTCGTCAACCCAGCGCGAGGCAGGCGTACGAGGCCGTGTCGCAACCCACTCCTCGTGCCACTGTCCACTGTTAATGCACACACGTCTATGTACTATGCCGGTACATTAATGTATGAGTCATTTTTTGAGGCTAAGGTGTGTTCTCCACTGTCACTCAAATATTCATTTTCAAATAATCTTGAAGTGCCATATGTTTATACAAAAAAACATAACCAATAAAATTACTAAAAATATGTTTTTATGGATTTGTTTATACATTGCTATCCGTTGGTTCTCACCGCCATAACACAAAACTACACCATATTGCAAAACCGAGTACATGCCTTTCAATGTTTTATTTTATTTTTTAAACCTTTAAGTTCCATAGATTGTTCAGTTAACCGCAAAGGCAAAGGATAAAAACTGTGCCCCCAAGTAGTGTAAAAGTCACCATTTTGCATTTAATTTTTCAAAATTTTCACCCTGCACCCTCGGTAGCACACCTCCTGATCAATTTCTGGGTGCGCCACTGTGTGTGTGGACGAAAGATACATATATAAGAATACCATACCTCATATTTTGCATAATACTATAACTTACTGACTGTCTGTTGTGCATCGCAGGCATCCGCTGTTCCCGTTGCTGGCCCTGCTGCTGGAGCGCTGCGAGCAGGCCACCGGCGGCACGGAAGCCTCCGGGGGCTGCGACGCCTTCGCCGCGGACCTGCGTGCCTTTGTGCAGCACCAGCAGAGGGACCGCAAACCCTTCCTGGTTGACGACCCGGAGATCGACGGACTGGTAAGCAACTCGTTTTATTATAGTTGGCAGCTGTTCACGATCTCACCCCGGATGATGAAGCGACGCAAGCAGGCCAATGACGACTGCCACATAGAAGTCCATATATCTTAAATGTAGCATTTACAGGTTACTTTTATGCCAGCAGCCAGTTCTTCCCAATATCATATTTAACCCGTCCTTTTTATCAAAATATTTTTCAGGATTTTTATTTTATTTTGTCATCCTTATCACCCTTACAGTGAAAATCGAAACTCCATCGAATTGTGATAAATTGATTGAAGGTTTGGACGAAAAATGTGATATTTTGTTGTTGAATTGCCTTGTGAAATTATGTGGTTCACTTATAATATATATGGTGGTTGGTTTATGTGGTGGGATTTTTGCAAGATGGCATCGTCACAGATCAGCATTCAACGCCATTTTGGTTACATTTTGATGACCGTTATGCTTGAGGGCTTAACCGACATCTGATCAAACAACCCAAATTAAAATTTGACAAACTGCTGACGGTTAGAAAACAGGAACTGTTGACCGTCAGTTTGTGACCTTGTCAAATGTGACAAGGTCACAAACAACTTGCCCTAAAATCAACAAATTGTGAATAACTTTAGGCATTCTAATATCTTTCATTGAATCAGCGATATGGGTTAGTAAATTCTTTCAGCCGAAGATGTCGAAAATATTAAATTTAATGACATCATTTCAACAAAAAAACTCCCAGTAAGGGGGTAATTATATGATGGATGATATTTGAACTTGGCCTACCTTCAATGTTTCAGATGATAAAGTCGATCCAGGTTCTGAGGATCCACCTGCTGGAGCTGGAGAAGGTACAGGAGCTATGCCGAGACTTCTGCAGCCGCTACATCGCCTGCCTCAAGTCCAAGATGCAGAGTGAGAACCTGCTTAGAACAGACTATGCTTCTGGTTAGTATCGATTGACATCTTTGAGTGTTCCAAGATACTTTTGGAGATACATACACCTTGTCACATCCCGAGCAGCTAAATTTATAAACTCCATCTGTCTAGTGCTTTTGCAGACCTCAGAAGGTCTTGGATTTTAGTCATTGTTCCGAAGACAGTCTCGATGTAAAACATATAAATGTTCTAATAATGCTCCCCTGGTACTACAGGGATTTGATTATGATCAGCGACATCCATAGAATTTACTGGTGGCGCTGGTTCATAAATTATCATTATCACAATTTAAATAATTATAATTGACTTGCTCGAGGGTAAGATGGGAGCCAGAGACTTACCCCTGATCCTTATTTCTCCACAAGCCTTTTATTTGGCTGTCGATGTACTTGAGCACATAAATAATGAATAATAGTTCAACATAAAAAACACAGATGATATTCATCTGCAGCGGGATCACACAATACAAATTACCACGGCGGTGGCGAACACAATACGAATATTCCAGCGGGTTGCGGGTGCGAATTAGTGAGTAGTGAATGAAATGACAGCGGACAATGATGCGGTTAAGTCAATAGACTAGATACGGATTACAATTGGGTAGTTTTGTAAGGATGCATATTATTGTGAAAATCAGCTATAAGGCTATCCAAGTTGAACCGTAACCGTCGCAACCATTTCCTACCCATTTATTTATATAGCTAACTGAATAACATCTTAGTGCTTAGTCTTGAATCGCTTCAATTTATACGTAATCAATTTGCAGTTTCACAAATTACCTGGTCATAAAATTATACAACTGTGGGTTCACTACTTCTTACGAGTTGTGGGTCGGGTTCGAAATATCTTCTCATGGTAGTCTTACGAGTGCAAACGGTTAACAATATCCTTGATTTCCTAGGTGAGGCGTACCCAGGAACTGGTGAGAGCAACAACAATCAGCCAATGGGTGGCTCCATGTCTGAGGAGCACTCCAGCACCTCCAACTCTCCGCAGTATCAGGTATTATTTCCATTTAATATTATTTAAAGTCCTCTCTTGTTATATGCATTTTTTGACCATATGCGAGTCCTCCATTCAATTCACCCAATATGTTTGTTTTCTTCTTTTTGACTCGTTGACCCATTTAATAGATCAGTGTATTATATGAATTACAATGAAACAGGGAGTGTATTAAAAGCACTGTCGACCTACGTAGTAAAGTGCTAATGGCCTGTGTTCCCAACCCTATTGAGCAACTGTTGAGCAAAAATTTTGCCTCAACACTGTCCGAATGCACAAATGTGCTCTTCCCAACGAAATTCTCAATCAAATTTATGATCAATTTAGAATATCGATTTTTTGGATTAAATTCCGCTCAACAGAAGAATAGTTATAAATGGTGTAAACAGGGTGAAAAGGGTCATTGAAATGTCAAATGTCATTATTGGTTTGCGATCTATTTTACGTGATCCCAATATTGAATGTCTAAATGTGTTTTTTGTATGTTTTAAATAAAACTGACGAGAACCTAACTTATTTTTACTTATTATAAGCTACGTTTTGTCTTGTTTTTCATGGAGGAGAAGCGTCAGATGTACAATACGAATAATGTACTTTTGCGGCTTTAGCAAAAGTCAAGCTAACACTTTATTTTCAACATGCATCGTAACCCCCACAGCAATTGCCCTGATGAACTAGGCTTTTCGAATTCTCACATTCCTACGCTGCATGGAAAGATGCTGACACTGACGCCCGTGATATTTCAACAGTCCAATTCTGCATTTTGGGATGTCTCCAGGAGAGTGAAAACAAAGTTAGATTCTACTTTCTACACCATTTCAGTCATTTTAATTCCAATATAGGAGAATTTTGTGGAAAACTCAAATTTTTTGGCATCATCCGTAAATATCACTGACATCACAATTAATAGACTTCCAATTATTTCTAAAATGAATTTTATGCATTTTAGCAAACACAACGGTAATCACGGGGAAAAAACAAAACCAGAAATAACCATCGCTTTAAATAAAAGCTGACATGATAGACATTATATAAAATAAAAAAAACCCATAGATTCAGTAAACAAACACAATGTTATCCGTCTTCCAGGAGGTAATTAACCAATCCGAATGTAGTTTTAACCATAATTGTAAAGCCGTTCCGTCAGCAATAAAACAATATTTTAAAGCAATGGGACTCGCACCTGACATAGATGCTATATATACCATAGATTTACTTTTAATTATGCCAGTCTAAAGAGGCCCGTGATAGGGTGAAACTGGTCCGGTCGAAAATAAACAAGTGAAATAAAGTTACAAAAGTTTTTTAATCATAAAAAAATTCGTATTAATAGACATGCGTTAAGTACCATTTCGACGGCTGGAGGTAAAGGTCACGTGACGCCCATTCTGGCACCAGCTTAGTTCACTGCCGCCCACGTTTGTTTCGCGTGATTTTGACTGCGGAAAGCAAATCATAAAACATTTATAAATACTCTAACAAAATATTCAGTTTTTTAAATAAACTGAACCTTTTTGCTTATTTACTGTTTTACTTAAATTGGCGGCACGCCTAGCTCGCCCCTAGCTCTCCTTATTTTGGTTTCTTCCCCTTGCTTGTTAGGGCTTCTCTGTGTATTATTTGCTCTGTGAGAAATATAGAATAAATTCGATAGTTCAACAAAATAAAACGAAAATTTTGCAGATTCAACACCTTACGTTGAAACCATTGATTTGATCATTCCAACGCATTGGTGATCTTCCTCTGCTTCTTCTGCCTTTCACCTTGCCAGTGACATCTTAGGATACGTTGTAGGCAGACAGTCATTACGAGCTTATTTTGGATGCCTAGCTCTTCCAGAATGGATAAATTGATGCACACCTGGCTGTCCATGGAATCCTGAGCATTCTTCTTCACTCCAACATCACATGAGTGCATCTATTCATTTCTCAGTTTCATACGGTATTTGTAGGCAAACAGTTTGTCTTATTTTGGCCTGGCTCCTCCGAACTTTATTTTAAAACATGATATTTCATTTGACAGAGTGTCCAGCAGTCCACTCCGCTAGTGCAGCACTATGCGCAGGAGCTCCTGCCCCCGCAGAGCACGCCGCCCTTCCTTGCGGAGCACCTGGGGGCCCCCTACAGCCAGCAGGACCACAAGCCCCCGCAGCCGGCCATCTTCCAACAGCAGCCCGGTGAGTGTTACAACGTCTGGACGTTTGAATCGAATCGACGAACCTGGCTATTAAAAAAAGAAAAAAAAAGTCATCATAAATACCATAGCAGAGCTAAAGTGAACAACAGAGGAATGGATTGCAAATGACTAGAGGTGCAGAAAGAAAACCTAAATTCAGCATTGTTTAGAATGTTGCTTTATTTGAATGGGTGGATGTATTGGGCATCTCCTCTCAAAAACTGACTTTAACCCTTTGAACCCTATACGTAATAGGCTTGTAAACTGGGCGTTTTACATGATACTCTTTTCATGTACATTCCATACAGGTCGTCTTTCCATATGAATTCGGTATGGAAAATATGATGTTTTTTATTTTATTGAGTAGTATTACTTTGTTACATATTTCACAGATTTGTGCAATATACAATTTAGTAAAATATGTATTCTTTCCTAATGAATGCTTGTACTTAGGACTTGTTCTATTTTTGATACCGATTTTCAACCCGTTTGGCATGCAATATTTGGCAGCTTTCGTCATTGTTTTACATATTATGTGGAAATGTTGCGTGTTTATTTCAGAATATATTTTTAATATTTTAAAAAAATTACATTTAGAGACTGCGTTTATTACTGATTGTTCGGTGTTGTTATAATTTTTTCTTTAATGGCAACTACATCCTGCAAATCCGTATGAAATAATAGGTTTGAAAATAATGATTATGTAATGCAAATATTTTCCATATGGGTCCCGATATGGTTTCCATATGGGGATCCATTTGGAAATAAGTATTGTTTAAAGCTAACTTAAGAAAACAAAATAGTGATTTTTCCACATGTATCTACTATAATTATTACCCTTTGACCTGTGGATGGAAACGTAGAGGATGCTTTTAGTCTCACCAAAACCCTGTCACTACAAGTGGGAGCGAAGGAATATCATCCGGGTGATGATGCTTGTTTGTGAGGATGAGGAACTTAGGGTTCAAAGGCAAATATTATACAAGGGAACCTACCAAAAATGTGTTAAAATAGGGTCTTGCGTAATAATATTTTAATTCCATTTCAGCCAACTGCAACACCAGTGGACTGGTGGTGCTGGGCTCTACCCCCATTGGTCAGATCGGTGCGGGGCTCGCCAGCCTGCCTTCCAGTGACAATAGTTACACTGGTAATTATTACATACCTCCACATTCTTCGAAATCAACAAAAAGTTATTATTTTCATAACACTTGTGATATTGACCAAGATTTCTATCCATGACTCCAAATCCCTTAGTTTTATTGAAGTTGGCTTTAATGTTGCTCAAGCTGTGTTTATTTTTATATTAACAGACCATTGTAACGAAATAAACAAAAGGTACACAAAAAGAACAGCACGTACATAATACATGAATGAAGTAATGACCAAAAAAGGATAAGAATATACATACATTTGAGAGAACATTCAAGTCAAAGCCTGACCAAGGTTTTGGTAGAGTCCATGATGTCAGACATATTAAATGATATTCTTTAATGTTTATTTTCATAAAGGCTGATAAAAATCATTTAGACTAGTACCAAAAATTTCAAGGTCCTGGCTTGAGTTAAAAAGTCTCGACTTTTTGGACATCTTGAAGGTATTTAAGAATTTATGTTCACTGCTATAAAATGTACGAACACTGTTACCTCGAGGCTTAGCGCCTCGGAGAGCAGTGAACTTATTGTAACGATTGTGCGACTGACATCTAATATGAAAGACACAGCGAGAAGAAAGGATTATAAAAGAGTATGAATGATTGTTCAATGTGTCCTCATCACCTTTACCAGAGATACTACATTGTGCAGTGGCATGTAGCCCATATTGGCTGAAAAGCTGTTGCACAGTATTTTTTTTTATGTTAAAATCATTCTACATTGATAAATTGTTCCTATTTGACAAATTTATAGTTTTTTACGGGATACTTAATGTAAATCCACGCATCCGCAATAGAACTGTAAAATAGTAAGACTGCAGTGCTAGTAATTTTTACACAATTACAAAAATGTTCATTTTGAAATTGGGCACATAATGTTATCACTCCACTAAAGGTTTTGTCCTTTTCATAAGTTGTCTATTTTTTATTTTCTAACACTGCCGCTAGGTTAAAGGCTAACAGGTGATTCGCCCTTGAGGTGATTTTCCCCTCGAAAACGGCACTATAGAAGTAATCCAATTATTATTATTATTAAGTATAAAAAGTTTTTTAGCGTTTTAAAGATTAATTACAAAACTTTAACTGACGAAAATTATTACCTTTCATCTCAAATTAACATTTCTGAACATATTACTATTTGTAACTTTTTCTTTTTATATCGTTTTATTAATTGATTGTTGATACTACTACGAAATTCACCAAAGGGTTTCAATAACGTACATATTGCTACGCTTCATGAAATGTTTTATCTAAATTTTGAAGAATTGTGGCTCTTTCGAATAGAGAAATACAGCCAAAAAACTACACACAGTCTACCTTTGGTCATAGAGCAATGCATGTCACTGACATTGCATTAATTACAGTCTACGGACTATTAATCTGCCATCCTAATCCTCGGTGTAATATAAATGCAAGTTCATTACACTTTTTATTGCGAGGCAGCTGCAATGAACTTCAAATGATGTTCAGTTTATTGAAAGAATATGCCTCCAAGGTGTTCACGGACAGAACCTGCATGTTTCGGATAATGCAGTGGAAAACTGCCTTCGATTGATGCTTCAATGTTCAATAAAGAAAGGTTCAAAATCCTCTCAAATATGTTTAATATTCTGTGTTATTCCAGGTAATGGCTCTTGCGGCTCCGTATCCCCGGCCCTGACTGAAGACCTAGACTCAGGGGGCGCCCTGGGCGACGAGGAGGGGGGCGAGGGGGAAGCGCGTGGGGGCAAGCGCGGCGTGCTGCCCCGCAGCGCTACGCAGGCCATGCGTGCCTGGCTCTTCCAGCACCTGGTGGTGAGACACACTGCACATTGTTTAGTTAGTGTTAACTGGAGAAGATTGCATCTTTCAGACTGATAAAACCATTAGTTTTGTAGATGCTTGCAAGATGCCCTAGCATGTAAGAATTTTTTTTCTCCAATGTTAAAATTCTTTATTTATTGAGAAGATGGTGTCTCCAAGGTTGAAAATGCTTTAACCAGTGGATTGAGAATTTCGACATGGTTGAAGATGCTTTAACCAATGGATTGATGATTTAAATATGATTGACTACGCTTTAACCAATGGATAGATGATTTAAACATGGTTGAAGATGCTTTAACCATTGCGAAAGACGGTTTCGATATGGTAAAACCTCGCTTTAACCAGTGCGAAAGATGGTTTCGACATGATTGAAGTTTCTTCCAGGTTGGGGATGCTTTGGAAAGATGGTTTGGTGAAAGTGCAAGATGTTTTTACCAATGTTTAATATGTTTGTCAAAAGCCGCGTCTCCTGCGAATGTTTTTGAAAACATTTACACAAAACAAAGAGGCGTTACTGTAACATTTGTGTACACAGTGTTTTGCTTTCCATCACCGATGGAAAACATACCCTCGCGGATTAAGAAGGGAAGGGGGGAAGGATATGTTTCATTTTTTAATAACCACCGCACGGTGCGTATCTCTATGAGCCAGATACTTTGTCTTCCACAGCATAAATTGGACTGGATTTTTAGGTTATGTGTACTGAGCGAGAATATAATATATTACTACAAGAACTTTGCTTATTTATCAGTAATAATAGTAATTTATTTAACTGTTACGTATTCTCTTTTTTTATCTGCTATTTCTAATAGCATTACAGCCCTCATATTCAGAACTTTTTAAAGGACACATTGTGATAAACACATTCATTTTTTATTTATTTATTCAAACAACAAATAAAACAATAATATTTTACTCCAACTTATAAAAATATGTAGTACAATCAAAAGTCTATTCTAGAACTCGTCTTGTCGCCTACGCAAAATATTTTTTTTTTAACCAAAATAAAACATTTTAGCAGGAGACGGAATGTGTATGAAAACAAATGTTTTTGTGTAATGTTTCGCAAAAACATTCTCAGAAGACCCGCGTTAAGTCCAAAAAGCTTTCTCCGGTGTGTATGATGCTCTCAACAACATGGAAGATTCTTTTACCAGAGTTAATGATAGTCACACCAGCGTGGAAGATGTTTTTACCAGAGTTAACAGATAGTCACACCAGCTGCGGAAGATGCTTTTTACCAGAGTTAATGATAGTCATTACCAGCTGTGGAAGATGCTTTTACCAGAGTTAATGATAGTCACCCCAGCGTGGAAGATGCTTTTTACCAGAGTTAATGATAGTCACACCAGCGGAAGATGCTTTTACCAGAGTTAATGATAGTCACACCAGCGTGGAAGATGCTTTTACCAGAGTTAATGATAGTCACACCATCGTGGAAGATGCTTTTACCAGAGTTAATGATAGTCACACCAGCGTGGAAGATGCTTTTACCAGAGTTAATGATAGTCACACCAGCGTGGAAGATGCTTTTACCAGAGTTAATGATAGTCACACCAGCGTGGAAGATGCTTTTACCAGAGTTAATGATAGTCACACCAGCGTGGAAGATGTTTTTACTGGAGTGATGATTTAAAAAAGTTTTGTGGATTCTCATAAATACAGTGAGAAAGTAAAAAATTACCTTGAAATAACAATGAAAAAACTGTGAAAATGATAATTATAGCATTGTACCCACATATTTGCTATCGAATCTTTTATGCTATTATATTTTTTTTTGCAGCATCCATACCCCACAGAGGAGGAGAAGAGAATCCTGGCCGCCCAGACCAGGTTGACATTACTGCAGGTCAACAACTGGTTCATCAACGCCAGACGCAGGATACTGCAACCCATGTTGGATGGAAAGGACAACAGTGAGTTTATTTCATAACTTTTCAGAATCCCTTTTCTCTACGAATGTCAATTTGCTGATGAATATCTGTTGAATAGCTTCGTCCAGGCTGTCCACACAATGCACTTGAGCCATTCC
>JAHDVE020002239.1:0-19844 GCA_022606495.2 Halesus radiatus | reverse complement strand
ATGTGTGTTTCAAATAAATAAATATTATTTTTATTTGATTGGATGAATTTGCCTGGAAATACAGCGAAGAGATGAAGCGAAGCTCTTGATGAAATTAATTAGAAATGCGAAATGAGTTTGCTGCACCAGAGTAGTATGCAGTGCGTGTTTGAAGGGGGAAGGAAGAAATCCACTCTCAGTAATACGTCAGAGGTAACAGAACACCTGTTTTCTCATTCCTCCGATTACTTAACCTATACCTATCTCTCCCTTTCTGCTAGTTCCGTGGGAGGAGTAGTCGGGGGTGGCGAATGGCGGCGTGTCACGCTGAGTTTAATTACTCCCCTACTTTTACCACAGAGAATCATGCCTGCATTACTATGTATGAGCTTAGCGGAATTACCTGCAAACTGGTACATGAATGTATAATGGGAACATTCTGCTGACAGGCTGTGCGTGATGTGCCCGGAGAGGGTGTGATGTGCCCGGAGCGCAGTCGGGGCGAGGAGGTCTGTACTCGTACACGAGCGAGACTGTGTTATTATTGAACATAATAGTGTCGGCGCGCGGTGTTTACCGGCGCTACGAGATACTCGTACGAGCAGCGGCGCGAGGTACCAGTACCGCTACGGCTACCGAGAGCTGCCGTCTCCACTCTCGTGGGGCGTGAATCACCTGATTGATGTTTACATGTATTTAATCTAATTGTTTGTGCCAGCAGAGTTAAGGCGGCTATTATGCTGATTTATTTCGTAGGTAGAACATGACTCGTGTCACCATTTACCACCTGGCAAGAGTCAAGTTAATTTCTACACTAAAAGGTTCAATTCACCGCGTGTACGAGTATGTTTATATTACATAATAACACAAATGCTCCGAACTCGAGGATATTACTTGTGTTTAGGCAAGTGTGAGTAGCTTTCTCAAATTGTTTACAGTTACGAGTATAAGAGAGTGATTCATTACATTTTTACAGTATTCAAATATTCTTCTACTTCAGGAGCACAATTCCCGTTCTTTTTAAGGAAGATTCCTTATATTTTTCCTTAGGATTAAAAACTTCTTGCCTAACTATGGTTCTGGTTCTCTCAGATGAGAGCTGTCAGCTGTCATTAAGCGAATGACATTTATTAAAGATATCAATATTAATTAGTTTTAACAAAGCAAAAACTCAATAATAAGTAAGTTACCAATTACCTTATTATTTACTTTAGGCATTATTAGTTCCAAAACATTAAATAGATGTTGACCTTTTCGTTACTTAACTGTAGTTCACAATGTTTGGCAATTCACGGTAGGCGCGGCATAGAGGAGAGTCGTTCGAGTCCAATAGATCCGGTTCGGAAGGCGGTGGACTCACTCCGTTCGCATTTCTGGATTCACTCATTCCGAACTCACACCCAAGGAACATCTAAGGTTTTTTTATTGGAGTCAGAAACTATTCAATAGAGTAATATAAACGATTTTTTGCTTCCGGAAGGGCGGACCGAAAAGGAGTGAAGGATCGGTTCCGAGGAATCGAGTCCGTGTAGCTGACCTCGGAATTGAAACTGAGCTCGTAAAATAAGTGAAATGACCCACCTATACGGAGGTAGGTACCTTTTTACAAAACGTAATACTGCGTTAAAAGGCTAATTTAAATTTTAAATTTAAATGTATTAAAATGAATTATAATATAATGTAATTGTTTTTAAAAGTTTTAGTTCAAAATCTTATGCCACTTGAAGATATTTCATCAATTTGTCTTTTCAAATAATCTCTTGACAATCTATTTAGGATCTTTTTACTATGTCTCACCGGAATCCCGCAGTTAATCAAGAAGTCTTTAATCCTAAGGAAAAACATAAGGAATTTTCCTTAAAAAGAACGGGAATAGCCCCCCTGGTGCTCCATCATATCAGAAATTAGCTTTAACCAGGGCAACTGGCAGCCGCATACCGCAGCCCGGGACGTCTCCGTGTAACTATACCGTACCAGTCCCGTAGATTTTGAATGAATGTGGTGTGCCATCTCCTTCTGCTACGTTTCTCGGATAATTTGTTACTCCCCATTGATGAGGATTCACATGAGTTGAGTGTGTTTATATTAAATTTAACGCATTCATCAAAGGATGTGTGTTGATGATTAATTTTATTTGATTAATTAAGTGACTCGCCAATGGCTGACAGGAGTTGATTTATTTGTATAACAGTTATAAAAGCTTCTGATTAAATTTGCACAATGTAAATAGACATAATAAGTAGTACGAATTGAATAAGGAACACAGATAAATAATCCAATCAAGCCGAACAGCAGGCAGTGAATGTTTCTGTTATGTTTCTCTGTATCTACGGTGACCATAATATAGTAAATCAGGTCGCCGTGTTTGAGGTGTTTGACAGCTGTCGGAATAGTAAATATTAGTGGCCAGTTCAACAGATAAAAGCAGGTTGCTACACTGCCAAGACATACGATTTTTCTTTTTCGTCGTTCAATGTAATTAGGTATTTTTCCAATTTTTGGCAATTAATAAAAGACCTTTAGTATAATAATAATAATAAGAATGTTTGGTTTTTTTATGACAAAATAACAAATAATAACATCCTCACTGGGATTTCCCGTGAGAATTTCGTTTACAAAACATGAAATTACATTATAGTAAAGTGCTTGATGAAAACAAATAATAATTCTAAGGTGAGATGTTTTAAGTGCAGATGAGTGGTCCATTTGTCTTCTATAATGTCTTATATTTCAGATCTCCCTTTGTAACGTATCCGTCTTTTATTTGGTTTTTAAATTAATTATGGTTGTTGTGATTTTTAAACGAGAGTGGGATTTTGTTTTAGAGTTTAGTACCATAGTATAAGAAGTTTTTTTATCTAAATTTTGTGTTTGTGGCTATGTAAAGTAGTATTGTTGTAGAGTATAATAGTTTTATTGCCATAATGTTAAGTATGTTGAAGATTTCATGAGTGCTAGTTCTAACGGGGGCTTTAAGTATAGTTTTCATAGTGGCTCTCTGTGTTCTAATGAGTACATTGAGAATATTATCATTAGAATTTATAATTATCATTAGCACTGCCCCATCTGATAATACCATATTCTAATAGCGGTTGACAGAGAGCGATGTACTCGTAGATCTTAATCAAATATTTAGTACTGAGGACATTCCTGATTGTTTTAAAAAAGTAAGTTAATTTTTTTTAAATTTTGTTAATTAAATAAATAATGTGGTCAGTCAACGTTAAATTTTGATCATTTTTTTCGCCTAGATGTGTTATGTGGTAAACATTTTCCAAAGGTAGACATCTACATTTACCATTTAACCATCTGGTTTTATTAGGTTTAAGTGTGAGTGAGAGATAGTCTAGCCTTGGATTGATTCTGTTTAGAGTGACTTCTGCTTTCTTGATCTTTCGGACCAATTTTATCAATTTAATAGAATAACAGTATCATTTGCAAAACTTATGTTTCACCTTCACAAATACACATTAATTGTATAATTAATACGTTTCGTAATACAGGGTAAGAACTACAGGCATAAATTAATTTATTTTGTTGTGTTTGTGTGAAGGTAAACATCCCCTCTTTAAATCAATATTCATGTGTTGTTTTCATAGTCGAATCAAAAGCCAAATTATACATTATTTCATACTCCATTGTCATTAATTGTCGGCATCACAGTTTCCTACGCACAGTCAGTGCCCCCTGATCCCTGTTTGTGTTAATCCCCTATAAACATCGATACGCTGGAATGATAATATCCCTGCGATAATAAATATTTACGGCGAATAAACATTAATACGCGTCCGCTCAGGAAATAACCGCTTTATTGATTTATTTACCGGAGCTTTTTCACACTGATACGAGTATCGTCGCTTGCTCCCTCTCTACGAGTAAGCTATTTAATCAGAATAAATCAATGTTGGGTACATTACTCTTCTTACCTCGTCGGGATGATGCTTCAAGGTCACGTGTATTATTATACTGCTTAACAGTAATCAAAATTACACCTTCAAAATTCAAAGAACTTTTTATTTATTTTGTTCATCTATAGAATCTCAATGAACTATAAGGGGTATGGTACTGTGTTTGTCTCATCAGGAGAAGCTGTGTTCAGAGTAGGCAAAGCTTACAAATCTTTAAGGATGGGAGATCTTTTTTTTTATTTTATTTGTTTTTTCGGTAATTAAATATAAAAAAAAACTTGTGGAGACGGTCCACGCCTCGGCGCATTTCAAAAGACAATACAAATCTGATGAACCCCGAACCGAGCAACTTTTTTTTAAAGTTTAAATCAAAAAAATATGCATCAAATATGACCCAAAATGTGTTCCAGATTCGCCAGTTTCTCGCTTGTATCACGTTTCCGTACACCATGTATAATATATGTGTAAAAATGAGATAATTATAAAGGCTAGTGGTAAAGCCGGGAATCGAACATCGGAAAATTGGCTATTCAGCCGTTTGTTTCTGAGCTATCACGCCAACCTTCAGCCCTCCCGTAATTGGCCTTTACTTATTTGTATTAGATTATCGCACACCTAGATCTAAATAGTATCAACTCGAAAAGGCTTATTTGTGAACATCGAAAAACACATTGTCACGTCGCAGAGAGTTTAGTGGTTTCTGATAATGCGTAATAAATAAAGTTCACATTGTTAAGGCCATTTTCAAACTGTCAGTAAAAGTGATTAATTTGACGGTCGCCATGGTCGAGGGGTAAGGCTCTCGACTACGAATCCGAAGGTCGCGGGTTCAAATCCCGGCGCGCGCAAGTAAATTTTATTTAATCAATTTTTGTATTGTTTCACAATGAATTAATTTAAAAATAATATATAGTATATTTGCGCACGTTCCAGAGTGGAAGATTCTCTCAGTCTCGCCCTGGTGAAAGACCACCATTCAAAATTGAAACGTTGCTTAAAATGGCTTTTAGCCGTGTTTGGTGACCAGATCTGAATAGGCATTTCCCTGCCTCCCTCTTCCCCTTCTCCTTCTCCTCCCCAATACCTTCAGCCTCACAACATTCCCCCTAAGGCCTATATCATCTTTGGGGATGCTGTGTGGAGGATCCTTTAGAGGATAGGAAGGAGTGAAGTTGGGTCTTGAAGAGACCCATGTTATAGGACGGAGGAAACACAGAGGCCGGTAGATCATTCCACAGCCGAGCTGTTGAACACAAGAACGAATCGTAGAAAAGACCCGTTCTCATATGACAAATGTCAACCGTGTGCGCGCGTTTAGCGTGTTTCCCGACTATGCACCAGTGCGGAACGGATCAATGACGCTAGTTCCTCGGAGCATCTTCCATTAAAATACCGGTAGAACAAGGACAGCATTCTTACCTGACGTCTGTGCTCCAAAGATTCCAGTCCGTTTGTGAAGATAGGCAAATCTATTAAACGGAGCGCCCGTTTCTGCACAGAGTCTAGGGTTTTTTCAGATATTTTGGGACTCCCGACCAGGGGTGGCTGCCAAATTCTACAGCGGGGCGCATTTGCGATTTGTACAGAGTCAGCAGTTGTGTACTATTAAAGTATCTGCGGGCTCTGTACAATACGCCCAGCTTCTGAGAGGCTAACTTTACTCGGGCTTCGATGGAGCCCCCATACCTAAGCTGGTCACTTAAGGTTACACCAAGCATATCAATGGAGGGCTTTTGGGAAGATTTCTTCCATTAATGGAAACTAGATTGTCATTTCGATCCCTTTTAGACGTAATCAGAGATAATTGGGTCTTTGAAACATTAAATTCGACGAGGTTATTCTTACCCCAAGAGGAGACCCTCTCGATGTAACCGTTCATTCTCTGCTTCAAAGCCCTCCGGGCCGTTGAAGTTTGTGTGCCCTTTGGGGGCTAGTCAAACAAAAAACAATAATGGACTGTACTGTCATCCGCATAACAATAGATTGGTGCACATATCAAGAAGTCACTGATGTGCAACAAAAACAATGTCGGAGACAGAACCGATCCTTGTGGGACGCCAGCATTTATTGAATGCGGGGAAGAGATTAAACCATCATCAACCGTCTGAATCGATCTCTCCGTCAAAAAGTCGGCAATCCACGTACACAAGGAAACGCGAAGTCCGTAAGAAGGCAGTTTGTTGACAAGTCCTCGGTTCCAAACCCGGTCAAAGGCCTTAGAAATGTTCAGTGAGATCGTTTGAATCTCACCATAACGTTCCAGGCACCGCCCCCAAACATGCGTCACATAGGCGAGAAGATCACCGCACGAGCCGTTCCGCCGGAATCCGTACTGGCGGTCGTTAATGATTTTGTTCTTCTCGAGGTATCTGAGCAGTTTATCGTTGATCACACGTTCCATCACCTTGGACAGAACAGATGTGATCGCTATGGGGCGGTAGTTGGCTGGGTTGGAGCGGTCATTTTTCTTAGGTATAGGATGAATAACCGTTTTTTTCCAAACAGAGGGCACAGAGCCACATTTCAGGGACATTTTAAAGAGCTTTGTCAAAACTGGAGCAAAATTTATGCAGCACACGTCTGCAATACCAGGGAAGGTATTCCGTCAGGCCCACTGTCTTTATTAAGATCATCGAGGGCCGAGTTATCCGCAAACATTTTTCCTAAAAGGTTGTCCTTTTCGGTAGCAGCGTTTGGTAAGAGATGGCAGACTGGATTTGCAGAAATTGCGACCTATGAATCCCGCTAGCGACCAGAACGCTCTGCTGCCATGCGGGCAGGCGGCTAGCTTTTTGCTGATCTGTATCTGATTTTGACCTATTGATTATTCAATAGAACAAAATTTACTATACTTCTTGATGAAAACAAAGATCATTAGGTTTAGCTGAGTATTTTGGCCTCAAATCCAAAATTAGGTTTTATATGAAACAGGTTGCGTTGCCCTTCCTCTTAACTTGTATAACTAAAATCATCTAACGAACGCGAAAAAGCAGTTTAAAATATTAACAGTTACCTAATTTACACAACTACGTATTTTGTGAAAAATCACCTGAGTTAAGTTTTACAATTTATTACATATTCATAAAGTTCAATAACCCCAAGAAATGTTTTTCCTGAGTTTAAAGGGCAAACGTTCCTTAAACCAACTTCATAGCCCTTTTTGAAAGCCCATCAAACTTAATAACCAACTCCACGTATCCGCACTCGTCTGGCAGCAAACATATTTTAGAATTCATCGCAGTAAAGTCCAATGCGTAAACATTTAATATGTTTTGCTTTATAATTTGTTGTAAAATGTCCCATAAGTGCACATTTTTATGGCACGATGGCCCTCCTTTTCTTGTTTTAAAGAAAGATAAACATTACCACTTTAGGAATAACGCGGTTCCGTAAAACTTTTAACAAAATTTTTGATTAGACGCAATGTTTCTAGGAACGTTAATATCAATTAACGCATAATAAGAAACTCCAGTCCCATTTTTTTATTAATAATGAAGTTCAAACTTAAATGCCAGCATATTTAGTTTTTTTTAGTCCATACTAATCCTAAAGCAGAATGCGCACGTGATGTCAGATGTTCCAAATGCAATGGTACCAACATATCAAGGTGTTTTGATAAGATGATTTTTTTTCACTTTTAAATAACGATTTATAAATTCTACGCATAATTATATACAATAAAACTTATATATTCAGAATTGCCGTTTGCTGAACTATATGAATATATATTTTTAAAGCCATTATATTTTTCACTGGAGTTCCTAATTGCAATGCAGACTAAGAACTATAGTTCATATTATTTCTCTTAACATAATTAGGTAGGCAGAAAGGATAGATCGCCATACAACTCTGTATCGGTACACACCCCTTGCTTCATTCACATTCATCTATCGTCCCATATATACACTTCTGTTATTGAGACTCTTGACTTGAAGCATTTTATAAAAATAAAAAAATACATATATATATATAATAAAGGGTTTCACACGTTCTTCCCTGATACACGCAATAAGCGGGGGCTTTTCTCTTTTCAGAGACTTATAGTTTTCTTCTATTTATTTATTTATTTTTATATTTCTTACTTTTGATCATTTTTGTAGTCCATTCCGGAGATTACAAGAGTATTTACAATAGTCGAGTACGAACATAATACGATAATAATGTATTATTCCCCACACTGTAACACAGAGCAACCATAGACATAATTATTTTTAGTACAGAAACAAATCAATACAATGAATGCCTCAACACGGACTTGTCTTGTGAAGCACATTAGGCTCGAATACTTTACTGAATGCATCATTGTTTTTTTCGTGTATTGTACTTGTGTTTATTGTAAAAACTGTTCCAATAAAGATCATTATTTTTATTGTATTTCTTGGGCATTAACTATGTAAAAATTTCTATGCATTTTGTTTCAAGAGATGTAATCACTACGGCTTGCGTTACTCAATTTTATTTCTGCGCTACCGGTTTCGACATGTTATCCATACTAGCTTTCTTAAAACTAACGAAAATTTAACAAGCACAGAAATAATTAGACATTATTAGTTGAGGGTAATGGAAGTAGTAATTTACAGGGGTGGGCGGTGGGAGGAGTCAAAATAACTATTAAGAAAGGTTAACAAAGGTGATTTACAGGGTGCTATTATTTTATTTACCAAATTAATTTTATATGTAATTTTTTTTTTCTAAAGTTTCTAAGGTACACAATTTAAAATATGTATTAATATTTGAATGTTTAAACCTTGTTTTTTCCTTATTGAAGCTATGGCCTGTCTCTAATAAACGATTAGCAAACTCGAAATAGTTATTATTTCGTAAACAGAGTTCATGTTCCCTTATTCTAGTTTTAAAATTTTCTAGTAGTAATACCTATATACTGTGCATCACATTCATTACATTCTAAAGTCTATATTCTGCTTTTTATCCATTTATTAAAAAATATCCTTGTTATTAATTGCCCTAGCGCAGTAATAAAATTAAGTAACAGAAGTACGCAGTGGATAAAACTCTTCAAACAAAAAGATCATGAAATACTTTGGCCCACCGGTTCTCGTCACTACCGCAGCTTCTTCTGGGCATTATGCTAGTAAACTATCAACTAAGATACACATATGTTAAGGATTGATAAAAACGGGCGAGTGGCGAGCCAAGGGGAAGGGGGGGGAGCAGGTACCAGACCGCGAAGTTTAAGAATTGAACTTTTATTTAAATTTATTTGATTATTAATGAGTTTACTATTATTAGTGTTTCTGGATGTACTTAAATCTAAAGCCTATTCCATTGTTATGCAGTAAACTAGTGCCTGTATTTTTATTGAATGTGTGGTCTGTTTCTAAGAGGTGGTTGGCAAATTCCGAGAACCCGTTATTATTGTTATCCGGATATTAACATTACCCAACGTTTTGCCTACATAAAACGCGGGGCAATCGTTGCATTGAATTGAATAAATTCCCAAGTGGCCTGAAATACCTTATTTATCTTTACGATTAATTAAAGATTTACCTTTACTATTGTCCTTGTAAAATGCTGCTATAATATGTGATGGAAGGTGTTTAATACTTTGTTGAAAACAAATATATATTAATACCATATATTAAAAACTTCTTACTCATATTAAGGTGATTTTATAAATGTTTTAAAAATTATAAATATTTCAAATAAATACCAACTCTTCTTGTGCCACCAATCTTCTAATGAAGGTAACATCCATAGAAAAGGAAGATGAGATAGCAAATGTAAAAATATCACCTCTAAGCTTAAATTTTCTAAATTTTCTAATAAAACTGTGTTCATCTGAAGCGACCTGCCAGGTAAGTATATTTTTCCGTATCCGTTTGTACTTAATTAGATAAAGTATAGGAAGTAATATTTGTACAGCGCCCTTTAGGTGATTTTTCACAAAAACGGCGCTATACAAAACATCCAATTATCATTATTATTATTCAGAAAAGTTATTGATATTCAAGATTCTACGCCATGGCTCTCTCCCACCCTCGGCCCTTCACTCACCAGCTTTTATCAATCCATAAGACATGTGTATCTTAGTTCATAGTTTAGTAGTATACTGCCCTGAAGAAGCTACGGTAGTAGCGAAACCCGGTCGGCAAAAGTATATAAGAAATAAAAGTGATGTAAGCTAAGTTACTGTTTATTTTTAAATTACTCGTATAATGTCACATCACCAATTTACCGCTTCATACGAAAATGCAAAAAAAGGATTGTTATTGTTATTTGTCTCTGTATGCCTGAAAACATTTCAGCTCGTTTTCGTGGAAACATTCTCAAAATAATTTTATCTACAATAATCAATAATTTTACTCGTACGATGCCTCAGGAGTTAGCGATGCTCCATTGGAACCGCAATCGCCGGCACAGGCTGGAAACATTTACTTGACTGGATCATTGGAGGGGAAAGGTAAATGATGAACATGTTTAATGGTCATTTCGGCATGCACAGCCATATTGAAAGCAAATTTTATGTATCCAAAAAACTACCAGTGGAGAAAGCTCGCTTAATGGCTAGGAAACATCATATAAAACCATTGATTCCATTGACATATAATATATCAGAATGGTGTTGCGATATGTGTACCTATATTTATGAAAAAGAGTCATAACGTGTGTTTAAAACTTCCTTCAATTGACGCCCAGAAGATTTAACCACAGAAAGCCAAAAAAATGATGTTTCAGGTAGGGATATTGTTTAAGTCGTCAGAACCCACGCGGTTAGTGATCGTGCCGTGGAAAACGGTCTACGATCGTACGATGAATCTTGCTTCTTCGAAGTTCGTATAAAGAAAGATGCCTATCATTTGCTCGGCGGTAATATAAACCCGTCGACTGGTTTTGCCGGGTAGGCTAGATTTTCTAATGTAGTATTTGGTAAAAATTTTTGTGAAATAATTTTACGAAAAAATACTGCTGCTTACGTAAGCAACCATTTTGTCTCGCTCCCTTGATGGTGATACGCTTCCATCTCATACGGATCGGTGTTTTTACACCACAAATATTCCGACTATGGCCATCACTAGATCCATCCAACGGGTTGCAGACCTTCAACATCCCCAACGTGCTCAATCACTCCAAACAAAACGTGTGTTGTGTAATTTTATGTATTTTCGAAGGACCATTGTATGATACATATGATTGACCACTGCACCGAAGAGATAATATGTTCCAAGGAAGAGGGAAAGGAATCACCAAAAGTATTAAGTCCAGTTATCCTCTCATTCTGTTAATCTTCACGGGACTTACAAATCGGAAGTTTTTGGTAACGAGTTGCGACGGCGGACTTGAGTAATTTAGCGACCTGTTATAGCGGTATATTTTATAGCGTTGTCGATCAGGCGGAAGTCAAATTTGTACTGGCGGCGCGGATCGTGGAAAGTAAGCCCACACGGAACAATGTAGGAATTATTAAGGATATGCAACAATATAAATACAGCGGTTCACGAAATGATGTGTAAATGTAGGTGTGTGTAAATAAGAGTTTTATTGTGTAAAATGGCCTTACCAATATGTTTCTCCAAGGCATATTTTCATGTAAAGTTGGGTTTGTAGTATCGGAGTACGCCTCTCACACATATCATAGTTCCAGCGGTTGCATCCTAGAGCCTTTGCAGTGCATTGAACTGTTCACTGAATCGCGAGTATTTCCAGAACCCGATTCCTGCGACTATATATTATAAGGTAAGGCAATTCAGCCGTAGACAAATCCGATGCTTATCTCTCAAAATTCCCCTTTATCTTTTCCAATCAGTAATCATCAAGCCAAGGATAGTAAGATACCTTTTCCACACTTCTTTAACTTTATTAACTCCCTGCTCTTCTCATTAAGTTTGCGGCTGTTAGTTGGTAGTTGCTAAAGAGGTTCCTGTCTGAACAACGACTGGGGTCGAGAGATTTTGAATTTATTGGTATTGATTTATTGGGTTAAATTATATCTACATTCATTGTATTTATTCGAAAATTTAAAAAAAAACATAAACAAAAACATTAGCCACTCATCTCACCAGGACAGTTCTGTGTTGAGATGAGCGGCTTTGCATAACATTAGCCACTCATCTCACCAGGACAGGTCCTGTGTTGAGATGAGCGGCTTTGCATAACATTAGCCACTCATCTCACCAGGACAGTCTTGTGTTGAGATGAGCGGCTTTACATAACATTAGCCATTCATCTCACCAGGACAGTCCTGTGTTGATATGAGCGACTTTACAATTTTAGTGAAACGATGCATAATTTTGTTTCTTTCTTAAATAACATCAAAGTTATTCAGACTATAAGCAACTATAAAATCTACAGTAAATCTTTAAGTTGGACCGTACATTTATAGATAACAATAACAAAAATTTCGTTGTAACCCGAATAACTATAATAAAGTATCTGTGCTCCAATTATCCACAATCATACGGTGACCATAGTTTTGTTAACAAGAAGTAGTGAGTAAATAATAATAAGTATATAATAATCAATAAATTATAATAAGTAAATATGTAAATTCATTTTTCAATTTTTTTTATTTAATATAAATCAAATTTCATAATGTTATTACTAAGTCCTGCAAGTATTTTTACGTTTTATTATTGTGACAGCTGTTTCGGCGTTCAAGGCCATTTTCAAACGGCAGTTAATCCACATTGCGATGACTTATTTATATGTTTTTATTTACTCCCACCCCATTCTAATTTGGACGGGTTTTTAAAAATAATGATTTATTCTCAGTAAAACCGATTTGGTTAGAAAATAATTCAAATTCTCTATTCTGTTGTGGTTTTACATTTATAATCTGTTTCCCTGTATTTAAATGATAATTTTCCCTTAATTGATTTATTTAAATGTGTTATATTGTTTTGATAGTGTGACCATACTGAGAAGTAGTGAATAAATAATTTTCCTTACTTCATTAATTAATGTTTTATTAGGTTCGTTTGTTCATTTATTAATATCTAATTGTTCAGATAAATTTAATATAAGACCCCTTCTTTCTATATGTAAGGGTTTAGGCTCGTTGTTGTCAATCGGGATGTGATTATTCACTAACAGATATTCTGAGAAAATGTTTTTATTTTACATTATTAAATTTGCTTTACATAAAATTAAAAAATAAATTAAGTGGAGTTCTACGAATTAAACGCAAAAACAATTAATAATATAAATTCGTGTTTAATTCTAAATAATTCCACGTTTTTTTTATATAATTGTCATTAATGTGACGAAATTCTACGTTGAATTTCAGCGAGGAAACGTGCAAAATTTCTATGTATTCGATTTATTTGAAAACTAATTATTTATCATTTCTCGTACCGTGTCCGTGAAACTAATTATTTTTTATTTTTTCCCACCAGAGATGAAGAAATAATAATAAAATAATATTTAATAATAATAGTATTTATTTATTTGAAACACACATTATTTAACAATAAAATGTAAGAAAGCTTTGACTGCCCTACTAGGAACAAATCCAGTTTAAGGACAGTCAACTTGACAAGTTTAGATCATATTAAGTGCCGTTATACAAAATTATAAGGGAAAATAAGCTAGTATTGACAATAGTATGGCAACATAATATATCTAGAAAAAAGTATAATAATTAAGTATAAAGAGATGTGAAGAATAGTACAGAAAAAAAAACATTTGTGTATTCCAAATAATTTGAGTATAGTAAATAATTAATATACAATAATAGTTAAATTCAAAGAGATAAGACAAAAAATATAAAGTAATCGTTTACGTATAGCAGATAATTTGAGTATAGTATAATAATTAATATACAATAATAGTTAAGTTCAAAGAGATAAGACAAAAAAATATAAAGTAATCGTTTACGTATAGCAGATAATTTGAGTATAGTATAATAATTAATATACAATAATAGTTAAGTTCATAGAGATAAGACAAAAACATTTAGACTAATCGTTTACGTATAGCAGATAATTTGAGTATAGTATAATAATTAATATACAATAATAGTTAAGTTCAAAGAGATAAGACAAAAAATATAAAGTTATCGTTTACGTATAGCAGATAATTTGAGTATAGTATAATAATTAATATACAATAATAGTTAAGTTCATAGAGATAAGACAAAAACATTTAGACTAATCGTTTACGTATAGCAGATAATTTGAGTATAGTATAATAATTAATATACAATAATAGTTAAGTTCATAGAGATAAGACAAAAACATATACATATTTGTAAAAAGCATTAACTTTGTGGCTCGCCATAATTTACAATAAAAAACACATAAATTTGTTGTAGACCACTTTTATTTTATCAAAACTCAGAGTTTTGATAAAATAAAAGTGGTCTAACAAATGTGTTTTTTATTGTAAAAACATATAGACTAATCGTTTACGTATAGCAGATAATTTGAGTATAGTATAATAATTAATATACAATAATAGTTAAGTTTATAGAGATAAGACAAAAACATATAGACTAATCGTTTACGTATAGCAGATAATTTGAGTATAGTATAATAATTAATATACAATAATAGTTAAGTTCAAAGAGATAAGACAAAAACATATAGACTAATCGTTTACGTATAGCAGATAATTTGAGTATAGTATAATAATTAATATACAATAATAGTTAAGTTCAAAGAGATAAGACAAAAACATATAGACTAATCGTTTACGTATAGCAGATAATTTGAGTATAGTATATTAGTTAAGTACTTTTGAAGAGAACAGAAAAACAAATATTATAGAGTAAACAATTATGTTTATGTGTTTGAAAGGTTTCTCTTTGTGAGCCGACGACCAAATCGAGACGTAATATTTTTTTCTGATAAAGCTCATCGATGTCTGTTTATCTCCTATTCCAGACTTCGACAATCTGGTACATTCCGTACCATAGACTATAAAACACAAATGCCCATCAGTATTTTATGGCTTTGAAAAAGTTGTTTGCGGGCACAGTTCATCTTAAAGAAAGTTTCGCGATATTTCCAGCGGAGCCGAAACAATTTACATCAAGTAAAGTTTAGCAACCTTTAACTCAACATGATGAAATAATACAACCGGTCCCCTCGGGGACGGTATCAAGATTACATTAATATCAAACTTTTTATTACGCTGTTGTTAGAAATTGTGTTTTCTTTATTATTTAATACAACTTCCACAATGGGAACGCCTCGCCCGAAAGAAAACGTGGAATTTATTTCCGCGTTTATTCAAACCGTTTGACTTCACAGCGGTGGGATTATCATAAGTTCATACAGTGGTTATGTTTTGAAATTCAGTCCGCGGGGAATAGCATCTCGAATCGCTTGTGTCTCTCAGTTTATTTGCAGGTTTTACTAGTATTTGGGAAGGTTCGTCGCAAGTATATCCCAGTATGCTGGGCTGGATGGATTCCGATATCGACTCCGCTCGGCCGCCTCAGGCCATGCGACCTTCAAACGTTCGAGTACCCCGGTACTTGGTACAAGCCAACTTAAAAATAATACCGCACTTTAAATACAAGAAATTAGTGAGAATTCCACTTTCTGCTTATTCAAAACATTGTGAACTTTTTACATTATTTATTATGTTTCAATGCGGGATTCGTTCAATTAAATCAATGATAATAATTATTCCTAATAAATAATTAGTGTATTTCTAATCCTCGAAAACAAATTAGCTATTCTCAGAATGAAACCGAAAAGACACAGATATTACCAGGGACCCAACCGCTGGGATCGTATGAATAAAAATCCGTTAGGTATATCAGAGACACTTTCTAACTATTACAAATAAATTCGGGTAGAATATTGTTGTCATAAAAAGGCATTAGCCTTAAATGTGTGTGAATTAATTGAAGATGATATTAACAGTTCTTAGAAATCGAAGTATGATGCCGATAAAAATGACGGGACGGATCGAGTAGCCGTAGCTCGGTGGATTAGAACGAAAGGTCCCGGATAGACAACGAGTTCCCGAGTTCGAATCTTAGATGCTACCGTTATCTTTTTCTTTTCTGTGTCTTTTCAGTTTCATGTTTCATTCTGAAAGTAATTAATATTATATTCAAAAGATTAAAAATATATTACAATAAGGTCTATAAGCTTCAATAGGTTAAAAATTAATAAATAAATTCAGTCCCTACCAAAATCGTGATTCGTGGCTGAATTCCTTTTTATCTTTTGTAATATTGTGATTTTATGACATCCGTTTCACACAACTGTTAAGATGCCCAGAGTAAAACCATTTCGGTCTCAAGTAGGTACATATTTAGTAGCATGTTCGGTCAAAATTGTAATTGTTTAAGCAATAGCTCGTGTTGCTCTTCCTCCTTCCCACGCGATATCAATAAAGTATGGCATTTGTTGATTAAATAAATTAAACTTTTTAAACTGTATTCCACTTTGATTATTGACTAACCGATTTCAGCCTGAAAGGTAGATGAAGATAGCCGTCACAGGCTGCAACCGATCACGGTCAAAAATAAAAGTGGAATGTAGTTAAGAATGTAAAAAGTGAATTTTATTTAATCATTATAATGGAATTCCACCATGTTATAAAAATAAAAATATTATAGGATGTCCTTGATAACGGACACTGCAAGGAGGTCCGACACATTTGTTCAAAGAGGAGGAAAAACATCAACACCTACCCCAAAGATCAAGCAATACAGAAGTTTTTAACTGATAATTTTCATACGTACATAAAATAAGGTTATTAAACTTGTGTTATCTAAAAAAAAAAAGTTAGAATTTGTAAATAATACATGGGAAAATAAACGAGACAAGCAAAACAACCCTCCATCACTCTCCGTACTGTGTTCCTGGCACTTCCTTAAATCCCTAGCTCCTTGAGATGTCGAAAGAATTTTTCTAAAGAAAATAATACACATTATTTATTGTCTTTTAAACATCGAAAATATAATTTTTGAAAAAAATCTGCTTTATTCGATGAGTTCAATATCAATATAAATTATTTAATACGATATTATTAAATTCACGAATTTAAGTGGAAGTTCGCCAGACTATGACTAATGATCTGGGGCGCTATTCCCGCTCTTTTTAAGGAAGATTCCTTAACTTTTTCCTTAGGGTTAAAGCCTTCTTACTTAACTGCGATTCCGGTTCTCTCGGATGACAGCTGTCAGCTGAATTCAGGGAACGACATTCATCGAAAATGTCAATATTTGCGATGTTTTACCAAGAGAAAATCTCAATATTAAGCATGTTACCAATTACGTTATTATTTACTTAAAACATAATTAGCTAGTAAACATTATTAAACATTATATAGATGTTGACATTTATGACAATTCACGTCAAGCCAATAAATTCGATTCCGAAGGCGGTGGACTCACTCCGAGTTCGCAAATCCGGATTCACTCGTTTCGAACTCACACTCAAGGAACGGCAAAGGTTTTGGATTGCAGTCAGAAACGAAAGGCGTCCATATTCATTAATGTAATGTGAACGATTTTTGATTCCGGAACGACGGACCTATGCGGACCGAAAGGAATGAAGACCGAGTCCGAAGAATCGAGTCCATGTGGCTTAACTCGGAATTGGAAACGAGTATTTAAAATAAGTGGAATGACCCACCTCTTAGATCGGCACAAATTCAAATGTCACTTTTAGAACTAGAGACAAAAAAGGTCTTTACTAGCTAATGGGGTAGGTACCTTTTTATAAAACGTGATTTTTCGTTAAGAAGCTTATTTATGATATTTAAAAATGTATTAAAATGAATTATAATATAATGTAATTGTATTTAAAAGTTTTAGTTCAAAATCTTATGTCACTTGAAGATATTTCATCAATTTGTCTTTTCAAATAATCTCTTGACAATCTATTTAGGATCTTTTTACTGTGCTTCACCGGAATCCATCAGTTAATCAAGAAGTCTTTAATCCTAATGAAAAAAGTTAACGAATCTTCCTTAAAAAGAACGGGAATAGCCTTGCGCCCCTGATTCTAGTTAATAGCCTGTACTTATTTCGTCTTCAGAGAAATATATTTAAAAAATATATTTGATTATTAATTATATTTAATTAACTATTTTTGTATATTCCTGAAGAAGAAAGCTTCGCTTTCGAAACTTCCTGATGTGTATATATTAGTGGTGATTGCAAAGTAATTTTTACTTTATTAAAAATGACGCCACAAAGTGAATACCAATCACTGAAAAAATTGTAAAAATAAAAATATAGAAACCAACTTAGTAATCCAAAAAGCATGTTTTAAAATTTTAAATTTTTTATATCATTTAAATCTCACACATCACAGATTGAAAAACTCTGATAGGTAACAGATGGATCAATAGAGAGACATATTTAGAATCACCAGTAAATATACGAGTAAATAATCTTATACTCGTACAGTAAAACCAACGGTCCTGTAAAACGTAAGTCGCCGTAGGTACAAACACAGCTAATACATTTTGTTTGAGTGGAATGAATTATGGATTTTTCCTTCTTTCTTTTCGGGTGAAAACAATCGTAAATGAGATTGCCTTCGCAGCTCCGTAGCCCAGCTCCTGGCGTAATATACTCAACTCAAGCCGAAAAATACCGTAAGTATTTGTGACACTGCTTTATCTGCCGGCTCCCGCAAAACATACGGAAAATACTCCATGATTGTAGATCAACAACAACTTGTCTCAAAGTAAGAGTGGCACTCTACCGACACTATAGTATGTGATGCCGTGACGGGCAGGAAAAATAATACAACCATCGTTATCAGACGAATAATACAATCTCCATATATAAAAATGAATCATTGTCTGTCTGTCCTCGATTTTCCTGGAAACTACTAAACCGGTTCCGCTGAAAATACGACAGTTTAATCGTATTAGTGTCGGGAACGTTTAGAAAGTTTGAGTTTAGAGAATTGAATGAAATCCAATATGTTAAATTGTTGCTATAACGTTTTAAAATTAGTATGAAATACATTGACCCCGCCATGCCGTATTGAGGTCAGCCCATAGATATACCACTCTGGTTAGCCACAGATTATATATTAAAAAAGAAGAACGTTTATTTGGGAATAATATTTTCAAAATGGAAAACACAAGTAGGTACCTTCATAAGAACTTTATTATTAAGAAATCTTTTGAACTAACTAACCATCATGCCGTTTCTCGGCAGGGAGAGGCAGAAAGGACGGAACGCAAAACAACTCGATCTTGGCATACACTTCTTGCTTCATTCACATTCATACATCGTCCCATACATTCTTTTCTATTATTCCGACTTCTGAAATGGCCCGACCCAAGTATTTGATTCACTTGATCGTGCCATGTCTTCCTCGGGAATCCCTGGCTTCTTCTTAGATTCAAATTCGCGTTATATATTCTTCTTACACTTCTTTCTTCGTTCATTCGCCCTACATGCTCAAATTATCTAAGCGTCCCTTTCTTAATCTTACTCATTACGCTTACATCAGCCTTGCATTCTTTACATCTCAGTGAATAATAAATATTTTGAAAGAAATAAAATTTTCAAATCAATCTTTCTTTGTTTCCTTGTGTATTTGTTTCTTTGTTTCTTTGTTTCTTTCTTTGTTTCTTTGTTTCTTTGTTTCTTTGTTTCTTTGTTTCTTTGTTTCTTTGTTTCTTCGTTTCTTTGTTTCCATGTTTCTTTGTTTTTTTTTGTTTCTTTGTTCAGAAATAGTAATACTCGTCACAAGACATTTCTTTCGCTGTCAAATCGATAATGGCACCAAACGACAAGCAAGAACTCACAACTTCATTACTTTATTTCAAAATAATAAGCAAGGCCGGGTACACATCAGCTTGTATAATATTCAATAAAACAATCGCTTTGTTTTAAATCACGAATTTATTATGTTTTAAGGCTTTGAAATATAATAAAGTGATTGTTTTATTTACTACAATGTCAAACGTCAAAGCGATTGCTTCTTAAGAAAATAATATAGTAACAATTATTATTTTTATAAACAATAATTATTAATCTAAAACACTCATCCAAATTGAAAAAACCTT
>JAHDVE020002237.1:0-48158 GCA_022606495.2 Halesus radiatus | reverse complement strand
ATGTTTTGGAATTTTCAAAACAAACGAACTCCGGCCTAATTTTTTTTGTCAATACTGACGTTCTAAATGTTTTTTTTTAAATCCGTTTTCATAGAATAACTGTTAAAGTTTCAATTTTTCAAACCCGTTAAAATCCACGTAATCTATGGCTTCTTGACGTCAATAGGCCGTCAAATTTGCTGTTAGATGGATTTACTAATTGATTTTAGGTCCAAAACTTTAACTGGTTTTAATTGAAGGACAGATTGTAAAATATCAGCATCTCGTCAGTATATTTTTTTGCAGTAACCAAAGTGTTGAAATTCAACCTAGCCGCACTTTACTTTTATATTTCCCGTCTTTCTATTTTCCTAAACCTCGTTTAGATGTTATTTCAAAACCAGAATTAACTTTACCGTCCATGCTTATATAATTTATTCATACTAGGTAAACCACAACTAAACACACGTAATAAAATTATGTACCCTTTTAGAAACATTTACTCAAAGAATAATATGAGCCTATGAGTATATAATATTTACATAATCAATAATAAATACTGTTTTACATTGAACAACAATCATAGAGTTTAAAGTCACCCAAAATAAGATTAAATTTAATAAATCACATAATCCAAAAGCAAAACACGCGCGGATGAGACCTATGACGTCAGATGTTGACAATGAAATGATGCCAACAGAACAGGGCATTTTTATGAGACCGTTTTTTTTATTCACTTTTAAATAACGATTTTCAATTTCAGCACATCATGTTTTTTTCACTGTTTTTTCGGCTGTTACAAATGTTACATTCAGTTTGGATGGGTATTTTGGCCTCCAATCCAAAATTCAGTTTTGTATGAAACAGGCACCGCAGCCGTTCCCCTTAATATATACAGTATACTGTTTAACCTGATGAGGGAAGATTCGCATCCAAAACATTTAGATATTTATATATTAACCAGTGGTGTAAACGAAGAATTTATTATTAATTTTACATATAATTTTATATTCAGAATCAGGGTTTGCTGATCGATGTATACCCCTTGTTTATTCTAAAATGTTATACAACACTCGTTATGCATATGAGTCCGCTGCTCGTGAGCATTTTACGTCATAGTTTTAATTTGCATACATTTGTTATTTACTAATTATTTAATGTTAGTTTAGTTAGTGTAAAGAGCACCCGAGGTGAACCTTCACAAAACTGCGCTATAAAAATAACTTTTATTGTTATTGTTATTATATGTTTTGTTAAAGTTACAATATTTTTCATTGGAGTTCACTATTCTTTAATACACGAAACTTTACCTTTTTTAAAAAATTAACTCGGCTTACATTTTTTAACCTTTTAAAAAAAGATTAACTGTGCTTACATTTTTTACCGTACCTACGCACTTCGGTAGGCCGGGTCAGATCATCAATTTGACTTAATGTTTCCACTAAAGGGGGTCGAAGATTGATAGATTTCCCGACCGCGCAGAGGTTACTTTATTGGCGCTGCAATTCTGAACTTCTTAAGCTTCGGTAAGCAACGCAACCGTTCTATTCCATGGGAGGAAATAAATATAATAACAATCTGTTTCGATTTACAACATTTTCTTCTAAAAAACCATTTAGTATCAGAGTTAAGAAAAAAAAATCGTATTTCTCAGTGCATTTGAGTCCTAATCACCCAAATCCAACAGAACTATGGCATCTGTTTTCAGGAATGTTTTGTGAGCCTAAGTAAATATGAATAGGTAGGTTAACTCAGGCATTCAGATGCGTAATATTTCAATAAAGGCAGACTCTCACCACGATATTACTGATAGCTTGTTTTACACAGGAACAAAGTACCAATTTAATAATACGTGTACCTTATTTAAATTTATACTATTAAATTAAGCTGTGTAAAAACTCTAATTAAGTCAGATTTTATCGATTAGCTTTCCATTTTTAATTATTAATTATTTTTATTGATATTTAAAAACCTCGTTTTAATATTTAATCGTTGTAGAAAATAATATTAACATAACCTAAATGAAACATGAAAACGGAAGAAAAACGACAGAAAATAAAAAGATTTCAGTCTTATCTGGGACTCGAACCCATGACCTCTGCCTATCCGGGGAAACCGCTTAACCAACTTTTATAATAAGACCAGTTCAATTTATGTCATCTCCATCGATATCATATCTCAAATCTTAATAATATTCTCCATTGAAGACGCGACTATTCAGATGTGGTTTTTAAATATCAATAAATATAATTATTAATTTAAAATTAAATATATTCTTTAAACTTTTATAAAAAGTCAATAGTTGTCTCATATAAATAAAACATCGGATATTAATCCGAGACACTGTCTAGTTTGCAATTGTGTTCCTTAGGAACTTCGTAATCATTATAAGCTACCAATAATATGGGATAAGAAATCGAAAATAATATTAACAAATCTTGAATTTGAGATATGATATCGATGGAGATGACATAACTGGTCTCATTAGCAAAGTTTGTTAAGCGGTTGCCTCGAATAAGCAGAGGTCATGGGTTCGAGTCCCAGGTGCGACTTAAATCTTTTTATTTTATGTCGTTTTTTCCGTTCTCATGTTTCATTTAGGTTATGTTAATATTATTTTCTAAATTGATTATGTTTCCAATTTATAGCACAATGGCTGACCATTTAAGCATTGATTTCACCATAAAAAATTCAGGCATTACTAACAAAATAACGCGTTTTCCAAAAATTTGGGCATTAAATCCGTGACCCCCGGGGGGTTAAATTAATTTAATTCATTTTTTTCTTGTAACTGTAAAAAATTAAAAAAGTTGTATTTTTGTTTTCTGATAATTGGATATATTCTCTGTTTATTTTTTTCTGTCAGGTTTGCAATCCTTATTCCTGCAATAAAAACCACAATTATAATGACAGTTCTTATCTCGGCGATCATTGCCCGATCTGGGATCTATTAGTATTTTAACATATATATATTTTTTATTTTTACATTTATTCATTTTTTTTTAAGAAAGACAAACATTTTCCGGTTCACAGTAAGAGGAAGAAGTCGCTTGTGTCGTGATGGAGGACTTAGTTAGGCAAGGAATTGAACTCAGGACGCCAGGGTGGGACTCAGCAGGGATGCAAAATTCAGCCACTGACTGGTCGCTATTTGTCGTTGTTATTTATATCTGAAGGTTATCTTTATATAATTAATAATTAACCACTTTTTTGGATGTTATACTATTTTTCCCCAGTAAATAAGAAACCCTTGAGGGCTAATGATAATTTAAAAAAAAAATTATTTAAAAAAAAAATTAACCCACAAACTATTTTTAAATGACTTTCTGAGGTCTTACCAAGCACAAAATTAATATACTCTATAATATATGGAAACAATAATGGAGGTGTCAAAGGGTTAAACTTGGTTTATAGCCAGACAATTACAATTTGAAAGTGTGCGAAAATATTTTTTTATGAATAATCAAATATTTTCTCATAAAAAAAAAAAATTAAGTGATCAATACATACTATTAAAAATGTTCATAAAATAATAAAAAGAAAAACTCGTACAATCTAAAATCCTCACTTTAAAAGATACCCGATCATCTCAATTTGCCAAACTTCAATAAGTTATCTTAAATTAGATACAGGTTAAGTAGCTAAGTACAAAATATTTCAATATTATGGATGAATAAGCGGTCCCTTAGTCTGCGAAGTTCCAGAGAAGTTATGTATATTATTAAAGAGTTAGTGGAAAAATCCCGAGAGAACCGCGAATTACCGAAGTTTGACCATCCAAAAGTTACGCCGCTCAGAGCTACAATTCAGGATAATCTTTATCGTACCATCGTACCCCGTTCCATCGAAAGCTCACTCGATAACTGAAGCTCGGGAAAGTAAGCAAAACCTAAGCACAGATAGAAAATAATTCTATACCTCGAGAGATTTAAAAATATATATATTGGTGGTATTAATATTTATTAGAATGTGAATGCGATGTGGTCAGCTACAAGTTTCATTCTCAATTTTGAAGATGATTTTGAGGCTGTAGCAAGTGGGGAGGAGAATGAGATAAGCCTTAGGTACTTTGCGTATCTAGCTGTTAAGATCTCGTCAATAAATAAATATTGTATCTGAATAGAGCAGTGGCGGTTCGTAATCTGTCTTATTCAATAAGCCATTAATAAAAGGGAGAAAAAAATTCTCTCACCTCTAAAGCCCATGTTGGTTTTTTTCAAAATTATTTACAGATTTCCCTAGATCTGAAGGAATTTTATCATATCACTGCACTAGAGATTAGCGACCTAGAAACAAGATATAATATGGCGATTCGTTAAACCGTCTGTGACTAATGAATATAATATTGTACGTACGTTATAAAAGTTGTTTTTCTTAAGAAAATCACAATATATGCAAGAAAACAAGTTTTTATATAAAAAAAGGTAATATATTCAGTAATTAACAACTTAAAATCAAAGACATTTTAAAACACAATGATCACAGATCGAAAAAAAAGGTTCTCCAAAAATACTGTTTCGTACAATTATCGTGTTAACAAATCCCATAGTCGCTGCGCGATGGGCAGCTTCCTAAACACTTCCACGGTTTGCCAATGAAGTATAACTAGCATGTTTTGTATGAACTTTTTCTTATAACCGAAAGCGCTATAGATGCTGAATTCATAACGCACATATGTGATTAATTTTTCAATTGCTCTCAGGTAGTATTAATACGAAGGGTGGATTTTTTAGCACGGAATTTGATTGGCGCAATGTTTAAAGTGTCATAAAATTATAATGCAAATTTGACTTATTATACTATCTTTTTTGGGAGAATTTACTGCACAAATGCGCTTTAAAGAAAACCGTCAGTGCATTAGAGTAGAGGGAATAAACAAATGAAAAAAACTTGCGTTAGTTCCGGCACAGGTGCCGTGTGAGGAGACGATTGTGTGTGCTTTAGTATAATGTTAAAAATACCCCAAACCCCTGAAAAATAGTCACACAAAAGCATAACGTAAACTAGTAAAAATATTCTATGAAAATATGTTAGTTCATAAATTCAGTTGCTAAACTAGTAAGCAAAAACCAGCCCTTACATTTCGAATTGCAACAGAAAATTGTCTCCAAATAATGCAAATCCCCGGAAACCGAATAAAAGGATCATAATATTCATTTGGCATAGCCACCGTATTTGTACACAGGCTCATATGACATAAGACCAGCATTCCTATTCCGCTCAGTGGCGTACGGCATAATTCCCAGCCCCCGTTTACAGCCATCGGTGGCGGAATTATTCCAAACCCCCTCTCCCGACTCTCGCAGAGGCGTGAAATAATTCCGGACAATAAACTGCATTCTGCAGCGAAATAGTTGCGGCCGCACGCCGCTGGCTCGGACCCAACTAACTAAACGAACGCTCAAAAAGCCCGCATAGCGATTTTTAATGGCACGCCCCTGTTTTTAGCGATACTTGCGAATATTTTCACGCGAGCTTTTTTCTAGTGCATTATTTTTTTCCGATAGAACATTGATTAAGTTCGCGGAGCTTTGGTTCAATAATTACTTCACATTCACACTTTCTATTTTCAGTAGGGTTGTTTTTCTTTTCATCTATAATAAAAAAAAATAATTACATACAAATTTACCGTATTAGACCGATTTTGGTGTATTTTTTGGCAAAAGAAAGTGTTTTTAGTAGTCGATACGTTCTCAAGACATCTCTCATTGGGATAAACGAAAAAAAATATTATACTTACATTGTTTTCAGAAGGTAGTATAATTTCTTTAAAATATACATAAATCCCGATAATGACTAAAACATAAATAATAATTTATGTAAAATAAATTTTTGGAAGTGATATTTCGTGGTGAGATTAAATTTTAATATGAATTCCTTATTAAAAAACCTTATTTCCACGGATTTGTTTTTGATCGGATTGGTATCATCCTAAAACAAGCAGCCCACTGATAAAATTTTAATAATGTTATGTATTACTTATATATAAAATCCCTTTCTGAAATTATCACATTTTATTTATGTCATATTTACGTGTCTTACTTCTTAGCGGCTGTGAGTGACATGGGAACTTATTTTACATTGTCTTTGGGAGGAAGCATTTTATCGCTTGGTCTGTTTTAGCAAAACCAATTATTCTCCGAGGTATTTATATCCCACACAATCACGCTGCTACGAAAGTATTAAATATTAATAATTATTCTTAATTTGCCAACAATATTTTGGAAACAAATCATTCTTTTGAGAAAAACTAAGCTTAAAAAATTATAATTATATATACGAACACGATTGGTTTAGAAGTATGTAAATATTAAATTTCAGAATTCTGTCTGAAAACTGTCCACAGTAAATTAATTCTTTTTTTTTCAAGTAGCCATCTTTTAAATTTATTTTCAGATTAATTCCTACATTTCGAATAATATTAATGAAAACAATAATTTTTTTTGTACCTTGTTACTTCATGGATTTTATAAAAAAACTCAAATTTTTAAATTATTTTAACATTTTTAAATATTTACTTACCGACTTTCTTAATTTATTGTTAATTTTTGTTTATATTTGTAATTTGTCTATTCTTACGTATTTGTTTTTCGTTTTTTGTCTCTTCTTGTCATTATTTCATCATGTCATTCTGTGCATCCTAAAGAGAGAAGCTTCGCTTCCGAAACATGTAGATATTTATATATTAAATAGTGGTTTACACAAAACATTTATTATTCATTTTATTTTAAATTGCATTATGATCGTAAGACTTTCTATCTGTTACACGCCCCGTACCGTAACATTCTGAACATGATTTAATATTGTGAGCAATGTTGAACACATGTTCCTACATAAAGCTAAGTAGATCAACATTGTTAGTTCCATTATATTAAATCGAATAACCGCCATTAATCAGACTGCCGTATTGCTGAATAATGCCAAATATCCACGAATGCAATAAACAGTCGTATATGTCCAAAATACTACCGGATCAAATTTTCCTTTTCGGTAGTTTTGTCGCCAATTTATTACGTCAAACGTCTTGGTAACTATAATATATTTTCCAGAATATACCCAATAAATAAACAGCAATTAAAGAAAAAACAATGTTTTGCGTATTAAAAAAAGGTTTTTTAATTGTTTTTTACCATAAACTTTGAAAAATTTATCTATATATGTATTAAAATCAATGTAAGTGTGTTTGTTTGTTTTTCGTAGATTTTCTAGAAAATTACTTGACCGGTTTCGCTGAAAATAGCACAGTTTGTTTTTATGGTGCCGGGAAGGTTTAAAAAGTAGTTTAAATGAAATCCAATATGTAAAACTGTCGCTATAACGTTTTGAAATTAGTATGAAACACATTGAACCCGCCATGTTTTATTTAGGTTAGCCCATAGATATAACAGTCTGGCTAGCCACAGATTGCATATTCAAAAGAAGAAGGTTTTTTGGGTAGAATATTTTCAAAATGTAAAACACCAATAGGTGCCCGCTTAAGAACTTTATGATATAGATATATTTAAAAAAAAATGAACGTTCCGTATGAAATAAAATATTCGAATGAATGTTTCTTTATTTGGAGATAGTTACTTTCACTCAAAACAATTATGGCAGCCTAATGATAAGCAAGAATTCACAACTTCATAACTTTATTCACAGATTGGCAATGTTCATTTTACCTATTATCTTTTTTGTATTTTTCTGCCTGGAATTAAATACTTCGCTATTTGACAAAAAAAAATTCGAAGGGGTTCTAGTATTTGAATTTATGAATTCCCTAAGTGACAATGTTTAAAAAACTTCAGTTAACAAGACTTTTGAACATAGCTTTAAAATTATTGTGTTATCGATAATTTTCTTAAGTTTTGTCATCTTTCTCCTTCCTTACTACCCATATCAATACTTTTCTCTAAACAGTCTGAAAAAATTACAACTTTTTAATGTTTTTACTTATGTTAGGTACAATCGATGTATTTATTACGATATTACCATGCTTTTTTCAAATCAATATGTACATATTAATAGCGTGTATTGATCTATGATCAAAAGTAGGCTGTGTGCAGTTTTTCAAGTTCTGATATTAATAGTGCATCGTTGTTGATAATTGAATAAATGAGCGTACAAATTATTACCGTTTTCTTAGATTTTTGTCGTTTTTTTTATTTCTCTTCGTGGTTCGTTATTTTCCTTGTTCGTTATTTTCATTAAAGCACAGCTTTCCAGCCATTATGCACTGCATTCCACTGGTACATTTTTGTATGTATTATATATATATATACTTTCATTAAAAAAACTATACTGCCCTGAAAGAGGTACGGTTTTCTAAGAAACTAATTTAAAACACGGAGAAATTCGGTTGAACAAAGACCTACATTAAAGGAAGACGCTTTATGAATGTTTCCGACTTCAGAATATTATATTTTGCTTTTTATAATATCTGGCATCCAAATATAATTTTCTTTGACACGCATCTCCCACTGTATAACCGTATTACGTAAAAAAATATAAGTCATGGAGAAATAGAGTAACGACTAACCGAGAGTAATGTTACCGCTCTGTTCCATTCTGTTCCCCGGATACAGAGCGTGCGCAGTAAAAATGTCTTCCGTACAATAATTAAGGTATATTATTTGTTTTCAGGTTTCTTTTGGCACATAACAGACCTGCACTATGACTCACTCTACACTACGCAGGGAGACACCAGGCGAAGTGAGTATTACGCTTTGAGTTAATATAAAATAAGAATTGTATGAAAAAAAAAAAATAAAAAACCTTTTAAATTTCAGTTGTATTAGGAAATATTTCGCCAAATGAAAAATGCTCATCATAAAAGATCACATGGACACCTATTTTGGTTCTTTAGGAAAATTCCGTATAATTTTTCTTAGGCTTAAAGACTTCTCGCTTAACTGCGAAATTCCGGAGAGACATATTAAAAAAAAATCTGAACAGTTTGTTGAGAGATTATTCGGAAACACAAATTGATGAAATATCTTCAAGTGACACAAGGTTCTGAGCCAATACATTTTTAAAACAATTGCATTATAATGCATTTTAATCGTTTTTTTATTTTATACTATTAGCTATTACTTTGTGGTTATTCATTATAATGAAATGAAACAATAAAACCGTATTTTATTATTGTGATAAGTTACGTTATTACTTAAATGAAATAATCAAACTTTGTTTTTAACACATTATTTTTATTTTTAATGCCGGTCGGCATAAAAAAAATTGGTTTAAACAAAGTTTCATTTAATTATAATATTTTTTTAAATTTTATTTTATTATCATAAATATGCCTTTTAACCATTAATACGTTTTTTAAAAGGGTACCTACCTCACCATAGAATAATTAACTTATTCTAAACTACTTCTAAAATTGGCATTTGCCACCGTGGTATATCTATGCCGCCACCTACTGTTGTGCTTTGTTTTTAATTTTTACATTTATAACTTATAAATACCATTGTTAACTTATAATTGACATTTTTAATTCGTAATTACCATTGCTAACATACAACTAACATTGTTTGTTTCATTGGTAACGTTTTTAAAATTGAGTGATATTTTCAATGAATCTCATTCGACGAATGAAAGCTGAAAGCTGTCATCCGAGAGTACCGAAACCCTAGTTATGCAAGAAGACTTTAAGCTTAAGGAAAAGGATAAGGAATTTTCCCTCAAAGAGTCAGAATAGGCTTCCTCGGTAGTTTTCGAAAAAATCAAAATTGAAAAACGTGTTGCTAAAATTCGATTACGAGAATAGAAACAACCTTACAGAATTGTATAGTAGGTACATACGAGTACATTCTTAAAGCAAGTAAGAAAATGAAAAATGTTGGATTCCTTGAACTTTGTGTTGGTTTTGGAATAATAAATTTGTCTTTTATTTATTTTAAAACATCCAAAGGGAAAAGAAACATTTTGATAAACGCTACTTTCGATTCGGTAGTATCGAAAATATGCGACATAAAAAAGTTCGTTTATGTTTTCGTTTTGCGGCCTGTAAAATTATTTCAAACTGTATTTTTAATCTCTCAAAAATATCGATTCAAGGTGAAGTAACGTTTTATGCTTTAATGACGCAAATATGATGTTCGAACAAACAAGTTTTTTAAGGTAGTTTCTAGATTGTATTTCATAATTCATCCTACACCAATTTAGGAAGTTTTGTTGATATTATTTATAATATCAAAATTTACGAAAACACTGGCAACCACAAACCAATGGGCGTAAATACACAGGTAACTTTGTAACAGTGGCGTAAATTGCTCGATAGCGAAAGGTAGGTTGTGTAGTTTTTCATGTTCAGCGCATTGAATATTTGAATATGGTCATTTTATTATCATTCTCCAAACTGTACAGGTACCTTACCAAATTCATGGAAAAATATATTTTGACAAACAACCTTTTAGCTTATTTTAATAGTTCATTTTTCTTGGGGTTGGTATAGCTTTTCATCTTTTATGGATTGCATGTCACTTTCGGTGGCGTACATTGTTCTATGACCAAAAGTAGGCTGTGTGTAGTTTTTCATGTTTGGATATGAATTGCGCATTCAACTGTCTTTATGGTCAACTAAATAAATAAGGTTTCAAGTTCCTTAGCAAATTCTTGGGAAAATACATCGGAAGAACATCTTTTGTTTATTTTTAGCCCTAGTTTTTCTTAGGGGAGGCACAGTTTTTCAGCCTTTATGTTATTATAGTGCAGGCCAATGGCAAATACGAATCTGTAAGCTGAGTTGGCTGCTAATGACCAGCATCATTCGTTTAGTTGGAAACCTTTCCCGACTTGGGTTTCCCTCAACTGAACTAACAGCAAGTTTGTCCACGATATCATATCTTCTGGCAAGGTATTCGAAGTAAGAGACAAGTCTCAGGCATTCCATGGAGACCCTCGTCCGCATCGTCCACTCATTTCAAATAGTTTCGACTGCAATTTTCAGAGTTTCCTACAATTGACAACTACTTCCGTACTGTTCTACAACAATTCACGTTGTTCTTTGACAATTGAAGAAATTGTTTGCGTATTATGATCAACTGCCTTTACCTAAATGATCATAGAGCATCTTCTGAAACCAAAAACATTGGTCAAATATAATGAAGAATTTTCTTCTGCTCACCATCTTTATTTCTTCCCCACATGACCACTGTTCAACCAACTAAACATATTGTGTTGGATATCAAAACAAAATAACACAGGCGTGAAATTCACGTAACAAAATTACACTGCCAGTATTACACATAGACGGAATTACACATGGACAAAATTACACCTACTTAAATTTTGCTTACTGGAATTACATACTTCCAAGGAATGTTTTGTAATAAGTTTACGTTTTAGAATATTTAAATGCTGTGCTAAATAAATCTTATATTGAAAAAAAAACGGAGGAAAGAAAAGGGTTCTAAATGCATGATTTTTAATCATAATATTATTATTTTCATATGAAGCGGTAACTTTGTGATGTGGCATTATAATTTAAAAATAAAATAATAACTTTGCTAACATCACTTTTATTTGTTATACTCGTATAATTCTTGCCGACCGGGTTTCGCTACTACCAAAGCTTCTTCACGGCAGTATACTACTAAACTATGAGTTGTGATACACATGTGTCATAGATTAAAAAAAAACCGGTGACTGAAGGGCCAATGGTGGGGGGAGCAGGTATCGGACCGGAAAGGGCGTGTACTTTATTAATTGCGAATATTTTAATAAACGGAGCTTATTTAAATTTATTTGATTATTAATGAATCTACTTATCTCTAATGCTTCTAAGTTATCTAGTCTAATGCCTATTCCATTTTTATGCAGTAAACTGTATTTTTATGTGTGGTCTGTTTCTAAGAAGGGGTTGGCAAATTCCAAGAACCCATCATTATTGAAACATTTTAAGTGTTCTTTTACCCAGATATTAACATTAACAACTTCTCGGTCCGATATCTGCTCCACCCCCCGTTGTTGGCTCTTCACTTGCCCGTTTTTATCAATCTATAACACATGTGAATCATAGTTGATAGTTTAGTTGTACCATATACTGCACTGAAGAAGGTACGGTAGTAGCGAAACCCGGTCGGTAAGAAGTACATAACAAATGAAAGTGATTGTAACCAAAGTAATTGTTTTACTTGAAAATCATAATATTATTCTTTGAAATAACTACAAAAGCCATAAATATTTTATCGACATTCGTTAATCGCATATGAATTCGGAATGTATTGTGCATTTTCGTTGATGCGTAATTTCACCCGTGTGTAATTCTGTCAGCGTAATATTGGAACGTGAAATTCTCGCCTGTGTAATTTCGTCATGTAACCATTATGTTATACCTACTCACGCCCCGCAATAGGGGCCAGGTAAATTTGTTTGTCAATCAAATAACGCCACATGAGGTGGTCAAATATATCTAAGGGTGATATCCATAATGCTGCAAATTTGGGCCGCAGTTCATTATTATCTTGTATAAATTTGTAAACCAACGCCTTTATAATATCCTACCGGAGCAAAATACATGTAAAAATGTCTTGTACGTGTTAATTACAAGAACAGCATTTTATGTCTTTCTTAATTCGTTCGTTCACTTTGATTGCAAGTCACAACGCCGCCCAAACGAGCAGAAACGCCATGTAATTGTTGCTGAGGCTACTGAAGTTTTTATTTCAACTGACACACATAATTCAGCAGTACTGTAATGTACGCTATAATTCCTTTGTTAGACCTCCACACTCCAGACGCCGCGTTACCCCCTTTCTCCGGTCCGCCCCGCGCCCTTAGGCTCTGCGTTTTTCCGCCTCTAAGCGCCGTATTTAGCCCTCGCCCTTGAGTAGTCGCCACTTAAGTGAAAGGGAAAATGCTCGTCGCATCTCGGGAAGCGTGTAATTGTTTAATATTTTCTAATATTTTGTAACTTGTTGAGTCGATGTTACGAAAATTATATCATTGATTCCATAGGAAAAAAAAGTTTGGTAATGATTCCATTAAAAGCGAATAATTAAACCAATAGAAGTGTATTGTGAGGATTTCTGTATGGTCGAAGTAAGGTTAATTTTATCTCACATCGGTGATATTGATCGAACACTATCAAATATTAAATTCTTTCTTGAATAAAATCAAATTCTTCGAATTTCTAGGACGTAGGAGTCAAAATATCTTAATAAATTGACGACGTTAGTTTTTGTTCAAAGTATAGGTATATCTCACTTCTATTGATTATCTGTGCAGATTCTCTCAAGCACAAAACTTATCAACTTTCGCCCACTGACTCGCCTTTCACAACTATACAAATTCTCGCTTAGTTCCTCGGCAAAATGCAGTTTAGATTATTAATTTCCATTGCTGATTCCCTTCGCCTGCTAACAAGACAGTGAAGTAGTCAATCTACACTGCATTTAACAAGTTATTTGAATGCATCCTTTTACCCGATTATCTCCTTTGTTAAAGGAGCTAAGATTCCATGTGAAATAGCAATAATATATTTGAAGATTATATTTTTCTCAGTCCTTGCCAGCCTTTGGTAAAATTATTGAACGTTGTGCTTGACTGCCGATTAAATTTTTATCAAACGCTGACTTGGGTTGAGAATTGGTTGATTAACAGGGGCTGATATTTGAAGTGGTAAATGCCAAAAAACTAAGTACTGATAATATGTGACTATTTTGATTCATTTCAGAGTAATTTATTACAATTGACTTGTTAGAATTTTCTTTTTCAACTATTTTATATCTGCAAGTTCTGGATTCTGTTTGTTCAATACATAAATGGCTAAGTATTTAAAGGAACGTAAATATGGCTTTAAAATATTTAGAGGTTTTGTAAAGCGCACTTCAGTATTCATATTTTATGTTGATGCGACACTGATCTTGTGTTGCAAATTGAAACTTACATTGAAACATTAAACATTTTTTTTACTCTTCATTTTTAAATATTAGCCTCGATGTATTAAATGTGAGTTTGTGGATTATATTAAATCCTCATACTTGCTCTGTTTTATGTAATAAAAATTGTAATCCTATACATGTTAATTTACCATCGCCATGTTATATATACCGTTTGAAAATTTTAAAATGTACCATACTATATTACATATATTGTTAATAGGTACCCGATGACAAACTACGAAAATAAATACAAATAAAATAGCACAAAAAAAGCATTGTGCGAATATTATTGAAAGTGGGAAATTTTTTTAGAATATATCGTAATCTAAACTAAACACCAAAGTACTGTATAACCAAAGTTTTATTTTTTTTAACTACGTGAATTTTATAGAATTTTGACTTATAATTTTATCGCTTCCAAAAATTGTTCAAGGCAATCCAATAATTTATATTCATTACAACTGGAAATTGTTCATGAAACAGAATTGTCCTTGAGCGTCGATCTAAGTGACAGTTCTATCTGTGTAGAGTTCCGACAATTGTTTATTTATCGTTGTTTCCGACAGTACCCGTTGGAAAACGTAATCACAAATAAGAAAATTGAACTTAATGATGGATCGTTGGCAATTATTACAATTGGTCGCGTCAATACGAAATCGTTTGATTTTGAAATGCTTGTCAACTGTACTTCTTCAGTCACTGTCATAAAATTCAATAATTTACAAAAACAGAAATCAATTTCTTCTTAAAATTTTATTCAATATTGTATTTTATTTAATATTATTGGGGTTAAAACATATAAGACTGAGCTAATTGACGAGGGAAATATCTATATTGTGTGTCATTTATTAAGTTTAAGTATAAAAATTTTTATAACGGTAATTATATCATATTTTTTTCAATATTCTCAGAGATTTCATCTTTATATGCTTGTTATTTAGAGCAGAATTGTAGCTTTTTTACTCACCGCTATTTAATTAAAGGTTTTGTGAACTGGACTCGATTGAAAATAAGAATTTTATGATTGAAAAATGAGCAGTAGGTATCTGAAAACTAAGATAAAGTATCAACTCTTTCCTTAGGCTCTTTTGTTATCTTATTTTTATTTAAGACGATGTTAAACCACAAAATATTTTTTTTTTTTTTAACCTATTAGGTCTGATGAAAAGAGCTTTGTTACCACTATTTTTAAACGTGGACAACAAATTTACTCAATTTCCCAACAAGGTTATAATATCATATAAGTAGTGACGCATTAAATATTATTTGGTAATTCAGTATTAATGTTAATTTACTCTAATTTTCAAAAAAGTGAAAAACGTTAATTTTTTTAATGGTTTTATTGTACTATTGCATCCTCGGAGTTACAAAAAAATCCTTAAAATAACGCTTTCCAAAGCTCCCTCAGTTTTAATTACCGATCTTTCGCGTGAAAATAACTTATTAATGGTACAGATCAAAACTTGATCAAAAATTAAATTTGTCTAGGTTTTATTAGTAATTAGTGAAAAACCGTGAAAATTAAATATCATTTTTAAAAAAGCAATATAATTTTGCCACGACCGAGAATCGAGCCCTGATCAACTGCTCAGAAGGAAAATATTCTGAATATTACACCAACAACTATTGTAAAAACGATGCCTAAACGGTCATAAATTGTTCATTGTATCTACTGAAAATAAGAATTATATATTTTTTTGTAAATTTTACAAATAGATCCGAAATTACAATTTTTTATAATTGATTTGAATTTTGGAATTAGAACGTAACGTACAGTTACATACTTCATACTCACATCACAACTGATAATATGTTGACCAATTCTGGCATACTACCTATTCGTATTAACTCTACCATGGATTCCACGTAAAATTAATTTATCAGGGAATTTCTGTTAATATTGGTCCAACGACAAAATGTTCTTGGTTATGGATAAAATCAATATATTCATAGCATCAACAATATACCTTCCTGGGAAGATGTGAATGAAAGATTAATACCGAATCTTGTTTGAGTATTATTAATCAGCTATTGAATGAGATTACTTTGAAATAAGTATTAAAATACAGAGAAGGAGTTCGAAAAAAAAGAACTTTTTCGGAGGAAAAAGAGGGTTTTGTATAAAAAAACTCAGCAGCCGTAGGGAAAAACGACATAGACAATGGTTTGTGATTTGTTTGGGGCTAGAATCACGCGTTCACGAATGATGTAGATAATAAGTGTAATTTGATGAAAATAAAGAGAAGATGGTGAATACGTGGAACTATTGTTTTAATCAAAGAAAACGTAACTACTGTAGACACGCAAGAGCTTCGTTATCTCACCCACATTATTAAAAGAACCAACAGTGCAGACGATCACAAAGGTAAGCAACGATCACACGTTTCTCGTCTGGATGGGTGTCAAATTAATGTGCATTTTACTTAATTTCTAAATTTTTATTCCTTTGGTATGAATTCTGAACTGACTATTTACAGCATTTGATTTCAATTGTATAGGCTTGATACTGTATTGCCGCTATGGTGAAACAATTTCTAAGCTGTTTCTTTTTTTTACAAGTAATTAATTAAATATTGGAAACTTCTGCTAATTTGTGTACAACGCTACTTTTATGTGATTTTTTTTCGGTGGTCGAGGCCACTGTCAAAATGGTCAGGTGAAATGAAATTTTTTTTTTTAAATTTTTATGAAATTAATTAGTCATTAGAATAACCCACAAAGGACATAATTGACCCTTCCTTAGTAAGGACACAAAAATTTAAATGATTTTAACAACAAAATTCCGTTCCCGTTACTATGCCCCATGGTACCCATTCCCCAATGAAAAAGAATAAAAAATCTAATTAGCCACGATTAAATAAAAGGGTTCAACTTGTTGTAATTAAATTTTCAAATAAAGTTAAATCACAAAAGTTTAGTTTTATCTCTCCTACAATTATAATCTTCATTTATGGAAAGCATGAATGCCAAACATTTGATTAAATAAATGTAGAGGTCTTTACGTACAATGTAATTACTAGATTTGTGCGGCAGATAATTAATACAGTATGTTCGTAAAACAAGCGCACATTAATGACGAATTTTATACCTCCTATAAGTTTCAATGTTTGTATAACGTTAAGGGAAACACTCTCACTATCGCCCCTGGGAATTAACACAAATCATAATGAAAACCTTGGCAATGGTGACTCGTAATCACATCCGAAAAGCCAGGTACATAATTGCCAAATATATACTTCTCAAAACTGATGATTCAATAGTGCCACTGGCTTCGGACAGACGAGTTTTGTGCAATTTCACATAAAAATATTAACAAATCATATAAATTTGCATTAAATATTCTATGATCACTGAAATGAGGAAAAAAATTATATAATATTATAATGAAGTAATATTGAAAGTTATTATAAAATTAAAACGATGGACAAGAAAGAGAACCCACTCTTTTTATGAACCTCAAAATGTCATCCAATGCTTTACAGATTCCTTTTTTTTACATATATATTTTTTTATTAATTTTAGAGAATTTACAACAAATATAATGCAAAATGTCCCGATTAACTATTTTTTGTAATTTGTCTAGCGGGAACTTATTCAAAACTTTATCCTAAATTTACAGTTAAGTTTACAAAAAAAATATATTTATACAAAAAAAAACATATTTCTCAAGTATCTTACTCAACAATATTTGTAAAAAAAAAACATGTTGTTTACACTAATTTTTAAATATGTAAATATCAACATGTTTCGAAAGCAAAGTTTTCCTCTTCAGGATGATCCGAATACTAAAAATAACGACAAATGATAAAAAATACAAAAATATTATAAGAATAGACAAATTACAATCATTAACAAAAATTAACAAATAATTAATTAATAAATAATGATAAGTAATTATTGAAACATATTTTTTTAAATATTTAAAAATAAATTTGGGTTCAAAATTTAAAACACAAGTATTTTAAATTTTTATTATTATAAAAAACAGTTAAAATAAAAATGTATAAAAAATATCATAAAAACAGTTATTATTATTAAAATTAAACTAATATTCTAAATTTAGTTATTAATGTTAAAATAAATTTAAGAGAAAAATATTTTATTTTTATTTTTATTATTAATAATATTTAATTGACTATTATTAACTCATCTAAACCAGTAAACCAGTTGTATTCGTATGTAAAAATTATAAACCTTTATTTTTGTCAAAATAGTGATTTGTTTCCAAAATATGGTTGGGAAATTCAGAATAATTTTTATTACTTAAATACCTTAGGTGCTCCTTAACTCTAGTATTAAAATATCTTGAAGTCTACAATGGTAACAAATAAATTTTTAGACCCCCGATTTATTTAAAATATCATCTTTATCCTTGTTGCATAATTTTTTTAAATTTATTATTAGCACAAAAAGCTGGTTGGATAGTATTTGGGATGTTTTTTTTATTAATAAATTGGAAATAAATTTTAATATTAAAAAAAAATCTCCACTGTTTACCAACGTTAATTATTTGTGAATAAATATAAGATTTAAACATTTTTTTCTAAAAAAATTTGTTTAACATTTTGTCTATTAATTTAGTATTATAACCGTTGTTGATTACAATTTATTTAATTATACACAATTCTTTGTTAAAATTATTTTTTGATGGAGGAACATTAACTAATCTGGTAAGTTTGATATTATTTACATTTACATCAGATTAACATTTTAATTCAATTTTCAATACTAAACTTCTCTTTTATGCAGTGCTTGCGTAGAGAAGAGGAGTGCACATATTGTGTTTACTTGTTTTCATAAAAATGTTTCCTGATTTTTACAAGAAAATGATGTTTGAAATAGTCTACGTGATAATGTTACAGAGTCAGCGGTTTACATAATGGAAAAAAAGGTGCAAAGCGACAAGTTTTGATTTTGCAGTTACAATAAACATTACATAATATTTGTAAGTACAATGTGGCGTAAGGATATTTACCGTATAGCATAGCGGTATAATATTATCCAGCTATATGTGTGCGTGTATTGTTTTTAGTTTGCTTGATTTTCAGGGACTTTTATGCTTATTTTAACGAATTTTTTAATTGCATTTGAGAGTTCGAATATTTCATATTTCTTTTGTCTTCAGGTAGTTTTTGAAATTTTTATTCCTTGATTTGCGTAATAGTGTTTTGTAAATGAAGTATTGATTTTACATATTGAGAATACGAATTTAAATCTTGTGCGATTTTCTGTGGAGAATTGGTATTTTTGTTGTTCTCTAATACTTTAAGAACTGATTTTTTTTTTAAATATATCCCTACAAATTGTTACTTTAAATTAAAGTGAGTAGATTAGATAGTTAATATTACAAAAATAATTTTATAGAAATACATGTCAGATACACAAAGAATAAATTATGTTTGCTTTGGAATAGGGTTTGGAGTAGGTCGAAAAGGTCTGTATAAGTATTGCCAGCTCGTTGAAGACGCGCTAGTGGTGAGTTATATGCATAGTTCGTGCTGTGGTTGTCACAATGGAAAGATGGTGGAGTCGAGTAGATCTAATAGGGATGCGGATATTTATGACAATTAACATTTGAGGGCAGTCCATGAAGTTATTCAGATATTTGAAAAGTGTTAAAATATCATTAATTGTTTCCCGGGTAGAAAGCAGCGGTAGTTTTAGATTACATATTGATGTTTTATAGCCGACATCATTTGCAGGTTGTCTCAACTTTTATTAAACCTATCTAATAAACCTCCTTTATACTTTCTCTAAGCGGTGTAAGTTACAAGTATAAATGAGAGATCGTACAGGAGAGGCATACTCTAGCTGCGATCTCACAAGGGAGCAGAAAGGAGTTGTATTGGACTTAATATTATGAAAAGTACTTGTGTTACATATTGCAAAACCTAAAATTTGAATGGCCTTATTGGAAATTGTTTCGTAGTGACACAGGTAAATTTCCTGTGAAAAATAATTACAAAGTAATTGATGAATATAATATTCTAAAGCATAATCAAATATTAAATAGGAAAAGCTTTCGATCAAAATGATTTCATATTCTATTATTTGGCAAGGTGTTTGTTTCAAAGGTTTCATCAAACAAACAAAATATATTATTATAATACGGAAGAAACAAAACCGATATGTTTTGTCACAACTTCAAACAAAATTCACTCTCACCCCGTGAATTGCAAATATTTCGCTCGTTATCCGATCTCGTCTTCCCGAGGACAAATAGATTTCTAAGAAATAAGCACGAAATCAGTGTGCCGGTAGTATTATTATTCAAAGTTTCTTCTATGAATTTTCTACGTTTCCGCACGCTCAAAGAAGTACAGAAAACCTTTCGCCGACACCAAAGGAAATAAGATTGAAAGAAAGAGGCTTTGACTATTTTCTACCTTTGCACACTGAGGTAATTTCGAAAATGAATGCAGGCAATAATCTTTCTAAGGAATGGGAAGAATTTAACCAGAGCACGTTCTTCTCAAATCTGTTCCCGGGGAATTATTTGCGAGTTTTCAAGCGTATCACTCCCGCATTAAGTTTTCCATATTCTTCGGCAATCTTCAGAAAAGGGTGAATGAAGTCAGTTAGATAAATTCTTCATTTTCTGTTACCGAAGACATGATCTCTCGTTGAAAAATTATGTTTCTATGTTGATAAGTTATATAAAATGTCGTTTCTTATAAATATTTAATTGCATATCAAAAACCAATAAATATATATTTTCATTTAGTATTATGTATTTATTTGATTACACGTCGTACAGGAATAACCTGACCTTACAGTACTAAACACAATAGATAATAATTATTGTTAATATGTGTTGTCCCTATAAAATAAGTAAGTTAATAAATTAAAACAAAATCACCCTTTAGGATGACATGAAGTAGTATAGCATGTTTCCATATTTTTCCCTTCAAGTAAAAGTACAGTTAGGCTCCTTAGATTCTATTTTTACAGAGAAACGACGCTAGACGAGTTCCTGCAAGTTAATAAACATTATTAATAAAATTAATAAGAAATATTTTGTGTAAAACTATCATTGATTGTATAGATATCAACATGTTTCGGAAGAAAATCTTCCCTCACCAGGATACACAATATACTAAGAAATAATGACTGGAATAGACAAATACATTATAATAAATAATTATTATTTGACAATTTATATGCATGACATACGTCTATCTTAACTAACTTTTTTTAACCCTTGTTTTTCTTTCAAAACTTCCTCTATATTATAAATTTACCTAATTTAGATTATCCTTTTTAAGACGGCTGTTATCTATGTAATAAATGTTTTTTTGAGAAAGACAGACAAACAACATTCCCAGGTTACAAATAACCTGACAATATTTGAAAATCTCCTACTACCATCATAGTAAGCGGATGATGTTGCTTGTGTCGTGAAGAAGGGATTAGCCAGCATATGTATTCGATTCCTTGACGATGAAACTTTAAGAAAATAGTAGTCCAAAGTAAACAGTATTTTTTCTATTATTAAAAATTAAACGTGTAAAATTGATGTACGCAAAGTAATAATTGAATTTTCGTTTAAAACTAATATTTCATGAGAAAAATAAATATAACTCGCTTGAGGAGAATGTTTTACCTTAGAAATTATGACTAATTCCTGCCTTAAAATTATTTCCTTCTTTGGGAAAATCAGCTTGATTATGAAAGACCAAGAAAACGGTTAAAATTATTTAACCATTCCTTGAAAAATCGTCCATCTTGGGAATAATTAATATGAAATGATTTCCCCCAAAATATTTGATCAAAGTCCCGGGAAGACAATGCAAAGCAAGCGATAACAGTGGCTCTCAAGCGCAAGTGGTAATACAATTAAAGCGCGGTAAATCCCCGAGAATGAATCGAAAATAGGTGACCCTTGGGCTTAACTAAGGAAATAATACAAGGGTGGCATAATACAGCCAAGGTTATTATTATTTAACCGTGGAAAATGTATAAGACTTTTGGAAAACTCGGTCTCTCATTTAAATATTACTAATAATAAATGGATTCTATCCGTAATGCAGAAAATCTGTTTGAATGGATAGGTATATTATATCTCACTATAAGTTTCGAATGGTGAGCACTGGTCTTTTACTCTCTTGGGTTCCTGAATTTAGCTGATAATACGGCAAGCGATGGAATTTGTTACCTTTTGAGGGTTGAGGGAGAAGTTTTATTTTTTTTGTTATTTTTGTTATTTTTTGGCTTTCACCCATTAAGGGCGATCTTGACCACGTTAATCAGTTAGATTTTGATAGTACAGATTATTCTTACAATTAGTTACTTTTAAACAAGATATAATATTTGGTCAAATAAAATTGAAGCAGATAAGTTAAATAAATTAAACAGTGTAAATTTACTTGTTTTTAATCTCCGATGACTTAAATTTTAATACCATTTTTATAATTGTTTCTAATAAATTGTTAATTTGGGGCGAGTTGAGACTGAGAAGGCAGGGAATACTAGTAGGGAGATCAATTTTAAGTTTTACCAATTCATGCATAAAATTTGGAAATTGGTCATTGATAGGACAATCAAAGAAATTATGGTAAAGTGGCACGTATGAATGAATTTGATAAATTATTCACAACAAAAAGAGCATATAATATTTTGTTGAAGGCATTTCTTATATAAAAGTGATATTATATACACCAAAATCATGGAATTACACTTTTTGTTTTTATTTAAAAATATGTATTTATGTGTGAGGAACAGGTAAGTTAGTATAAACATGTGAAGGTATGACCGATAGAAACCCTAAATTAATTTTGAAAATATTTCATACTTGTAGCAGAAAAAATATTTTTTCCTATTTAAATGTCAAAGCGTGTTACTTGAGAACTATTGTTACGGAAGAATTGTCAATTTTCTACATGTCAAACTTAAAACGATTTTCATCCACTGCGGTTCTTTCTTCTTGAAATAGACATCTTCTCAGAGGGTTGGCGATGGGAGATTTGGAGGGACCCTTTCAAATAATGCGGATAAACCCATTGTTTTTATTGCATTAACTTAATGTGTTTCAAAATCAATACAATCGCTCCCTCTAATCTTTCGGATAGATGAGGTAATTTTTACGAAAACATTTTGATAAAATATGCAAATTAGCATTCATACGTGCTCTTCTGTTATTCTGATTTTCAGCATGGTCTGATTTCAGAATTTGATTATTGAAACGTTCCATGTCTGTCTGGAACATCCTTGATAGCATTTATTAATTTAAGTATTAAAATAATTTATCGCTGCTTCCTTCTCCTCAATTTACTAGATTTTACAAAACCGTATGAACGGCCAGTTATTAATATTGTTAAAAATGCTTACATATGCATAGAATCTTGCTTGTATATTCATATTCGTCATACAGAGTAGAAAGTGCTAGAAATTATTTCAGCAGTATTTAGTGGACAGATCTGATTAGCTAAATACTAACCAAACGATCCTTTCTATCATGTTCCTCTCCACACTCCCTTCAGCCTCAAAACGTACGCACATTGGGGATGCCCTAGTTCTTCTAGATCTGGACAGTTGGGACTCGAGTGGTGTTATATAAAAATATACGTTTCTAAGAAACGCGTGCTTTTCAAGTACTGTAGCGTAGATTATTATGATGCTAAGGATTAAAACCTCCGCTCTCCCCACCATACGTATACACAAGCTCGGGAAGTGCGAGTATTTGCGGCCTGCCATGATACGCCTTACGGTTAGCGTCTCGGAAGCACGCCCGCTCAATTATACGCGTTCACGCACTCACGACCTCATGTACCACTCGTGCAGTACACGCTACTAACTCAACTCACTGCTGAAAACACGAGCTATTATATATTCACGACTGAAATCATTATTTGACAAAGTACACTTATTCACAAATCCCAGCCAACCCAGAAACAACTATTTTACCAACGTTCAAAAAAATCAAGGTAATTACCCTTTTTTTAAGAAAAACATACTTTTTCGGGTAAGAATAATGTGACACCTGACAGACAATATTTGAAATCTCTGTGCTCTAATCATTACAAGCTAAAGTAACGAGTTCAATGATGGATTACTAAGCTTTCGGTGGATTGAACCTGCGGCGCCCGGATGATAAGCTTAGACCACTCGTCTACAAACCCGATAACATGTTGATTAATGAAATATTTGCTTAAAATTTTCATTTGTATTACAGTATTTAAATGTAATCGATTTCTTCCATTTTTTCCGAATGACAACTGCTCTTTCCATTTACAAAATCATTGATGATGATGGATATATGATGACGAAAATCAAGTTTTTAATGCATTCTGCAGACGAAAAGAGTGTCACGTGTAAAAATAATTGATTTTGCTATAAAGCGGATTACGGAATAATCTCTGATTGTTACTGATTATTATAACTATATCAAATGATTCTCACCTTGTCCTGTAAGCTCATCCAGGCATATATTTCTTGTGTTTAAATTTCGTTTATGCTTAAAGTGAAAAGTGCTTACTTTGGTTTATAGGAGATGAAGGAATGTACAACATATGTAAGGAAAATATGGAAAATTAGAACCAGTGCTCTTTTTCCAAAGGAAATGTCCTCTGTTGAAGACGTACATTTGAGAAAATCAATTCATTCAAACGATTGGTATTCACTTTGTGACGTCATTATTAATAAAGGAATTAAACTTAGTATTCACCACTTTATAAATATACATTGATATCTACATGTTTCGAAAGCGATTTGTATTCATATATTCCTGATTATGAAAGCATCGGTTTATAATCAATGTGGTGAATACTAAATATATTTTAAAAATCATTTCATAATTAATATCTTTGTCAACGGATTTATGCAAAATAGAGTGAACTGAATTTAATTGTATGGTAACAAAAGCAAATTCAATAGAAATTAAAATTTTATAACTTGAAAATATCGATATCCAGGTGGCGGCAGAAGTCACCTGGAAAACTTTCGGCGAAGAGGTAGCGCCGACTTAGCGGCAAAGCAAAGGCCCCACTGTTTTGACTGATTTAAACACTAATCGCTATAATTATTAAGAATAAACAAATATTAGTTAACCGTCGAATTGAAAGAAGAGGGAGAAGGACCTACTCGTAGGAGTGAAGAAGCCACAGAATACTCTCAGAGGAATGCACGTCTCCAGAAAGCCGATGCTGTGGGCCCGCCCCCTCAAAGGTCTATTCAAATCTAACAGTACAGACACGACAGCATTATTTGCTTACATTTTTTATGAGCGCATTCACATTATAGCGTAGGTAAGAGGCACGTAACCGCGCATGTGCGGGCTAGCACTGGCCGAGATTGTCGGCTAGAATATTTTGATTGTGTTGGTGGCTGCCGGTGACGTTTGCGCCTGCGCAGTAAGTATAAATACATACAGTTAGCACGGCCATCTTTGCATCGCCGTCAGTTGGTGTAAATAGGTGCAGATATTGGTTTAGATATTGTTTTAACCAAGAAGTTAGACAGTGAACATTTGATTGGTCAGAGAAAATTGGTTATAAAATTATAGTAATTATGGGAATAGGCTTATAAAATCCTCGTACATGTTGTGGTGGGTGCTTAGCCTCAATTGACTGTTCAATTGACAGCCTTACTCGCGTCTGTGCCGTCTGTTCTTCACTGTGCGGTTCTGGTAGATGTGAAAAGACCTTAAAAGGTTTAACCAATCAGGCATCCGCACTTGGTTATGCCATTCAATAACATTTAAAGATGGAAAGTACTCGACATTAAAAACACAATAGCCTTAAATGTTAAATTCTAAGGAAATCTATTTCATGACACTAACAAATATAAACTAATACATTTTAGTACCCGCGGTGCAAATCAAAAGAAACCTGTGTAAAATACAATTCATGCCTTTTTTTTTGCCAACTTTAAAAGTTCATTCTATCTAGCAATATAATTATCCGAACAGTGCGTATATTAATACTTACTTATTATTATAATTTATTTATGTACCCTACAATACTCGTAGTTGTGCATAAGTATATTTGGAAGACCAATCAAACTTTACATTTAACATCAGCTAGACCCGTATGTAAAATTGTAAATAATGAAAAATCATACAAAATGGTTTCTTATGCGTAGGCTACACGATGACCAGATAAATCAACACACGTATGATTCGGCACAACCCCTTCAAAAGTGATATAAAATCATTAAAAGTACGAAAAAAGGTTTAACCTAATTTTATCTAACTTAACCGATATATATATATATTTATTACCTATAAAAATGATTATGTATGTTAGATGAGGTTAGGTTTGCGGGCTAGATTTTTTTATCTTTTTCTTCGGTTTTCTAATGACTTTATATCACGTTTAAAAAATGTGCCGATTCATACGTGTTTTAATTTATCATGGGACCAGATAACACGTAGCCAGTAGAAATGACAGTGATAAGTGGTAGGTACCTAAATCACTGTCCTGAGAATAGTGGTAAGTGCCGTCCACGCGTGCAATTAAATAAGTGATTTACGTAGTAAAGTCTTGTAGTAAGTAAAACATGGTTGTATGCGTGTCCAAACAGCACGGTAATAGCCCTTACCTAATAAAAAGGATTCGCACATAGTGCGGAGCGGGTTACCAAATCGAAAAAATAGAAAAGTTTCTAATTGATTCATCTAAATTGTTATTTAACGGTAATTTACTACTAACCACTAGAACCACTGTCAATGTTCAGGCAGAGAATTAACTGAATGATTTAGTAGCCACTTATCACTATCCTTGTTACCGACTGCGTGTGACATAAGCATTAGAGATAAAACTCATTAAGTCCCAGCAATACTAGATGTTGGCTCATAGTGACTTTTACCTCCAATGGGACGATAAAGTAAGGTATTATATTTTATTTACCATGCGGGAATCGAATCTGAAACCTCCCTAAACAAATTGTAATACATAATAAAACCTCTAAAAAAGTACCAATTTACCATAATAATCCTCCAGATACCCTTTTGTCATCCTTAATGAGCATTGCAAAAAAATAACAACACGGCAAAGTTGCGCCAAATGTTGCGAAAACTTTCCGCATAAAATATAGCTTAGTCAGATAAACACGACATTATAATATAATGATACGAAACTACTACGAAATGCAGCCAAACACATGGTTTAAAAAAGGTGTCCTAGTTTCAAACAGAATACAGCTTCCCTCCAGATCTGGACCGGGTCGATTATTCCTTTTTTGCACTTAGCTACGGAGAGCAGATCTGTGGCCAATGGCCCCCGGGGGAGACGTTATATTTTGTCAACGGTCATATTTATACGACCACCAATATATTATGTGGAGGGGCATGGCTTGGATTACTGAAGCGTTATACCAAAAATATTCTAAGGCATGGGCTATCCGAAATTATGGCTTCGCTGAGCTATGCTGAGTGAATACTAAACATCTACATATTATATTATATCAATATTACTGGATTCAATTCCCTTTCTGTGTAGGAATTTCGTAATCAGTGATATTTAACATTAGAACGGAAGCGGCAAGTATATTTTACTTCCAGTTTAATTTAGCCATTCTTATCCTATCTTTTTTTTTGTAAATAAGGAAAAATATTCCCAGTTTACGAATAACCTAACAATATTTGAAAATCTCCTACTACCATCACACTAAGCGGAAGATGTTGCTTGTGTCGTAATGGAGGACTTAACCAGCCGAGGAATTGAACAGACGACGCCTGGGTGAGACCCAACTAAGCCACTGACCAGTCAGTCTTTGATTAATCTTTGTCGTTTCGGATAATAATAAACACATATTGCTAAAATTGATCAAAAATATGCATAATTCTCTCGTTTATTGTGTCTGAGAAACGATTAGTAAATTTCACTAAATAGTTACCACAATACAGAAAACGATTAGTAAATTTCACTAAATAGTTAACACATACAAAAAGTAAAAGAAAAAATCATTCCACTAATTGGTGTATTTGGTAGAATAGCTCATCTTTTACCAGCACGCCTTAAGAGGGGTCTATAATTTAGTTTAATCCAGTCCCACCTAAATTACCTAATAGAAATATGGGGAAATACACACATTACATACTTGAACGAATTACAAATAATACAGAATAAAGTTATAAAAAAACTTTTCAATTATAACCCAGACACCCCCACAAAAAAACTACACCAAGAAATGAACTTGCTGAAAATCAGAAAACTGTACGAATATAATATATGTCTATTAATCTACAAAATACAAAATGGACTTATACACACAAACACAGCATTTATAAAAACATCACAAGTACACGAACACTACACAAGACAACAAAACAAACTGTACAAGAACACAGTAAGGACTGAAAGTGGAAAAAGAAATATTGGCCATGAGGGTGTACAAATATACAGTATCCTTCCCGATAGCCTGAAGACGGAAAGTCGAATAGGAACATTTAAAAATAAACTATTCAATATCAAAATGGGTGAGCAGAATAACAGTGTGTAATGGAGATATGTAATATGAGAATGATATGTGGAGGTATATAAGTGATGTAATGCGATGTTGAGTGATATGATGTATAATGTAAGTGTTAAAATGAGTTAAGAATAATATGTATGTATTTAGGTTAAAAAGTAAAATAATTATATATGTACTTAGGTTAAAAAGTGAAATAATTTTATATGTATTTAGGTTAAAAAGTGAAATAATTTATGTATTTCTTTAACTTAATAAATTAATAATAATAATTAATATGATGAGACGTTAAATTTCCTTAGTAAAAAATATTAAACTTACCTACGAGGAAATGGCGAAGCCTGTTACTATGAAGAAAAACGCATTTCTGAGGAAAGAACTCAAGGAAAGCATATCTTGAAGAAAGCTCGCGCGACCGGTCGCCAAATTAGTTTGAAGTTGGACAGAATAAATATGATTCCTCGTTTCCAATTCTTGGGTTAACTTGAAACGCCGAGAAAAAAATGTTTGCTTCTAAGAAAAAAAGGCCGATAAAATTAAGTAATATCAGTGTCATTTCAAACCTATGTTTGCATGTTGCGCGGTTGAAAACTACATTTATGGTAGAAATTTTACCTATTTTTTTCATGTTAAAAGACATTTCAAGGATTCATAGTTAGCGATGGAATATAGATTGAGAGAACGATGCTTAGGTGGTTTGATCATACGGAGAAATTGAATGGAGAAAAGGAGTGTAAGAAAAATATTGATTAATGTCATGCGAAAATGAAAGGAATGAAACGTGAATCAATCATTTTGTCACCCGCCGTGACAGAAGGACGTACCGTAGCGCGATGACTTGCAACGCATGCAATGTTATTATAAATGAGTGTCTTGCATTTATGCAAAACAAAGCGGACACTCTAGATGAAGTTTCGATTATACAACTGTGTACTTCAACCTTCTCCGAGGAGGAAGTAAAGCTGGCCAAGACCATCTTGTTCGACAAGCTACCGGACAAACGCACTCTCCGGAAGGGAGACGGCAGGATCAGCCGTGATCTTCAGGACATCTTAATTAAATTATTATTTTTCTTTATTTATTTATTTTTACGATGTGATGTATGTATATATTTTGTATATTTTTTTTTATAACTATTGAATGTATATTGTTGTATGGAATGTGTGGGACTGCACTAACCTCCCCACATACCGGAATAAACATTTATTTATTTATTTATTTATTATTTAAAACTGAAATTGTGAAAACGAACGAATACATTCCATCAGACAATGTAAGAGTCTAATGAAGCACGGAGTGTGTTCCGAGACAGAGCTGTGCGGTAGTTTCATCTCCCCTGCCTACCTCTGAGGATATATGGCCTATTTTATTTTCGCTCTCTTTGAAAAGTATTTATTTATTAAAGTTCAACCACGATCCATCATCTCTTATTTACATCCTCTCTCTCCATTCCTCGCCCATGTCTCGGAGTTTTATCAGAACTAAATCAGATCATTCACACTTATGCAGATCTAAATAACTTCCAAAACATGTCCCAAACATCTGAAACACTTCATCCTCAAAGTGAAATGAGTTTTTAAAATTCGTTCTAGGCTTTAACAGCTTTACTTCAAATTCACATTCATCAATATTTCAAATCCCACGGTACAACATGTCAGGCTTTTACAAAAAAACCCGATGTGTACTTAACTCCAGGTGAAGAAAGCCTCAATATTGTGGAATAATATTCGCTCATCGTATTTTATTTACCCATGTTTATTACGTTAGAAACTAGTGAAAAATATATTATAATTTCTTCAAACGATTGGTAACTTTGTTTCGTCATTATTAATAAAATAATTAAAAAATGTACTTTGTTTACACCACTTTTATGAAAATAAATAAATATCTCTAAGTGTTTCGACGGCAATGCTGCCATCCTCAGGAATATATGAATACGAAAAAATAATATCAAGTATAGACCAATGATAAAAATTAGAACAACGATTTAAGAATACACAAATTATAAACATATTTATAAAAGTGGTGTAAGCAAAGTACTTTTTTAATTATTTAAAATATATTAATTAACATCTTATTTTAACTTAGATTTTTATGTAACTAGATTTACTATTGGGCTTCAATCGAGATATTACGATTCATTTTTATAGCATTTTTCTTATTGACGCATACCTCAATGGTTTCTAGCATTGCGAGTGAAAAATATGTAAATCTATATGATTAATTAAAAAAATAATGTTAACCATAAATCGATTTGACGTTTTGTCTCAATTTTGATACTAAATCGATATAGTTAAGTTATAGTTAAAATATAATCAAGGCTTCGAAGCTCTCAAGATGTAAATAAAGTTGAGAAGTGGATCTTTTTAATTTTTCATATTACTTATTAATTAAACTCCGATTTCAGAGCCTGCCTGACGAGAGTTTTTGACGCTGTAGAGTTGACGTAAACAGTTTACGTAAATATATTATCGAATATGCAATGTTCTACTTACAAAGTTACTGATTTTCAAAACTAGACAACACATACAGTTACATGAACATGGCGCGTTCATTTGTGGGATGACACTGCGTATGCGTGTCGTATATATTATGTATGTGAAACGTGCTGGACACATTTGTCTTCATGTTCGGTGTACGCACATGGCAAGCCAAAGCTTTTATCTCAAATCTCAGGAAAATTAATATTTATCACCCAAAAATTGCCAGAAATCCGAACGGAGATGGAAAAAACTCATCATACAATGGATAGAGTTATGTTGATCTGATATGAGGATTAACTCTCAACTGTTGTCATGGTTGATAATGTTTTTTTTAAACAGTCCCGCGCATATTTTTGGTTTTCGATGTAAAATTGAGTCCTAATCTTTGTTTTCATATGGAACTTTATCATTTATAATACTGACATGTTTAAATCATTGTTGAATGGCTGCTGTAAAAAAATCGTCTCAAAGGACCAATTCTTTTTTTTATATATATGAATACTGCACAAGAGTACCAACTGCTCCCAACCGTCTGGAGCCAGTGGGACTATGACATCCCCAATTGGGGAATGTTGTGAGGCTGGAGGTATTAGGGAGGGGAAGGAGAAGGGGAAGATGAAGATGGGGAAATACCTGGCTATTCAGATCTGGTTACTAAACACGGCTAAAAGCCATTTCAAGCAACGATTCAATTCTGAATGGTGGTCTTTCACCAGGGCGATACTGAGAGTATCTTCCACTCTGAAACGTGCGCAAATATACTCTATATTATTTTAAAATGAATTATTTGTGAAACAGTACAAATTAATTAAATAAAATTTACTTGCGCACACCGGAATTTGTACCCGCGACCTTCGGATTCGTAATCGAGAGCCTTACCCCTCGACCATGGAGGCATTGATTGCCTTCTTATTCGTTTGTCTGACGGTTCATATCATTGACTTCCGAATTGGAATGTTCCAATTATAATATTATTTTTAACTACGTTGTACATTATGTTAAAAACCGATCATATATTTAATATGCCTAGCAGTTGAACATGAAAGAGTGAAAGAAATATTAAGTTTTAACTATATCAAAAATTTGCCGCTGCTAAAAGATGAAAGAACACGGCCGTTATTTTTTGTAGTTGTGCAATATTCGCATCGGAATCAAAATCATTGAATGATTTACAATGATAAAATCTAAATATCAATTATTTCCGGCAAGTAAAATTAATTTGACTCTCGTCAAAAGTGGGTATGTAATAATAATAATAATAATCGGATGATTTTTATAGCGCCGTTTTTGTGAAAAATCACTTCAAGGACGCTGTACAAATCTTACTTCCTATTCTTACATTATTCCTATATTACATGTAATAATAATAATAATAATCGGATGATTTTTATAGCGCCGTTTTTGTTAAAAATCACTTCAAGGACGCTGTACAAATCTTACTTCCTATTCTTACATTATTCTTATATTACATCTATTACATAGTACTGTATATATGTCATAATAAATATGTGATTAAAATATTTGAAAGTTTAACATTGTTTTGTTTAAATTTTATTTATTTATTTATTCATTCATTAACTCCCCAAAGGGCTTTTACACATTTTAACATTAAAATGATTGTGTACAGAACTTAAAAACGGAACGATGGAACGCTTGGTCAATAATTGTTCATGAATTGGATTTGAGTAGTTCGTCATGATATTTTTTTAGCATGAGTATTTCTTCGTATTCGCTGAGTATTGCTGCATGAAATAGGGAGGTAGTTTATTTTAAAGATTCATCAAGTACCACTCGCAGCGAAGCTGACCAGATGTCAAGAACAAGCAGCAGCACCTTTTGCTTTTTACCTACCCAAAACACATGCACACACTTTAAATATTCACAATATTCGAATAACGGCGTTTTCTGATTTCTGAACTCTCATCTCTTAACCTCTGATTGACCTTTTATCTTCTTATTGATCTGCGTATCTACTGTCTGAATGACTGATTGGAACTATATGTAACCTTTAATAGGTCATGCTGCTTGTGTTTGACGCCTCGTCAGCTTCGTATGATAGTTATGGAACATTAAAGTTATTATTTCTATATGTATATATTCCAGCAAGTGCAATTTCTGATCTAGCCAAACATTTCTACGTAAACGTAAACGTATCGATATCTACTTAACACGCACTATAATTTCCTTCTTCCGGGTAAAACAATTATTTTGTTACTTTTTATTCTTCATACGTAGAGGATAATCGAATCAAAACTTTTCCAATCAACGTTATTGCCCGTTACAACGTTATACTGAAACTTTCAGAAAGTAAAAAGAAGGGAAATATAAACCTATCCCAACATTTTTCAACGAGTTGTGTGCGAACAACAATTGATTTTGATGTATCGTTGATATCCTAAAACTGTAAAAAAAACATTATAAATAAATGACATAATTCCTTATTGTAAATATTTCCCTTGAGTCTATGCAAAACGGGCGGTCCATTTGATAGATTACCCTATCTTCGGATTGCAATCTTTAGAGCAGAGAAGTCAGGTGGGAATGCTGTCCTTGTTCTACTAGTATTTTAATGGAAGATGCTTTGAGGAACTAGCGTCATTGATGCCTTCGGCACCAGTGAATAGTCGGAAAACACGCCAAACGCGCGCCCAACATTTGTACATGGTTGACATTTGTACATGGTTGACATTTGTTACATGAAAACGTGTCGTTTCTACGACTGGTTCTTAAGTTAAACATACCGACTGTGGAACGATTTACCAGCCTCTGGGTTTCCTCCCTCCTACAACATCTCTTTAAAACCCATGTTCACTACTTCCTCTCCTAAAAAAGACCCCCCACACAGCATCCTCAAAAATGACATAGGTCTTAAATTAAATTATTTTAATCTTGTGTGTAAAAAAAATATTTTGGTATCAATTTATTTATGTTTTACTCTACTTACCAACAATATTGTTCTTGATTGGAGAGACTTCATAAGATCTGATTCTTCAGGTCAGATCGACTGCCTCGTACCAGTGAGACAATGGCATCTCAAATTCTGGAAACAACATGAGGCGGAAGGAAGTGGGAAGTTAAACTAGATCGTGGTGATGATGATAGAGAAGTACCTGTCAAATAATATTTGAATACTAAATGAATTTAGTTGCAGTTATTTCAAGCAATCAGGATAAAACTGAGAATGTATTTTACTCCGGTGAAAAAAAAACATAAAAACTAACTAACTAACTAACCATCACGCCGTTTCCTCGCAGGGGTAGGCGGAAGGGACGGACCGCCAAACAACTCAATCTTGGCATACACTTCTTGCTTCATTCACATTCATACAACGTCTCATACATTCTCTTCTGTTATTCCGACTTCTGACATGGCCCGACTCAAGTATTTGATTTACTTGATCGTGCCATGTCTTCCTCGGACGTCCCCGGCTTCTTCTTCCATACACACTCGCGTAATACATTCTTCTTACACTCCTTTCTTCGTTCATTCGCTCTACATGCCCGAACCATCTAAGCGTCCCTTTCTTAATCTTAGTCATTACGCTTACATCAGCCTTGTATTCTTTACGAATCTCAATATTTTTCACACGATCACATACGGTTTTAACTCAGATTCGTCTCAGAGATTTCATTTATACGGCATTCAGTTTACTTTCATCCTTCCTCTGCCAATTTCATGCCTCACTGCCATACATCAGGGTTGGTATCAGCACTCCATTGTGGACTGCTAGCTTCGCTTCTTTGGACAACTTTTTGTTAGCGCCAACCGCGTTCAGTTCCCCGTAAATGCAAACTGTTTTCGTATTCTCTCTTTCGAACACCATGACTTTGAACTTATTTACACTCATCATTAGCTCATTCCTCATACATACTTCGTTCATCCTAGATACGAGGGACTATAAATCTTCCATACTGTTAGCAATCATACTTTCAGATTACTCATTTTCACGCCCAAGCCCACCTCTTTCAATTCTCGCATACAATTATCCATGTATAGATTGAATAACCACGGTGACACGATATCTAAAAAAAACGACAAAGGGATAACAGCGCGGAAACTTACTCCTGGTTTTAATCAAACTTGTTTCTCTTGCATTTAAATTAATACTATTCATTTAGAAAAGTGAAGTATAGGTATAGACCCAATATACGAGTATATTCAGTCTATATCCCACTCGCGGTAGTCAACGGACGTATCTAATAAGGTAACAAACAAAACGAATATTGACATATTAGGTCAAAGTAGATGAATTGTAAATATTTCTACCTTGGCACGTAATTTGAAATGCTTTTAGTCATAATGAAGAGCACTTCCTAATATTGTTAATATAGTGGAAAACCCCATTTACCACAAATAAGACTAATTTAGTTTGATGTCAAAGGTACAATGATATGATCTAACAAATAAGTGAGTATTTGGTGATTTTATTATGTTTTGATCATCGTCACGGCAGCAATATAGCTATCTATACCATCTAGATCAAATGCATTTAACTTCAAAAGCCCCAGCATAGCTTACACTGCGTCCCAACCAGAGTTGTGCCGTCTAGATATTCATATAAGCTCTACCTACCCTACATTATTCGCTTTAAAATAAATGTTATATTTAAAAACACAAAATGCGGCGCACTAAATCGACCGCGCTACTATAACGTGGAAGTATACAAAATGACACAAACATCACATTCAAATGGTATCTCTATTCTATATATTCAAATGTACATGTGTGCTCAATGGGTGTTAAGGAACGACTTGTTTGTGTTAGTGTCTGAAAAGCAGTGCTTTTCAGCAATGCTAGCAAATGTAGATATCAGTGCCATCTATTATGTTGGTATAATATATATTAATAATTACAAAATAATTTAAATATCATGTTTACGTTCTGTAAAAATCATGGTCTGTGTTCATTTAGCAGAAAAAAAAATCATATCCGGTAATTGGCTTGTAATAAAAAAATGTATAAATAAAATGTTTATTTCGATGTTTGATGTGGCTTAAATAATCCCAATCAACATCGGTTACAGCCATCAGCTTAAAAATTCTTCGCGAAAACTTGCACGAAGGGTGTTGTCTTTTTCCTACTACCTACTCTGTATGAAAAAAACTTCGTGCATGCCACTGGTCCCAAAGGCATACGCCAAAAATTAGCCTCAATAATATATAATGCTAACTATTCCGTCTACAAAGATACTGCAACGCTACGGAAATATTCCTGGAGGAGTAGTGCACTTTTTCAGAGCACTTCTCCACCACTGCATGGGAGGCTTATGGCGCCGACCAAATCCGCTTCTGTCACTGCACACAAATTACCGAATCGGAAACAAAGTAAAGGAAGAACGCGAAGGAAACAAATTCTGTAAATAAATTTGGCGGTGAAACTCGGGAAGAAATAATCATTTTCATTATACAATATAACGTAACGATAGTCATTTATCACACGATATTCTTGAGACTAATTTTAATGGCGGCACAAGATATATTATGACATAATTCCGTCTTCCAATATTAAAGATTACCAAAATATACTTTTGACACTATGTTAGTACATATAATTAGGTAGTCCTAATTATCGTATGTTTTTACACATCTAATGAATAAGAATCATGTTTAACTCTTTCTGATGTTTTAAAAAAACGTAGATAGGTATGGGCCATTGTACTACCTACATGAATAGCATTGTTTATTAAGTATGTAGATCTGAATAGCCAGGCACTTTCAGACCTTCCTCTTTTCCATATCTTTACCCCTCTCATTCTCTTCAGTCTCACAATATACCCCAACCGGGGAAACCAGAGTCCCCATTGCCTTCTTGCAGTTGGGACTCTTGTGTGGTAAACGTTCATACAAAATAACTATATGAGAGTTCACTACCCGTACATGTTAAAATAAACAATTTTTTCCTTAATCGTATTTTCTACTTTCGTGACCAAAATTCTAAATACAATACATTATGAGCTAGGTTAATACGAACCTAACCCATTTTTTGCAACCTAGATGGTGTCTTGGTTAAGTCAAGAAAAAATATTCATTTAATAAGGGTTAAATTTATGAAGGTTATAAACCTCAACGTAATATGTAATCATTGAAGAAGAATAAAATCATGTAGGTTTTTTTGTGAAACCTTAAAAGAGCGCCTCTGTGCATTCAGAGCGCATAGTATATCGCTACCCGGTAGGGCAAAGTTGCAAGGCGGGTTAAAGAGGGGGCTGTAGGAAGGGATTTGTTAATGCGGGCCTTGAAGAGCTCCGGATCAAATTTAGGCGGAAAGACACATACCAGTAGCTCGTTCCACATACCAGTCGATTTACACAAAACGACTCGGCGAAACGACCCGTTCTCATGAAGTCGAAATCAACTGTGAACTAATGTTCCGCTCGTGTACGTCGAGTTTCACGCACGTGCACCAGCATGAAGGGGATTAATGCTGCTAGCGCCTTCGAGCTGTAAAGTTACGATGTTACAAAAATTCGGGTTGAACTTCGAATTATACATAAGGCAAACATTATTTGTAATAATAAATAATTAATTACAACATATTTCTCAAATAATATTATGGGTTACAAATGATTAAATGCAACTAGGTCTTGATAGCTCAATTAGTAGAGGGACTTATCGCAGTAAGACAAGAGGATCTGGATTCGACTCCCAGTTCAACCATTACCTTTTTTATTTTCTATATATTCGTATATTTCGTATCTGCATTGAGTATTGTTAATATTATCTTCTTCAATGATTAAACAATTTATTTCTTTATCGTTTTTTTTCTACTTTTGTAAAGAAAAATTCTATATAAAAAAGGTACGTTATGAACTAGATTAATACGAACATAACCATTCCGAGTATCCTATAAAGAATTTCTCACTCTAAAATGAACTAATTTAAACAATGCTAAATGAATACTTAAAAAGAAAATAAAAAGTTATGTTAACGGATAAAGTTTCCGCATGGGAGTCTCCAAGCAGAAGGTATTCTCTCACCCCGGCACACTGTGACGTCATATACGCCGTTTATAGTAGGGAAGGCTAAGGAAATCGATTCTAGGTTTTAAACCCCGCGATGGCTGTTACTTGGGAATGTCGTTCAATATTCACGGACCGACGACATTAACTCGGGAAAAGGAATAGCTACCCATCGGATACAAGAATAGCCTAGTAACGTATGGGCGCGTATCCTTTGCAATCGTGCGCTCTTACGCAAACAATATTTGAGTAATTTAAAAAAAAACAGTTCAAATATGGAACATCAAATTAGATCAGAGAACTTGAGCATGCGGAAGTTGTAAAGGTAAGGTTGTACAATTAGTATTATTATTAACTATTTTGTATATCTATATAATATAGTTGGAAATAATATCTAAAATGACGAAACCATATTATAATTGCATTCTCAAGAATCTCATTTGGTCAGCCTGAGTAATTCATGGTGTAATGAAGACTTGTTTTATTCAAGATATAATTTTCTCAGGAGTCTCAAAAAGTGCGTAGGTATGATTATTTTTTTTAATTTACTCTACACAGCAGGCCCTGAGGGATTATTTTCTATGCCTATGTCATCTTTGGGTATGCTGTAAGGGGAGTATATGTAAGGAAATGAACGTGAGGAAGTTCTGGGAACGAAAAGCATATGAGGGGTGGATAGGAATCTTGGGGTCCAGGAGTGATGTACGTATTAATCCTTCCCCCCCACTGCAGTGCAAGGCCATGGGTGGAGAAGTCAAGGGGTCTCCCTCAACCGACCTCTCCCGAAACAGCTCAGGCAAATGCATTCACCGTCAAGACCACGGGCGCTATTCCCATTCTTTTTAAGGAAGATTCCTTATCTTTTTCCTTCTTTTGACTTCTTGATTAACTTCTGGCGAGAAATAGTAAAAGATCCTAAATAGGTTTTTAAGAGATTATTTGAAAACACAAATTAATGAAATATATTCAAGTGACGCAAGATTTTGAACCAAAACTTACATTATATTATAATACAGCTTAATACAATTTTATTTTATTTTTAAATAGCATAAATAAGTTTTTTAACGAAAAATTACATTTTGTAAAAAGGCACCAACCTCACTAGAATGTAATGACTTTTTTCGTCACTAGTTCTAAAAGTAACATTTTCCGTCGTGGTTAATCTATGCCGACCGAAGAGGTGGGTCATTCCACTTATTTTACGAACTTGGTTCCAATTCCGAGTTTAGCCACACGAACTCGACTTTTCGAACTCGGTCTTCATTCCTTTCGGTTCGCACGGGTCCGCCGTGCCGGAAGCAAAAATCGTTCATATTACAATATTGAATAGGGACGCTTTTCGTTTATGACTCTAATCCAAAACCTTTGCTGTTCCTTGAGTGTGAGTTCGGAACGAGTGAATCCGGATTTACGAACTCGGAGTAAGTCCACCGCTTTCGAAATCGGATTCATTGGACTCGGCCGGCAGTAACGACTCTCCTCTATGCCTCGCCTGCCGTTATTTGTTGAAAATGTCAACATCTATATAACGTTTAATAATATTTACTAACTAATTTTGTTTAAAGTAAATAATAACGTAATTGATAACTTACGTAATATTGAGTTTTTCTCTTGTTCAAAACCGGGAATTGCACTCCTGGGCAATCCTCACCACAAGGACCCAGGCACCCTTGATAAGTCACCAAACGTAGCGAACCACTTGGAGCGACATATGGCAGAGGTGTTGGTTATCCAATGAATGGCTCCCAAATTATAATTTTTTTTAAGTTATAACCTCATTTTTGATTTTCAGATTCAATAGTACAATTGGTTCGATACCAAATGGGACAGTAAGGGTGATTTAAGGAACAAACTTAAGAAGATATTTTTTTTTGTTATATTCACGCTTCAGCACTTTGATTAATCGAGCGTGACGAACGGTTCTCCACATATTTTCATAATTTAGGTTGTTTACTAATATTCTTTCTCTTTTCCTTGAATATAATATCTCCTTTACTTCACTAATTTACATTGAATCAAGTATCTTGTATCAATCAAAGCTGTTAAAAAAAATAAACCTCTAGTTTAAATTATTGCTTGCTTTTAACGTAAAACCACAACAGTTTTCCTTATATTTTGAAACGATCCGTCCGACTAATTTATTTTTTTCGCTCATGTACATTGCATTGCATTTTAATATGCCAAAAATTTAAGAAGTTTTCTCGTATAGTATTTTGAAAATGAATTGAATAGTTATAGTTTCAAAGGCTTTGTACACTGTACAATTACACAGTAGGTAAACTTTGCCTATATCGCTTACATCTATGCGCACTGTACTGTTAAATGTATATGGTGAACGTTCACCGCATAAACCTTCCCCGCCATACAAAAACTTCCCTTACAAATGAACTTCCCACTTCAAGTAACCCACGAAGAGATTTATTGGATCTCGTTATTCTCAAACGAAGGGTGAAATTAAAGAGAATGCAGTACGAATGCGTTCACTTGTGCTGAATGATAAGGGCAAACGGTTTTGTGCTGGTGGAAAGCACGATTAATGATAGGAAATTTTAAACACACTTTTTGGTGGTTAGTGAAAAAAATACCGAAATTAGTGTGTCAAATTGTTTTTCAATAATATCTACTTAATAGTTAATAAATATTTATTTTGTTTTAAGAAAATTAACACCTTTTCTTTTAATCACTTAATTCATATCGACGATCCCAAAGGAAGGTGTCGAGTTCACATTTTGCGAGGTTTACAGGAGATTGAAAACAAGGTTAGATTCTACTTTTTACGCCGGATGTATCATGCAGTTGCAATAAATTTCATTTTAAAATAGGATAATTAAGAGATAAACTCGGAAATGGAAAAAAAATAGATAAATTAAATAGTTTTAAACCCTTTCTAAACCTTACGTTGGGACGGTCAATAAAGATTCTACAAAACCAAAACCAATTACAGACTGATTTTGATCATACCTCTTAAGAAAACATTTAAAAAACAAACGAAAATACTTAAATGTTGTTAAAAAACAAACAATATTTAATAAAATATAGAAAAATTTAAATTTTACGCATTTCGTATATTTTTTCAGATTATATCTAAATATATATATTTTTTCTTGTTAAACAATTTTATTTGGAATGTTTTTTAGATTGAATGGGTCACAGGAACACGAGTAAAAATATATAATCTTCTTGGATCTTTCAAATAATAAAAAAAATGTCTTTATTCAGGAATGTGTGGAGGTTATAGCTATCCCACATATCCCATAGATCAGTGATACACAACTCAAGGCTTGCGGACCTCTTTGTGCGGCCCACTTGGGTAAATAAAATAAATAAAAATCAACAACTTTAAATTTATTGATTCTGATATATTGGAGTACACGATCAAATGTCCTTTCCGAAAATATAGAAGTAACGGAAGTGAGTTTAGATTTTTCTTATTTAACTGCAATCGTTCAGATGTTTGGGCGCAAACATCAAAATATTTAATGGTTTCCATTCTGTTCTACAAAAAATTGAAAGGGCATCACGTCAAACTTGTCGGTCTTTAATATTTTGATCCAGCTGCCCAAAAGTACACAAGATACGTGTTCTTTAAAACTTCAGATTGATAAACATCGACAGCATTTATTGGTTTGACCTCGGAGAAATTTTCGCCTGCGGTGCTTTGTTATGCGTTCAATGATTGTTTTATTAAATGATTATTGTTTTACAGAACACAAAACGTTACATGACCAGATTTTATTTAAAAACCGTGTCTTGCGAATTACACAAGTTCAAATATTTTTTTATATGGTAGATTAAGCATTCAGTTATTATGAAATCCGATATTTTAGGTAGATGTAGACGGTGTCCTTGGTCAAGGAGTAAGGCTCTCGACTACGAATACGAAGGTCGCGGGTTCAAATCGTGGAGTGCGCAAGTAAATTTTATTTAAATAATTTTTGCTGTTTCACAATCAGTTCATTTAAAAATAATGTATACTATATTTGCGCACGTTCCAGAATGGAAGACGCTCTCAGTATCGCCCTGGTGAAAGACCACCATTCAGAATTGAAAGGTTGCTTGAAATGGCTTTTAGTCGTGTTTGGTAACCAGATCTGAATAGCCAGGTATTTCCCCACCTCCCTCTTACCCTACTCAATACCTTAAGTCTCACAATATTCCCCAATTGGGGATGCCATAGTCTCACTAGCTCCAAGCGGTTGAAGCAGTAGGGACTCTTGTGCGGTATTCATATATAAAAAAAAGATGCCTAGTAATTTTTTTGGTTTATAATAAGTATATACCTACTGGCTCCGGACTGTTGGATTTTTAAACTTCACCAGTGATGTCACTGACAAATTTACCATGTCAAAGTGTATGCATGTCAATGCGTTTCGATACCAGAACCTGAACTCGAATGACGGGAATCCACGATGAGGAAATTTCTGGAGTTATTAACCCGTTTCCTTATGCCTGCCATTCTGGTTTATATAAGGGCTGCAAATCCAGGAATTCGCCCCTCGGTGAACATATATAAGAGATATTGAAGTGCCAGGAAAGTTCGAACAACATGCGGTATGCGTTATTGTTTGAAACCAAAATCTTTCAATGGTGCTTTTTTCCGCAAAGATTGGTTTTACAAATACATTTGATCATAAATGTACTTCAATTAGATAGAAACAATTCAAAAAGTTTTAAAGAAATTTGAATTTGGCACAAATTGTATTTTTCTTAACAATTGCTTTTTTTTCGTTCATAAGTTTTTCACTAGAAAATATATTGAATCGAAATAATCATACAGGTATTTAAAGTACGGCTATGTGCAATATTGATTTCATACTTAATCTTCATATGCCCAACTCTGAAATTAACGTTTAGATTATGTTGGTTTTGGAAGATTCCATAAGTTAAGGAATTGATAAGCTCTTTCAAAGGAGAAAATCGTCGAACTCAGTTAATGTGAAGATGTAACAAATTTAAGTATTGAAATAAAGTTGGCTTACTTAGGTAACTTGTTAAACTCTAGCACTTTGAAATATGCCTTTTGAAAAGTGGTTTTTCTCAAGTATCTTGTAAAAAATAATGTATGATAATTTCTACTATAATATTAATAAGTATCTCATGGTTGATGGCTATATGGAAACGAACCAATTCTTTGAAACGTTCTTATCCGTAATATTACGCTTGTGGAACGAACTAGTGATATTCGTGTTTTTCTACCTTATTTTAATCTGGGTCTCCCTAAGACCCCAAATCGCACATTTTTTCCAACAATCCTCCGTTAACCTGCCTCACGAACATAGCCCAACAGTGTTACTGATATTATACATAGATCTCCTGGTTAAAGACGGAATTTAGGGCTTTCATGGTGTAGTATAAAAATAAAGACGCTATATGTACATTGAAGTTTTTTTTTACCCTTGGTTAAATTCCGTATTATTAGGAGAGATGCAGCTGTTTTTTTTTATAAAGTTATTAGAAAATAATTGCACTGTTCCCGTGTGTTTAAATTATTCTCATATGGGCTACTCTACCCTTCATATAATGTATGATTTTAACGTTATCAATACCATATGTACCTAGGTTTAAGTAAAAAATAGCAAGCATGGGTATATATTATTGTTCAACTTTAAATGCGTATTATTTGTATCTAAGACGAAAAGGTATACTTTATTTTTATGTGTTTAAAGTTTTTTTCCAACGTAACGGAGTTATCAATACTTTGAAGAAAATTAAAAATTAATTGATAAACTAAAGTTTTTAAGACAAGATTTTTGTGCATAGCGCAAAGGGTAACAATTATTTTTATAAACAATAATTATTAGCCTGAAACACTCATCCAAATTGAAAAAACCTTTCAAGTCCTGCCGGCGACATTTATCTTTGCTCGGAAGGTTTTTTCAATTTGGATGAGTGTTTCAGGTTAATAATTATTGTTTATAAAAATAAAATTAAAAATGTTTATGCATTTTTTAAATTGAATAGGATCTGTTAGGATCATTTTTTTTAGGTATTTTAATGTACTTGCTGTCGAAATCTTAAAAAATATATTACGTACTTAGGTTTTCTCATTTGTACCGATTTATATAATTAAAAAAACAAGAAAGTTTGAAGAAACCCGACACCTATTTTTTAGTCCAGCTTCTACAGTTATATTTTTTCCGTGTCTTTTCGGTTTCATGGTTCATTTGAAGGGTTGTTAATATTGTCTTTAATGTTTAAAATTAATTTTAATTATTTAAATAAATTTTCTAGAAATCGAGAGTTAACATTTTTTTATTATGTACATTTATTGCTGAGTAGTACGTATACCAAAAATATAACCAAATATGATTTTTTTCTTTCTGACTTTACATAATATTTGGCAGACAAATGAAAAAAAACATGCGAACTTTAGTTCCTCTTTTGGTTGCCTGCAATGTTAACCATGTCGAGCTGTGGCGTCATTGGTTGTAGATTATACCGACATTGGCTTATCCACGAAAATAATTTGTTTCAGATTGCTGGAGGGCGGATTCCCACGGAAGTTCCGGATATCACAGGCCGCGCGGCAGGTATGGAGACTACGCCTGCGATAGTCCGTGGGCCCTCATCGAGTCCGCCGGCCATGCAATGAGACTCAGGCAAGGGGACTCCGTTGAGTTCGTCTTGTGGACGGGGTAAGTTCTGCAGCAAATCAATATGCCTACCATAAAATCCTCAATCTATATATTTTACTTCTATTCTAAAAATAGGAGTTTTTCTTCTATCCTTGTTTGATCTTTATCCTTTAGAGTAATAAATATTGTTATATTTACTGCTTAAATTGATTAAAAATATGCAGAATTCACTCTTTAATTGTTTCTGAGAAGCTATCAGCAAATTTCACTTAATAATTCACATTATACAATTAGGCGTAAGATTTTCTCAGTGATAAAAAATATTACCTATGTGAAAAATGCGCAGCCTGGTACTATGAAAATATAATGTACAGATGAGGAAAAAACCCAAGGAAACCATATCTCAAGGAAGGCTAGCGTAGTCGGTCGGCACTTCAATGAAAAATTGGTTTGATGTTAGACAGAATAGATTTTACTCCTCGCTTCCATTCCAGGGTTAAATACCATGCAGGAGGCAGGTAAAACACGCTCTTATTCTAATCACACCCGCTGACCACGCAATGATTCTTGTAAAAGAAGATAATCTATACAGTTTTATTTATATATTTAATTAATATCTATACGCATACACAATAGCGACAAAATCTTGTAAAGGTGTTGCATAATCTAATACTCAATCGGAGATCCAAAGTATAAATCGAAAATATAAAAAATGCAGCTCTGTTGCACTAGCGTAGATATATTGTTTCTATTGATTTATATGATTTTATTTATGCTCTATAAATATGTGATATATAATTGAATATGTTAACAATTAGGTATTAGGTCCCTAATTCCGTCGGCTTATATGACGTAATACTAATTGATAGAACCGTTTTAGTATTGTACTGATTTCGCAAGTAGGTACGTAAATTGATGATATCTTATGAATCTAATAAAAAAATACAACAACTATAACAAATAAATATATAGATAAAGATTAAAAAAAAATTAAAAAATGTGTCCCTTCACAATTGTGTTTTCCCACGCAAATCTCATGTAGTCCCTTCTTACAGCGGACATATGTGGGGAAAATTCACTTTCGATTCGCATTATTTTATTGCGATGGCCAATAATGGGACTTCCGTCAGCACTGTCTTCATTAATCAGATAGAAGGTCTCATCGTCCGTAATGTCGATGTCCTTTGATACATCGTCCGCAATAGAACTAAGATCCGACATGGTGAAATATATCGATTCAATTTATTATAACAGGAGAAACAATAAATGTATTTATTAAGACATACGCCAACCGCAATACACCGTTCTCAAATGGAAAACGTCCTCTTGCGTGGACCGACAAACACACATGAACACGCGCGTAGGCGCTTCGTCGCAATGTATGTGACTAACGCTTGCAGCGCTATAGCGCTACACTTTACTCTGACGTTTTAAATAGAAATTATGCATCAAACATTTTACATGAGTAAAAACTTCAATACTTACATCGTTAATAAGAATTTATACGTCATTGCAAGCTAAAACAAAAACATGAATAAAAAATTCTCGTGTATAAACCTGTGAGATACACATGTTTTCATTTTGGTGATTCATTAGATTGCTAATTAGAAAATAAAACAAATAACACAAGTTAAGAAAAGAAAAAATATTTATTTATATTTGAGTGGGGAGTAACGATATTGCCCCTTTGATAAGGTGTAAAATAAAACACGTCCGTACGGCCTACTGTTTTACTATGAAAACAAAACGAAATATGGGTAAAGCTGAAAAGCATGTCAAACTATTCAAAAGATTTCATTATTTGACTTATATTATTCGCACCCCTTATTTTTTCCTTTTAACTGGAATTAAAAAAAAAAAAAAAAACAAAACAAAATAATTTCTTTTCTGTTTCGGAATATTATAAATTTAATGTTAGTATAAAATATTATGACATCATTATGGTGACTTGTTTTTTTTAAAATATTTTTTTTAATAGCACAATAAAAATGAAAATTTCAAATCCTAATCATTGTAATGATTTCCGTATCATAAAATAACAATGAATTTGAAATGGTTCCACAAACACGCACCCCGATTGATATGTAAATTAATTTCTAATTTTATCGAGCGTGAGAATTTGCCAACAAGCTTTTTGTATTTTTTTTACACTCGTGATGGATGAGAATGAATGGATTCGGTTTAGCTCTGAGCTAATGATTTTTATGAACCTCGTTCTTAGAAAAGGGGTAGATTTTGAAGAACCCACTCAAGATGTAAAGTGTTTGCTATTTCTTCAGGGAAAGTTTTGAATGTGAGTTATACGGTACTCGTTCGGGAAAAGTCAAGCTTGAATTTTCACGTAAAGCCAGGCATTTCCAAATAGGTTTTAAGTAAAAAGAATAGAACTTTCTTTGATCCATTCTTACGAATAATGGTTTTAGAACAACCCTGTGGAAATTTCCGTCTAGACTTTTATATCGTTAAATTCAATATAACTTACAGTACCTTCCTTGTATTGCGTTCATAACCTAATCGCACCTTTTCTTATTGGACTAATATAACATGTGTGAAGCTTTTTGTTTAAATTTGTTTCTTGTTGTGCACTAATATTTCAGGAGATAAATTCTGTACTCCTGTAATCTCAACACTGTGCTGCCCATTATAAAATATGTGTTTACCTTCCAAATTAATAAAAAATGACGGGATAAGTAGAAAAATGCTACCTCAAATAACATGCGATGTCTAGTATTTCCAATACTGTATCCTCCGCATTCAAAATGTATCTACAATTATATAATAAATTGTGTTAATCTGAAGTACGGTCCTGTATATTATTTGCCTGTACATAATATAAATCTATGTACATTTTTATGCAGCACCACTCACTTTGGTGATACATTTAACGTGTTGTTTATGTCAGTAATCGATAAGCTGGTGGATGCAATCTATTAGCCTTAAGAGGAATGGCTGCGCGACCTGTTTCATACAAGGATTAATTTAGGATTTGAGGTCAAAATACTAACCCAAATCTAATGACATTTATTTTCTTCAAAAGGTATGGCAAATATATATATGATTAGGAGTACTTTTTTTAAAACTTATAAAATAAAGGCCATTAAGAAAATCGGATTTTTCACGATTTCAGAGGCAACTTTAGCAATTAATTAAGCGGAAATGGTGATTTAAAAAAATAAAGTTTTGTTCCGTCTACTTCGAAAATATAATGAAATATCAAATTAAAAAGTGTTAAAACAAGCTATACGATGAACTTACATACATATTAAAAACGTACAATATCCGTTGGGACACAAATTTGCGGTACATTATTTTAAATATCGACCCGGATTTTTTTTTTTTAAGGATGTTTTATTCTTTTATTTTATTTTTTTATAATCATATTTACATAGCAAATATGACAATTCGACAAAAATACTAACCACATACCCGCAAATAATTGTCTAAGTTGCCTCTGAAATCATGAAAAATCGATTATTTAATGACCTACGAGTATATTTCATTATTTAAAACAAAAATAAATAAAACACTTCTAATCCGTACTAGATATTTACTCTACCTTTAAGTTGCATAAAAGATTATTCAGTTTGAATCGATATTTTGGCCTCAAATTCAAAATTATTTTTTTTTATGAAACCGGGCGCGCAACCGTTCCTCTTCAGTTTTTATAATAGATTATCCATAGTTAGAAGTAGGACAGAGCCTTGGGGAAAAATATATATACATGTATATATGTATATCCGTGACACTATCTAATGATTGTAAAAAAATTGGGTAGAATCTTGGAGATATTTTTATTTTTTATTTATTGGTTTTTACATATTTTAACATTTAAATGATTTTGTGTACAGAAAGAAAAAAAATGGTTTTAATTTAACAAAAAAGAACA
>JAHDVE020002236.1:0-18889 GCA_022606495.2 Halesus radiatus | reverse complement strand
TGACATGGCCCGACTCAAGTATTTGATTCAGTTGATCGTGCCATGTCTTCCTCGGGCGTCCCCTGCTTCTTCCATTCACATTCGCGTCATATATTCTCCGAGAGAGTAGTTTGAATGAAATCCAATATGTAAAACCGTTGCTATAACGTTTTGAAATTAGTATGAAAACATTGAACCCGCCATGTTGTATTGAGGTTAGTCCATAGATATACCACTCTGGTTAGCCACAGATTACATTTTAAAAAGGTTTCTTTGGGTAGAATATTTTCAAAATGGAAAACACAAATAGGTACCTACTTAAGAACTTTATTATTTAGATGTTTTAAAAACATAAATATTTGGAATTAAATAAAATTTTCAAATGGATGTTTCTTTGTTTAGAGATAGTAATAGTCGTCACAAGACATTACTTTCGCTGTCAAATCAATTATGGCACCCAAACGACAAGCAAGAATTAGCAACTTCATTCCAAAAAAATAAATTAATCAGAGCAAGGTCGGGTACATATAAGCTAGTAAAAAATAAAACAAAAGAAGTAGCTTTCTAAGTTGTTTATTTATTTAAATAGATAAATATCACCACAAAGGCATTAAATTAATTTATTTTGAAACATATAGTAGAACCTGTCCATTCACGGCGGTTAAGTGAGTCATAGACAAAATGGAAACACGCGTATCATCTGTCTTTATTGCATTAAGTGATGACGAAAATCATATATTTTAGAATAATATTCAGTGCAAAGAAATCGTTCCATCGCTAAAACTCATAGCCGTTTTTGGACTGGTTCGACAATAGTCAAGTCTTTGCATCTTTGAAATGTGTTCATTGATAATAATAATAATAATTTTTATTACACGAGGACAGAGAAAACAAGAAACAGTGTGTATGAATGCGAATACAGCGCAAAGTAAAAATAAATAGTAATCGTTTGATCTTTTGCTCTAATTAAAAATTGTATGCTAGTAAAAAATATTAGCACAAATAAATAAAGCTTAGTTTGAAGGTAATAAAATCTTAGAATACATAGTTGTATGTATAAAGGTCTATTCACATATACCGGTACCGCGCAACAGTGCAGTACAGGAATGACAACATTAGTTACCTACATTGTCCATGAACACATTCATATTACAGCATAAGGAAGGGTAAGTTATCTGCGCAGGCCCGGGCCAGCACCGGCCCAGATTGTCGGCTAGAATATTTTGACATGCTGGTGGCCGCTTGTCATGTCTGGCGCAGTTCGTATGAACACATACCGTTAGCACCGTTTTTTTTTTTTTTTAATGCTGTGTTGAGGGTCTTGAAGAGACCCATGTTGTAGGATGGAGGAAACACAGAGGACGGTAGATCATTCCACAGCCGAGCTGTTAACACGAGAACGAATCAGAAGCGACCCATTCTCAATATTGGGCACGCGTTTGGCATGTTTCCCGACCGTGCACCGGTGCTGAAGAGATCAATGGCGCTAGTTCCTCAGAAGATCTTCCATTAAAATACCAGTAGAACAAGGACAGCATTCCCACCTGACGTCTGTGCTCCAAAGATTGAGGAGTCAGGGGTTTTTTTTTCAGATATTTAGAGGCTCCCGACCAGTGGTGGCAGCCATCTTCATCAGTTGAGGTCATTAGATGCAGATATTGCTAAAACCGAGAAGATGGATAACGATAGATTGAATTCAGGTTATGGCGGATGCTAACATTCAGTTAACAGCCGTACTGGTGTCTGTGCTGTGCTTGCTCTGCACTGGTAGATGTGAATAGACCTTAAATCATATATATAGTACGAAAGTCTTTTTCCTGATCACGGCGACATCTAAAGTAGTATATACTCTCAGTAACGCCCTGCTGAATCGAAACATAGTTGCTTAAAACAACTTTAGCCATGTTTGGTGACCGGATCTGCATAGTCGGGTAATTCCATTCAGATTCACAACTAGTGGTATGCACCTGGGAATATTTAATAATAATAAGTTATTCTAAATATCGTTCTGTTAATTTTTTTTAGTTTAAATGAAAATGTATTGTAATGAAAGAGTTAATAATAATGACAGTAAAATTAGTTTATTGATTTATCAAAAAATTGTGAGCGTTCAAAGTGAACTCGGGTAAAATGCAAATTTAAAAAAAAAAAATTATGTGACAAGAGCGACCCTCTGTGTATGGAGCACATACAAGGGAACTATATCGCTACCCGGTTGAGCAATGTTGTGAGGGGGATCGAGGGGGGGAGGGGGGGGCTATAGGAAGGGATTAGTTTATGCAGGAGATTAAATGTAGGAGGAAAGACAGATTTACACAAAAACGAGTCAGTGATACGACCCGTTCTCATGAAGCCAACATCAACTGTGCGTTGCTAGTTCTTTCGAGCAGGCTCCATTGAAATATCTGTAGAACAGACTCAGCATACCTGCATTGCATCTGCGCATTAGAGATGGCAAATCGGTCTGTTAATAATGAATTGTCAATCAGACAAATCGCCCTCCTTTGCGCAGAATCAAGCAGGTTTATCAAGTATTCGGGAGCTCCAGCCCAGATGTGACTTACAAATTAATTGTGTCCAGTGTTATAATTTAATGTTAAAAAAAAAAAAAATGTTTATAATGATTGTACATTGTCTGTGTGATTGTATGTATCAAAAAATGCATTAATAAATAAAAAAATTTTTTTAACAAAATGTCAAGCGAGGCACAATTCAGTAAAAGTCGTAATTTAAATGGCGGTGCTGCAGTACTGCCGCGCTAGTTATTTTATGTACCACGCATCACACGCTTATTGAAGCGTATCTGATTGGTAACTTCTGCACACTAAAAGTTGAATCACATCAAAATTAAACTTTTGCTTACCGGAAGTCTGTTTTTGAACTACATATATTATTGCCAGTGGTAAATTTTTTAATTAAATTATGTAACAAGAGTACTAAATGCGTAGAGCGAGTGGAACTACAGCATCCTTAATTTGGGAAACGTTGTGAAGTTTAACGAAGGGAGACAGGTAATAGAATAGGTAGTTTGGCAAGTTATAGTGCCTGGCTATGTCCATTCTGAAAGATAGCCGTTCACCAGGGCGTTACTGAAAGTATCTACCACTCTGGTGTGAAAGCCGGTGTTACAATCATTAGAACGACACCACAGATAACAAGGTAGATAGAATTAAACGAAGCCTGGTTTAGAAAACCTTCTTCCAGCAGTAAGACAGATAGCTGCTGATGATGATGAAATAATTATTTCACAATTGTGATGCAAGTTGTGCGCGTAATTGTTTTTAACATAGTTAACAATAATAAACTAACAATGTAGTGTTATTTTCTAAAAGTTGGCGAATCGGTGCCAAATACAAACTAACAAAATTCCTTTACAGTTGTTACAAACACACTGAACAAATCATCCTCAGAAGTGCGATTTATAAATTAAAAAAAAAAAAAAAACTGTTGTTGCCAATTTACATAATGGGACATTAACGGCCATTCTTCCCAAACCTACTGAGCAACTGCTGAGCCGAATTTTGCCTGAACACTGTTCAAATTCACTCTTCCCAATTAACTCTCGATAAAATTTACGATTTTTGTGGATTAAGTTCCGCTCAACAAAAGACTAGTTATACAAAGTGTCAACAGGGTGAACAAACGTCATTATTGATTTGCAATCTATATTAAGCGATTCAAACATTGAATAACAAAGATTTATTTCCATTTCATTTTACTTAATATAAGCTATGTTTTATCTTCTTTTTCACGCAGGAGAAATGACAATGACAAATGGCATTAGCAAAAATCAAGCCAACACTTCATTTGGAACATTTTTAACGCTTACATTTGTGAAGTTTAAAATGTCGGTTTATGTATTAGTTTTTAAAACAAATTATGTGTATTCACAATAAATACAATATTAACTTGTCTATGTTAATTTTACATTGAAAGTTTTTACTTTGATGTTATTTAAATGTCTATGAAAGTGGGCGGGCTTGAGAATGATAAAAAATGTTTGGAAACAGGCGAAAAAAGGGTTGCTCAACACACTTGGCTGATCAGTGCCTCAGATTGGTCATTTGAAAACTTGGAAAGAATGGCCGTTAGACTGTTGATCTGCTCAAAAGAGCATTTCAATATTTGGAAAGAGAAAAAAAATGATTTCATAGAATTAAATAAATAACCAAAAAATAATGTTGCCAGCTTTTGTGCAAATGATTCAAATAAAAAAAAACACAATTTATTAAATTTGAAACACAAATAACAATGGTAAAAAAATTAGAGAATATTCAGTCCTTTACTTAGTGCAGAGATTCTCAACGTGGGCGATACCGGTACCCGAGGGGCGTTAGAGAGATCCAAGGGGGCGGTGGTGACGTCAAGGGCAAATGGGGGGCAGTAAAGGTCTACAAGAGGGTTGAAATAGTGGGCTAGGACAACAAAAATATTTTTTTGTAATTTTTCCTTATGAATTCAAATTTGTCACAGGTACATACATCGTCGAAGGAATCATGCCACAAAATGAACTGTCCAATTATTCTACCGATCTATAGATAGATTAATACATCATTTTCTATACGGTGTTTGTTATGACATAAACAGGTTTCTCGGGACCTGTTGTCGGGTGAACAATAATGTACCACATAATATAACACGAATGCAGATATTTATCAAGAGCTTAATAAAATGAATAATGGAGAACGAGGGTGATGAAAAAATCATGTTGGGGTATAGAGTCGACAGCGGAAAAGAAAGTTATTATCTATCTGTCACAGTGTATATATTCATATTTCATCGCATCGTCACGTAAAAAGAAATGGATGGACGGTGAGACAAATAAGGTTGAGAACATTTGAATAAGTTCACATCTACAATTACGAGGAGCTAGGTACAATTGCAACATACAAGTGGACGGAAAAATAAATCGGGGACACCCCAGAAAGACACGGCACGATCGAGTGAACCAAATACTCGAGTCAACAGAATAACAGAAGAGTATGTAGAGATGATAGATGAATGCGAATGAATCAAGGAGTGTGTGGCTGTCCATCCTCTGTGCATGCCCCATGTGCAGCAGTAAGCTGCGATGTCTGGTTGGATTAAATTAATAAGGGCATAATTATTATTCATATTTTTCTTTAGCATTATTATTTTTCCTTGATAATTTTTCAAAATTTTTAATGACAGTGGATTTTACACAGTAAAAAAAAATATACACAAAATATTAATAGTAAAGAATTAATTTTAAAAGACTAGATTTAGAAATTTTCTAAAGGGAGTATTCAGCGATAATACGGGATTATAATATTATTATACAATAATTTAAAACACAAATATAATTATAAATAATAATTACTATATTATATATATGTATGTGAAATGAAATCTGATCCTTTAAAAAAAAAACATTTGAAATTCAAAGAAAAATTCTCAAAATAATAGAGATCCTCAAACAGATCCACTATCGACTATCCATCTTCTATCATATAAATACGGGGCGGGCGGTGTGTTTGTTTTGTGTACAAATCTACAGTTTAAGCTTGAAGAAATTTTGCACACTTGACCTTCAAAACAAGAGGAAGGTCACTGTCTACACGAGATTTTGAAAAACCACCCCCTCTCCATTTCCCACCCTTTAAAGCAGAATTTTGGTACTTGATGACATTTTGCACACTTGACATTCAAAATAAGAGGAAAACTACTGGATAGGGGGTAGGGTAGGGATGGAGGTTTGGTTAAGGGTAGGGTAGAGGTAGGGGTAACACATCACAACCTCAAAACTTAACCCCCAAACCATTCATACTTACTTCATACATACGGTACTTTAGCTAGTAAAATATAAAACCTGATGGTTATCTTCAGTACAGAAGATTAACATTCTAATGTTGTCATAAAATTTGCATGACTTTCTCTATCTGCTCAATGCAACTATAAACAATTTATTTGCAATATCAATTCAATAATGAGCTATGGAGCTTTAAAATATATGTTTAACTTGTCAAAACATCACACAGATCTTTCGAACGGTGAGAGGATGATGCATTGGCGTGAAATTTACACAACATTTTCCGTCTAGAAATGCAACTATTTAAAGTTTGCAGTGTCATTTCCGTAGTGAGCTATGGTGATTTTTGAAAAATTACATACAAATCAAAACATAAGACAGGAAGCAAAAGATGGCATCTGGATTTAAAGATTCTTTTAAGAAGGAAATTATATTGTTTGGAATATTTTTTAAAGGATCAGATACATTCGCACAATGCAGATCTATACACAAATATAATTTAATAATACAAAAGTCTTTTAGAGTCACCTTTTCCAAATATTCTACAAAAGAGCATATTTCGTACAAAGACGGCATAGATATTTGAGCCGTAGTGTTGCAACACCCGCTCTGGAAATCTATCAATTCACTATAGAAAAGCTGAGCAGAGTATCGAGACAAAGTTGGCAGTGTACAAGTCAGTGTATCGCCCCACACTTACTTATGGTCACCAGATCTGGATGTTGAATGAGCCAACACGTTCCAGGGTCCAAACTGCCGAAATGAGAGTTATGAGAGGAGTTGCAGGAGTCACAAAATGGGATCAAATAAGAAGCTCGATGATCCAGGAGGAGCTAGACATCGAACCACTGCTACTCTTCGTAGAAAAGTCGTAACTGAGGTGGCTTGGGCACGTGTTAAGAATGCCAGAAGGTCGAATTCCGCTGAAAATTCTGAGTGCTTTTCCAGAGGGAAGATGTCTAGGGGGCCGCACCAGACACAGGTGGGAGAAGCGACTCCAGATGCTGGACCTACTGTGGATGGATGCCATTGACGTAGCACAAAACAGGGACGCCTGGAGGCGCCTTGTCTATGCGATAGGTCTCCGACCCGAGTAGAAGAAGGGGAAGATGTATTTTTCGCTACATATCAAAAGAATAATGTATGTATTATTTTTTAAATATTTCGCATACAATGTTGATGGTTTTTGTATTCAGGATGTTCTGAATAATATTTTGAGAAAATTTCCAGAGCGGGTTTTGCAACTTTACAACTCATTTCATAATCGTTAAATAGAGTTGACGCGAACACAGTACTAGCACAGATGCATTGTTTGCATACAGCCTATTACTACATTGTTATTTGACTTCAGAAAAGTAAATTAAAGTTCATTTTTAATATAATAAAAATAACATACTGTAAAAGTTTAAAAATATTTAAAACACCTTTTGACGTAAAAATAATAAGCAGGGGTAAGCAATAATAAGGTATGTTTTTCAGTGGCTTTTCGCAAGGATATCAGAAGTCTATACATATGCACCAAAACACAATCGTAAGCGTGTGTTGTTCGCGTCAACTCGAATTGCGCAGACTATACATCAAGATGTTGAGAGCCTAACAGAAGATGGAAAAGATGATTTTACATCACAATACACTTCTATCAATGTTTGCACAGTCAACACTATTCATTGGAACGGCCACTTGAATAATTCACATATTTTTGGATTACAAAACTTTGATAAAATTGTAGGTTAACTTGCTTTGTAGGCTCTTTTATAAATATATGGGTTAATTTAAGTTATAATCGTAGATAAAGTTCACTTCAGTCAGGGGGGATTCAGCGATACAAACGTCGGCTTCAATCGGAAACTTATCGCTCAATCGTCTTTCGACAACACCTCGTCTTCCTCTTCGTCGGAGTTTAAACTATTGTCTCGCAACAGATCCGGAAAGTGCGTCTTCAAATGTGACATTAACGAGTCTTTCCGCGTGAAGGACGCGGCACACTCGAAGCACGAAAACTCTTTTCTCTCGTCGTGGATCCGTTCGTGGCGTACTAATTTATCTTTGCGTCCGAACTTTTTATCGCAACGCGTGCATTCGAAAGGTTTGTAACCCGTGTGGACGACTGCATGACGGTCTAATTCGCGTTTGCGTGCAAATGATTTTGTGCAGATTTTGCAGCGGAAGTCTTTCGCGCCATCGTGGATCACAGAATGCTTGTTAAAAGCCACGATTGACGAGAATTTTAGAGGGCAGTTACGGCATTGCACTAAAGGGGATGGTATCGGAGGTTTTTTCACTGGTATTACCTCCGTCGTATCTCCGTTTGCGACCTCGTCTTCTTCAAGTTCGTCTTCTTCATCTTCGTTTGATTCTGGTTCTTCTTTGAGGAGTTGGCTGGCGTCAAAGAAGCCCTCGCCGGATATGTGGTCCGGGATGCTCGGTAGGAATCCGTCATTGTCTTCGATATCTTCATCGTTATCATCTTCGCGTTTGTACGGGTCCACGTTGACAACCATGTCTTCGTCTTCTTGTTTTAGCAGATGGGTTTGTCGAGCCTCTTCTTTGAGCAGTTGGCTGGCGTCGAAGAAGCTTTCTCCCGTCATGTGATCGGGGATGCTAGGAAGCATGAAGTCTCCCTGGGAGGGGTGCGGGGTCCTGGTGTCACCCTGCAGTATGCGAGCATGATGGGCTTCGTGTTTTGCGAGCTTATCGCGTCTTCCGAAGGCCAAGGGGCAGTGCTGACAGGGAAAGGGGCGCGCGCCCGAGTGCACGAGTGCGTGGCGCGCAAGGTCTCCTTTAGACACGAAAGAGCGTGGGCACGCAGGACAAACGTGCGGGCGGTGGCCCGCATGTATCCTCAGGTGCTTGCTGAGGTTGGTGTTACGACTGAATGCTTTCCCGCAGTGCCTGCAGCGGAAGGGGCGCGCGCCCGTGTGCACGACGGCGTGTTTGCGCAAATCCGAGCGCCGGCTAAACGCGCGCGCGCACTGCCCGCAAGGGTACGGCCGCGCGCATGCGTGCACGTCCCTCGCGTGCGCGGCCTGCCCAGCGCGCTCGGCGAACACCAGGCCGCACGCGCCGCAGCCGTAGGGCGCGCTCTCATCGTGCTCCGCGCGCTCGTGCTCCCTGCAGCGCGCGCGCTCGGTGTAGGCGCGGTCGCAGTACTGGCACATGAAGACGGAACTGGGCGGGCTGACAGGAGGGCTGACGGGCGGGCTGGCGGGCGGACTGGCGGGAGGCTCCTCGGGCTCGCTGGAAGGACTGTCCAGGCCAGGGTCCACCACCAGCACCTCGGCGGGCCCCTGCCGCGTGAGGCGCCGCAATTTGGCCGCCGAGGCGAGACAGCGCGAGCGGAATTTGACGCACTTCTCAGTCTTGTACAGACAGCGGTGGCAGATGCGTCCTGGCAAGCCGTCGTTAGGCAGGATCTGGAAATATTCCACACCACACTGTTTAAATAAACAAACTAGCTTTTCACTCGTATTTGTGTTGTGTTCACTGATACTGATTGCAACAAACAATTGTACGATAGACCGGCCGGATCGATAGAATATACACTCGTCTTGGAGACGGAGACAAAACTAGACTAATAGCAAGTCCAGGTACTGAGACAGATCTGTCGTTTGGTCTTGTGTCCGTCCACTGATAAACAAACAAAATACGACATGCTAAAGCTGACGGGCCGGACAATCGATATATGCACTCGTAAAGAGCGACAATTCGCCTTCAAAACAATACTAGACTATGGAGTTGAGTTGTATCGTAGAAGTAATGGTGAACATACCTGCAGTTCGGCCAATTCGGAGATGCGCTCGTACAGGGGCACCTCGCTATCCTCAAACACGTACTCGAATAGAGAGCTCATCACCCCGTTCTTCCGCAAGCACAGCCGACATATCGAGTGGAAGTTGGAAACGATGTACGAGTCTTCTTCCATATCTCCACGGACGATAACAAACAACGGGATGGTACACAAAAACAACAGAAGAATGCCTCAATTAGGTAATTCAAATTATTGGCGTTTTTTCAGAGCAGACGCGGTGCGTTCGGGCTGGCGGCCATTTCGTTTAGGGCCAGTTAGGGCTGTGCCTCGAATGGGCGGATTCCCGCGAGGGTGGCGCAGAGCTAGACGGGGGGGCCGCGGACCGCGGGCTGGGGTGGTCTCCCCGCTGCGGCGATTTCTTCCCGGAACGCGGTCCACGGGTTAGTGCTCTGCTCTAACGGCCAAACGGAGAACTATTTAGTTAGTGATTTTACACAGCTGATAACGTGAGAACTCTTCCAAATCTCAGTACATTAGTGAATGATTATTATTTTCACCTGGCGAAGAAAACTTTTACTAACTACACGAAGAAGAACTACCACAGTGATCCCAAAAATCACACGCAATTTTATGATAGTTATGAATCTTGCCGCCCACTAGGACAAAAAACTCGCGTTTTCTTCCCGATATTCTCTTCATGGGCTAGTGATTTACTCTAGCGGCCAACTAATGTACTAGGGACAGTAATCGACCCCGTAGAATAACAAAATTACATCTCACTCGATAATGGTATGCAATAATAAACTTTACAATAACTATATATAATGCTCATTATTGCATTATATTGCTGTACCAGTTAAAGCTTTGCATCGACTTACAGACATTGTTTCTCTGGCGGCCAGCTGATGTACTATTAATGACAGCCAAATTGACAAGGTTTAATCTGCCACAGAATCGCTATCTGATAATGAACTCTAAATTAATTTTCTTACAGCCTATTATCGGAAAACTTTGCTATCATCTGTTAATTCATTTCACAGTTGCTCGGTTTTGGCGGGTTTTCGAATTATATTTATTACGAAAGCAGCAGCTGTTAAAGATAAGAAAGACGGATTTTCTTGCAATTTTGTTATTTGATTTTATGAAGTTATTACCTAGTTATCAAAATGAGGCAAATTTTTTAAATGTTAATGCTATACAATATCCCAATCATTGTTTACAGCCAGTGTAACCATAGTTCATGCATCACCTCATACATACATTCCGACTTTTGACCGGACCCGACCCAAATATTTGAATCACTTGCAAACGGTGCAAGTAAAATTGTAGCACCCTTTGTCATTTTATTTTTTATTAATTTAAGACATTTTACAACAAAAATGTAATGCAAAAGTCTCGATAAACTACCTTTTTATAACTTGTCTAATGGGACCTTGTTATTTAAAACTTTATCCTAAATTTAAAAATATATATATAAACTAAAAAACCCAAAACCAAAGTAACACAGATGGTCGATATTCCCGTCCCGGTTTCTTTACTGTTACCAGAACCAGTAGGCAATATTTTTTTGAGGAACCGGTTCCTTTTGGAATATTTGTCAAATGAATATGTATGGGAAAAATTGAAAAAACGTCAGCCGTGCATTTGTAACATGGTTATTTAGCGCATAGGGATTGTCTGCTCCAGATCCAGGGGAACACGATTTTGGCCAAGGTTGTAAGTCTCGGACTTGTGTGGATGATTTGTATGAATGTTGGTGCTAATGGTTTATGAACTTGTTGAAATATTTGTCTCAATGTATTGGAATAACTTATTTAATCTTATAAACCTCATTGTAATACTTTATAATTGAAGAAGATAATATTAACAAATCTCAATGAAACAGAAAATAAATAGGTATTAGTCGCATCTGGGAATTGAACCCAGGACCTCTGTCTTACCATGACAACCGATCTAACCACTGAGCTAATGAGACCTGCTAGAAGTAAGTAGCTCCCCCCCCAGGTGAGTTCACAAATGCGTTTGTGCGGCACGCTCGACTGTACAGGAGGTTGTAATGACGTTACCGCTGAGTAAAAAGGAAAAAATATTTAAGTAGATCAATACCTCTACGTGTCTCTAAGGAGTGGTAATCGGTCATACCCAAAATATAGATAGATGGGTGTAGCCAAGGGTGCCGTCCGTAGAGGCACAAAAATAAAAATCTTAAAAATTTATTGAGAACTCTTTCGATGCACAAAATGTAAGTTGTAAGTTTACAATGGTTCGTTCAATTGCTTTGTCTATCGAGCCCTTCGGAAATCAGTTTCATCGCGAATCGTTAAACTACGATTGTTCAGATTTACGGAAAGTAAAATCAAAAGGTTATCACTGTATTCACATACTGCGGGTCGGTTCGTGGTCTTTATTAACTGGGGGTTCAATCAGAAATTCGAGAGAAGATATTATATTTCATAAAAATGTACTTACTGTTGTTGTCCTTCGGCGAATCGTTGAATACATCCGCAGTCACATCATTTTAATAAAGTTGGTGGGAGGGGTATTATAATAACTAGGGACTTGAGACAATATGGCGTTTGTCAAATCTTTCTTAAATTAGGAATATAATGTCTTATCTAAAACAAGGATTGAATTTTGAATACGAAAATAAAAGCGTGCATTATGATCTGTTCATTTTAGTTAGTAGATTTAAAATAAAAACTTATAAATATTTACCACTAATTACAGAAAGTAAAATAATAACATTTAACTTGCATCCTTATTGTGCAAAGTTCAGCCTTTCGGCAAAATGACCGATAGGAGGCCATCTCGGTGACCCTCGTCAAACTTCTTAGGTCGCAGATCTTCAAACATTCCTTCTTAGCGCTGACCACAAACTTCGACATGGTTTGGCTTAGGTTATTTAATTTCACCGTCAGGGGGATTGTGATGTTTTGGTTTTTTGTATGAAGTATTTGCTTAGGATCATGAGCCCATGTGTTGAATACATTTAGCGCAGCACCTATGGGAATTTTGCATTGCTCTTTGACCGTAGTATTCAGTCGTGTGGATTTTAAATGTAGAATTTTAATTTTTTGATTGGAGCACGAAAAAAGACTCAGACGGAACAAACGCAAATTTACCCTCGGCACACTACCGAAGAATTCGATCGCAGGAGCTCGGTGTTCCAAAGGTTCAGCAAAATGTTGAAAATTTTAATTTTTATAGTACATTTTATTAAGTCAGTAAGTTTCATACAATATTTACACATTTAAAAAAAATACATACATCGAGTAATAACGAAACAAATCTTACAAAAACGACAATATTATAATACATACCTCTTCCAACACAAACTTCATATTCCAATGCAACCTCAAACTATAATAAAAACCAGGTCCTCAACAAATAAAACCCCGAATATCCCGATAACACACACCTCACACGGGCAAAAACACTTGTATAAGTATTAAGCAATCAAACTTTATAATTGCATGCCCACCACTCTGAAACAACTACTAACTGTAAATCTAATATCTACAAATGATCTCAAAAAATATATCACAGTCTGAATCAAACAAGCTATTAAAAACATGATAAAACCAAACCCAACAACCTAATACATAAAATACTATTCGTACTTGATGGTCCCTTCTCTCTTTTCCCGTGCAATATACTCTAACATTATCAAACTTAGTCAAAAGTATCTATAAATACATGTTTATTATTGTTTAAAGGATTTGCCTAAATCACTATCTCATAATTGATTTTTGATTACTGTAACCAAAACAAAAATGTATTTCTCTTCAAATTCTATACCCAATTCATATTTATATATCAAAACTAAAATATTAAAACAAAAATAATCAATACACATCAATACTTGTACCACATTTAACACATCCACGTGAACACCTCAGCACAGGTTCTCCTAGTGAGGTGGTCACGACACATACTCGTATAACACTCCATTCACAGTATCATCTCTTCAAACCTACCACATAATATAACCCCATACAAAACACCTTTATTATACTTTTAAAAAACATATTATGTGAAATGGTACTGTATAATATATAGATATAAATAAATACAATAATATCCGCTTTCACTTACCAAACTGAGCAAAGCTTTACCCTTAGCAGTAGGCTTAGCAAATGATCAGTCAGTTTCATTTTGCAATCACTTTACTGGTTCTCCAATTCCAATAGTCATCAATAATTTGTCAAACTACAACTTTTTAAAATAATTTATTACATACATTAATATCACTACTAGATTCGGCATGTCATACAAACAAGCACGATAATTTTGGCCCACGTATGAGTAATTTCATAACACAACTCACACATTAAAATGCGACCAGGACGATTGCAACGCTATCTATATCGGGCAGACGGGAAGGGCTTTATCAACTAGATTCAAGGAACATATACAATTTTATAATAATAAAAGCACTTCTTCAAAATTCGCAGAACATCTCTTAGTGAATAATCACGTCCCGCTTGACAACAACGAGCCAAAACCCTTACATACCATATAGAAAGAAAGGGTCTTAGATTAAATTTACTTGAACAATTAGAAATTAATAAACGAACAAATGATCCTAATATAACATTAATTAATAAAGTAAGGAAAATTATATATTCACCACTTCTCAGTATGTTCACATTATCAAAACAATACAACACATTTAAATAAATCAATTAAGAAAACACTATTAAATACGGGGAATCACATTATAAATGTAAAAACCTCACAGAAGAGAAAATTTGAATTATTTTCTAACTAAACCAATAATAAATCATTATTTTTAAAAACCTGTCCGAATTAGAATGAGGGGGGAGTGAATAAAATCATATAAAGAAGTCGTCACCATGTGGATTTACCGCAGTTTGAAAATGGCCTTGAATGCCGAAACAGCTGTCACAATAATAAAAACTAAAAATACTTGCAGAACTTAATAATAACATTATTAAATTTGATATACATTAAATTGAAAAAAAAACTAAATGGAATGAAAATAAAACAATAACTTTGTTTATAACCACGAGAATTTTATTTAATTTTATTACGACCGACCGGTTTCGCTTAACATAAGCATCTTCAGGGTACAAAAATTAAACTTTATTAAATTTAATTTTTGTACCCTGAAGATGCTTATGTTAAGCGAAACCGGTCGGTCGTAATAAAATTAAATAAAATTCTCGTGGTTATAAACAAAGTTATTGTTTTATTTTCATTAAATATGTCTAACCACAAAGTGACTGCTTTCTATCAAAAAAAAAAAAAAAAAACTAAATGGAGTTCTACGAATTAAACACAAAAACAATTAATACACAACTCCCTATTGAATTCCGTTGCCTCGCTTCGAAAGACTAGCACACTTCGCTCCAAAATGACAAAGAGCGCCAAGTTAACCCCAAATAGGGTGATGTAATTTGGTCATGTTGATGTTCATTTGGTTCGCCAATAGGAAACCGGAAATGTGCGCATCATAAGTTTCAAGTTGAAATTTAAGATCCCAACCTTATGTAAAACTTCATCACTGGGCCGTATGCAACTCCATTTATGAGCGTGAACTTTGTGATAAAACTACTGTTGTAACACGAATGCATTCATATGTCACGAACCCACACATCTCCATACAATAACGGTTTGAAGAAATTGAACACTATCATTATTTGTTATTTTTTAAAACGCTCGCATGAAACGACCTGTGGCGTATATATATTTTTAAGTATTCATAAATCTGATTAAATTGTCAATAATAAAGTCTGTATGAGTCCCTATCTAAAATATTTTGTGTTTGAAAAATGATCTGGATAAAGTTAGCTACTCTGTTGATGCAAACTTGCTGGGTGACAAATTTACTAGATTTAGACCATAAATTCCCACAGTGGTCCGTACGGACCCCTGGGGATCCATATAGATTTACGTGGGGTCCATGGCAGGAAGAAAAAAAAGGAGGCCATGAGATGTAAATGGGGGTCTTTATTAACATGTAGAATATGATATATATGTATGTATATTATCCTCAAACTTATCAGAGGCATACAAATGTAGCTGTGATGTATCGTATACAAACTCGCCCCACTGCTGTTCAATATCAGGTTATGTTCTGATTTTGTAAATAGTAACATTTTGTACATAATTTATTCTAAAACGTAAATATGTTAGTTGTAAGACTCTGTCACTAGTTTTAAGTCACTAGCTACAGGTCTAAGTTGTAAGTCGCTATCTATGTAAGTCTTAGATGTAAGTCACTAATTATAAGTCTGAATTGGGTAGTTTCTGGTTATAAATCTTAGCTTCAGCTGTAAGCCAATAGTAATAAATCTAATATGTAAATTATTAGATATAAGTCTAAGTGATAAGGTATAGGTTAGATAAATTATCTTGTAAAGCGCCTTTGAGGTGATTTTCTCACGAAAACAGCGCTATAGAAATAATCCATTTATTGTTATTAAATTTCGCTCGACAAGCCTACTGCGCAATTAAATCGAATCACGTCCACGCAGGCACATTCATGTGCAATTATTTACAAATTTTCATACCAGCAGTGATGCATCGCGCAGTGAATAAATACCACTTGTTCAGCACTGTACCAAAGTTTTAGACAGACAGGCTAGGGGATCCACAGAAAATTTAAAAAAGGCAAAGGGGTAAATTATTTTGGTACGTTTAAAGTAATAAAATATTTTTATACAGATAAAAATCTGTTGTGAACAATATATTTTAGGCCTCTTGCCGATAGTCCGATAAGGAATCAACATAAACATTGTGCGTTTTTCCGGCAGCCCGCTGTGCCATATATTTCTATTGGCATCAGTTAACCACGTGGGAGTGGGAGCGGTGCGACGCACTTCTAGTATACAGCAAGCGGTATGAGGTTTCAGTAGCTTCTCGGTATTTCGTGTCACCGCCAAGATCACTCAAAGAACTTTTAATAACATTTTTTTATTAATAACATTTCTTTTACATAGTTTAAAATCGCTTTTAAAATATTCTTACGAATTTATTAATTAGGCATATCAATAATATCACTAAATCATTGTGCATTTTTGCTGCACTCAGTTTTAGGTTGATTCCTTACCGAACCGTCAGAGAGCATTGTGATTTCATATGCAATTTTAATTATGCCCAAAAGAAAATTCGTATCTCATTTTGCGGCGTTCTCCTGGTGCCCGGGGAATATGTCCCTCCCTAAACCTCCTTAGGAGGAACTGAGGACGGGAGAACAAATCTCAACCCTGGGATGAAGCGCCGTGTCGATTGCAAAGCATATTGTATTCTACAGCAACTTGGACTGTTGCTTCAACGCGGTGATGTCCAAAATTCTCGAAGGATTGTTGTAAACTGGATTGAAATGCGTCCGAGGGCGATGGTTGGCGTAGTTCGCATCTCCTCTGTCCGCTGCGACTAGCGGCTGCTCATTCGACACTGTAACAATAAACAAAACACCTAAATAATGACCAGTGGGTAACAATCATAATACATACTAATTTATATAGAACCATTTTTGTGCAATATTTTTTTTAATTTTATTGCAAGGTAGGAGTAACACTTCACAAATTTCCTCCAAAACATTCATAACCTTGGACTTACCGGATAGAAGTTGATATCTCTGCATATACTGCATCGTCGCAAATGACATTTCATTCCTGGCGTCCCCAAACGCGTGGCAGGCACCCGGCAGAGCCAATCTATTGCCGTTGACGTATGCCAGCGGCTGAGCCGACGCTGGCACGGCACTGATGGCCTTGCTGGCCACATTGTACTTGGCAGCCAGCTGCGTCATGTGGAGACTCAGCTCTGATGAGGGACGAGAGAATTGCAGAGGAGTTTCTCGCAATTGCGTGTCGTGGGTTACTCTGAAAGTTATTATTATTACATCATTACTTCTCTTCTCGTACCTTGGTTGTAGCGGTTTGTTCTACTCACCCCGTGCATTTCGATATTAATAAGAGCATTCATAAACATCCTTAGCGCCCTTGAGGTGATTTTTCACAAAAACGGCTCTATGCAAATCATCCAATTATTATTATTATTATTATTATTAATATCCTTATTAAAAGAAGAAGTTAGCCAATCGTCTTCTTCTTCTTTTAATAAAGATTTTCATGTTCTTATTAATATTGAAATGAACGGGGTGCGTAGAGCAAACCGTTACATGGTGACCTCCGTGGCAGGGCGGTTAGCTTGGCCTGAGAGCGACGAAAAGCCATAGAACTCCACGGGAAAAAATAAAATTTATAGTGGTTATTTCATATCTTAAATTTAATTAACACCGAATCCTTAAAATTCTATACTTCATCACGCTTCAAACATGACTTAATTTTTGATCAAATCTTATTGTTTAAAATGATTAATAATGGCCTAGACTGGCCAGAACTCATCAATTTTATAAAAATCCGCATACCATCAAGGCCAACCTGACAAAACCGATTTTTTTCATTTGCCCGCATGCAGGAACAGTCTTAGGATAAATTCTGCGATTTCCCGTATTTGTGCGCGATATAACACTCAATTTAACAACGTTGACATTCTTCACAATACCCTTTCAAAATATCTGTAAAAAGTAATGTGTGACTACAAATTAATGCACAAGTATAAAGTGTATGGAGAGCATCTCCTGTCCCCATCGTATCTTCTTCTTCCTCTTTCCCCTTCCTAATTTAGTTTTTTCTCTAATTAGCTACATAAATAAAATACCTCTATATAACCAATGTTAGCACAAGAAGTTTCTTGCCTTACCTTTTGTTTAACTTCCTGCGTATATACAAGGTGTTAAGGGATGTAAAAGCGTTAAAATAAGTCAGGTATGTCTTTTAACACCCTGTATATTTGTATTAAAAGCTGTTTGTTTCTTACAACAAAGAAATAGATAATTTGTCTATTCTTACATTTTTATTTTCTATTTTATCATATCTCGTCCATACTTGTCATTATTTTTAGTAAACTGTTTATCCTGAAGGGGAAAGCTTCGCTTTCGAAACATGTAGATATTTATATATTTAAAAAAGTGATGTAAACAAAGTTATTCTTAATATTATATGAAACAATCAAACTTTGTTATGAACACCTTTATTTTTAACGCTGACCTGTTTCGGGATAAGCGTTCCATCATCATGACAAAATATATACTATATTTTGATAGAAAGCAGTCACTTTGTGGTTAGACATATTTAATGAAAATAAAACAATAACTTTGGTTATAACCACGAGAATTTTATTTAATTTTATTACGACCGACCGGTTTCACTTAACATAAGCATCTTCAGGGTACAAAAATTAAACTGATCAAAAATACATAGTGTATGTTTATATATACAAAATAGAATAAGACAGAACATAACGTAGAACAAAGAAAAAATGAGATAGCATGAAATAGAAATCTGACATAATAACCG
>JAHDVE020002235.1:0-221219 GCA_022606495.2 Halesus radiatus | reverse complement strand
TGCCCTACCGCTCGCAGCCTCGCCGCTCGCTGCCCTACCGCTCGCAGCGTCGCCGCTCGCAGCCCTGCCGCTCGCAGGCCTACCGCAGGCTGCTTAGCCGCTCGCTGCCCTACCGCTCGCAGACTCGCTGCTCGCAGGCCTACCGCAAGCTGCTTTGCCGATCGCTGCACTACCGCTCGCAGCCTCGCCGCTCGCAGCCTCGCCGCTCGCAGCCCTGCCGCTCGCAGGCCTACCGCAGGCTGCCTTGCCGCTCGCTGCCCTACCGCTCGCAGCAACGCCGCTCGCAGCCTCGCCGCTCGCAGCCCTACCGCAAGCTGCTTTGCCGATCGCTGCCCTACCGCTCGCAGCCTCGCCGCTCGCAGCCCTGCCGCTCGCAGGCCTACAGCAGGCTGCCTTGCCGCTCGCTGCCCTACCGCTCGCAGCCCTGCCGCAAGCTGCTTTGCCGCTCGCTGCACTACGACTTGCAGGATTACCCCTGCCACTGCCCACGCCTCGCCGAGAAGGGAAGCTTCTCCCGAGGATACGCTTTGGCAGGCGCAGCTCGAGAAGTGTCTCGCTGCCGATCCTGATGATTCGCTGGCCGCTTGCCAGATTACCTGCCCGATGACCCCTGCCACTGCCGACGCCTCGCCGAGAAGGGAAGCTTCTCCCGAGGATACGCTTTGGCAGGCGCAGCTCGAGAAGTGTCTCGCTGCCGATCCTGATGATTCGCTGGCCGCTTGCCAGACCGCGGGCCTAAAAACGACTCGCAGGATTACCCCTGCCACTGCCCACGCCTCGCCGAGAAGGAAAGCTTCTCCGGAGGATACGCTTTGGCAGGCGCAGCTCGAGAAGTGTCTCGCTGCCGATCCTGCCGATTCGCTGGCCGATTGCCAGACCGCGGGCCTAAAAACGACTCGCCCGATGAACCCTGCCACTGCCCACGCCTCGCCGAGAAGGGAAGCTTCTCCGGAGGATACGCTTTGCCAGGCGCAGCTTGAGAAGTGTCTCGCTGCCGAATCCGATGATCCACTGGCCGCTTGCCAGATTGCCTGCCCGATGACCCCTGCCACTGCCCACGCCTCGCCGAGAAGGAAAGCTTTTCCGGAGGATACGCTTTGGCAGGCGCAGCTCGAGAAATGTCTCGCTGCCGAATCCGATGATCCACTGGCCGCTTGCCAGATTGCCTGCCCGATGACCCCTGCCACTGCCCACGCCTCGCCGAGAAGGAAAGCTTCTCCGGAGGATACGCTTTGGCAGGCGCAGCTCGAGAAGTGTCTCGCTGCCGATCGTGCCGATTCGCTGGCCGCTTGCCAGACCGCGGGCCTAAAAACGACTCGCAGGATTACCACTGCCACTGTTCACGCCTTGCCGAGAAGGAAAGCTTCTCCGGAGGATACGCTTTGGCAGGCGCAGCTCGAGAAATGTCTCGCTGCCGATCCTGCTGATTCGCTGGCCGCTTGCCAGACCGCGGGCCTAAAAACGACTCGACCGATGAACCCTACCACTGCCCACGCCTCGCCGAGAAGGGAAGCTTCTCTGGAGGATACGCTTTGGCAGGCGCAGCTTAAACTGGACGCCGAGAGATGTCGCGGCTATCGGCTTCGGGAGAGTGCCCGACAGATGGCGCAGTTTATAGCAGATCTGAGAATTCATCTAGCACCACAGATGGCGGCGCCATCTATCGGTTTCGTCCAAAGCTTGAAAAGGATAGCGAGGGCGCAAACCAACATTCCGAGTTTGGAATGCACGAACATAGATGGCGTTGCACCGATCCCTGTCCCGGCGGCGCCCGGCCCGATGCGCACTGTCTGCTGCTCTGCAGAGCGCGACCTCGTCCCGCCGGACCCTGATGTGTATGCCCTGGCCACATCGGCAGCTCCTAGCGTCGCTCACGCCTGCCATGCGGCCCATGGTCTCGCCATTGACGGCCGCCGCTCAATGGAGCGCGGCACCGCACCGCCAGGCCCCGCTGCTCCTGGCCCCGGCCCGATCTATGCCGGTCACGCTTCCGCAAGCCGCTGCTCATTGGAGCGCGGCTCCGTACCGCCAGGCCCCGCTGCTCCTGGCCCCGGCCCGATCTATGCCGGTTACGCTATCGACGGCCGCTGCTCTGAGCGCGGCCCCACACCGCCAGGCCCCGTTGCTCCTGGCCCCGGCCCGTCCCATGCCGGTTGCGCTGCAATAAGCCGCCGCTTAGAGGAGCGCGCACCGTACCGCCAGGCCCCGCTGCCCCTGGCCCCGGCGCTAAGCATAGCCCGGGAAAACAACAAGCTGCAAGGATGCAGCACGCCTAGCCGAACTGCGCCCCCCCCTGTTACTGGAGCCCTTCGGCGGCGGCCACCTCTGCGCGAACGCAGCCCGGCGCTAAGCATAGCCCGGGAAAACGACAAGCTGCTAGGATGCAGCGCGCCTCTCCGAACTGCGGCCCCGCTGTTATCGGCGGCCCCCTTTGTCGGCGGCCCACTCTGCGCGAACGCAGCCCGGCGCTAAGCATAGCCCGGGAAAACGACAAGCTGCTAGGATGCAGCGCGCCTCTCCGAACTGCGGCCCCGCTGTTATCGAGCGCCCCCCGGCGGCCGCCCACTCTGCGCGAACGCAGCCCGGCGCTACTCAGAGCCCGGGAAATAGACAAGCTTCGAGAATGCAGCGCGCCTCGCTGAACTGCGGCCCCTTTGTTCCGAGCGCCCCCCAGCGGCCGCCCACTCTGCGCGAACGCAGCCCGGCGCTACCCATAGCCCGGGAAATGAAACAAGTGCTACAAAACGCGCCACAGCTTAGCGCTTCCCAGCCCCAACCCTTTGACGAGGGGAGCATTCTCGCCACGACGAGATGCATGGATAACCTCAGCACACCCCCGCCACTGCAGATGACGCCCGGATCACCGCGCCGGGAGACGGCACACCCTTCGGAGGAAAGTGTAGCAAAGCTCCACGAGGGGAGTGTATCGGACGTACCTTCTCCCAGATTATTCCGACGCGGCCATTTTTCGTCAGCGTATATATGTATAAGAATTTTATGTTTTGTTTGTTAATATATGTAACGGGCGGTCTGGCGAGCTTGTTCGCACGAGACCGCTCAAACTGAAATGACTGAATAAAAGTGTTGGAGCGGGACAGTTGGTGGGAGGGAGACCGACTTGTCGGGCATCTACACGGCACCGGCGGTCCGCGCTTGGTGGACCGCATAAATAGCCTGCAAACACCAGTTTGCGGCAGTTAGCATTTGACCGCCAGCCTGATAAGTACTCCTCTCTGCCCGCCGCCCGCTCTGACTTCTGAACCACTCGCCTTGTTTCACTCTGACCACTGCTTACCTCCATCGGACAACTGCCTCGGACTGGACCCAATAAGCTACTGCCTCGGACAAGATTAACAAAAGTCGTTATCGTCAGTACCGTTCCTACTTGCAAAAGGAACGGTAGGAGAGCTACCTCCCCCTTCAAGCCTCGCTCCGTGGATTGGGATCAGTCGGCTTCTTCAGTTCCCTGGTGTACCAGATTACGTCTGGTACAATGGTGATAATTAAAAAATCTCTATTCTGTAAGGTACTTACGGTTGAAAGCTACTTTACCCGCATAAAGTGATGACAGTGTTTCCTTAATTATTTTATAATGACGTGAATGCCATTTTAAGTTAAAGAATTTAACACGTTTGATAACTCACGAATTAGTTTTAAGAATTATATGGTTTAGGTTGTGTGAATATACTTATGGGTGAGGAATAAATAATTTTCTTTTTTTATTAATTAGCATTATATTACTATCAATCGTTCGCTTATTAATTTCTAATTACTCAAATAAATATAATCGAAGGATCGTAATGATATTTCTGGAAGAGCGGTGAGCTTATTTCCTCTTGAACAAGAGGTCGCGGATTTAAAAATAGAATAATAAAAAAATCCTGTGCGATATAAGTAATACTAATTTTCAAATTTAAAGTAATTTTATATAGTCGAAGCTTTAATCGTCCTGTCAACCGCATTTATTAAATAAGTGTATTTAATGTAAGTTTGCAATCAGAAAAAGGGGGATTTTCTTTCCTTTATTTAATTCCATCAATCCCACAACAACCACTAAACTCCGATATTCAACCTTACAAGAAACACTACGAAAACACTGAATTTCTTATGTTAAAACATCCCAGATCTAAAATTATTTTCGTTAGCGATTACAACCTTCGCAATTTAAAATGGAACTCTACTGACAAAGGTTATATTACAAATGAAAGTCCTAACGATCCAGCACGTGAAGTGATATATGTGATAGATTTTTTGATTTAACATCAATATGTTTTTGTGTATTATACATGTAAACATGTTTTATATCCAGCTCTGTCTAACTGCTCTGAAATGTGTATTCGGAATTCAAACTATACGATCAAGTGGATAGTCATCATCCCCCCCTACACATTTTAGTTAATATATATGCATACAAACCCACATTGAAACAAGCAACGCTCATCTTCAAATCGAGAAATATGATTCTATTAATTTCCAACTCACTGACACCGATTGGAGCTTCATGACTGATCATAGTGATATCGAACAAACCTTAGAAAAACTTTATCAATTTTTTTTTCCAACAATGTAAATCTTATCTACCATTGTATACACTAAAACACAGAACATAACCAATTTGGTTCTCCACGGACCTAATAGTACAACTCAAACAAACAAACAAAAAGTTGCATAAAATATATATTTTTTTAAATGTAAACCGCACAAGAGTCCCAACTGGTCCCAACCGTCTGGAGCCAGTGAGACTATGGCATTCCCAATTGGTGAATGTTGTGAGGCTGAAGGTATTGGGAAGGGAAAAGAGAAGCGGAAGAAGAAGGTGGGGAAAAACCTGGCTATTCAGATCTGGTCACCAAATACGGATAAAATCCATTTCAAGCAACGTTTCAATTCTGAATGGTGATCTTTCATCAGGGCGATACTGAGAGTATCTTCCACTCTGGAACGTGCGCAAATATACTTTATATTATTTTTAAATGAATTAATTATGAAACGACACTAATTAATTAAATAAAATTTACTTGCGCACGCCGGGATTTGAAAATAATTAAAAAATTACTTTGTATTCACAACTTTATTAATATACACACACATCAACATGTTTCGGAAGCGATGCTTTCTTCATCAGGAATATAAAGAATAATAATATATTGTTTTCTATATATTCCTGATGAATACAAAGTAATTTTTAATTAATTTATTAATAATGACACCAGAAAGCGAATACCAATCTTTTGAAGAAATTATAAAATATTTAAACTTACCCACTTAATCGATGACTACTCAAACTTTTCAGCAACGAGAAAAAATGTAAAACACTATCCGAACTGTGCTATAAATATAAAGTACATATCTTAATTGAGAAAAATGCACTAGAAGAAAAAATCTGAGGAATTTTGTTAAAAAAATTAGCAGTGAAGGTTTAGTCTACCCACTACAGTGCACTATGATGGAAAAATAGCTAATAGTACCACCGGAATTATTTATTTGTTTTCGGATTATTTCCAAAACGTATATGAAGAGAAAATATTATAAAATATCATTCCATAGCATACATATCATAAATACGTTACATTTACAGAACTACCACATTTCACGAGATTCCCCCTAAATAAAATTCTTTCCCTTGACCCCAACAAATCTGCAATATCAGATCCACTCACCATATTATTTAAACATTTAATTTCTTCTAAACATTTTCCAACCCGTTTAAAATCCAGTTATATTATCTCAATTTCCAAAAAAGGTGATAACACAGATATAAAAAAAAACTATCGTCCTATATGTATGCAATCAGCACTTCAAAATTATTTTGAATTCCTTGTTTCTACTTAATTTGTCCATCAATACTCAAAGTAATTAATAAAAAAAAAATACTGATTCCCCAGTGGAAGATCAACTGCTAATAACCTATTACTGTACCAAAACTATATTATGGAATCTTTTACGAATAAATAACAAGTTGGCAGTATCCATACAGGCTTATCAAGAGCTTTCGATATCCCATAAATGATTACTTAGTAAACTGTATGAACTAGGACTGAGAGGCAACATGTTGCATTGGTTCTTGAGTTATTATCTAACAGAATCTTGTTCGTCAAAATTAAGTATTTCAAATCAAACGCATTTAATGCAACTAGTGGTGTACCGCAAGGACATCATCTTGGTCCTATTCTATTCCTAATATTCATAAATGACATCACAACATATTTCAACGATGTAAAAGTTCTGTTTTTTGGCAATAATAACAAATTATACAAATAAATTTCCAATATTTCAGTTCAATTTCCAGTTAAATTAAACAATTTGTGTATCTCTTTATAAATTATTTCTCAGTGTTTATAAATTTAACACTAAAATTTTATCGATTCAAGACACCGTAATTATTTAACTACACTATAGACAACAACATCTTGGAAAAATTCAACGAAACTATGGATCTCGGAGTTTTGTTTGACACACAATAAAACTTTGTAAATCACATACAACAAATAGCTAACAAAGGTATGAAGACTTTGGAATTTATAATTAGATTTATCAAAGACTGATTCGCTGGAAGTCATAAAAATCGTATATTTGCAGTTAGTACGCAGCTTATTAGAATACAATTCCATAGTGAAGTCCCAACACTATTTTATTCATCTAAAACATATTGAACGCGTGCAGCGCTAATTTTTACGTTTTATTAACGTCAAACTACCCATACTAATTCAAAACATAACTATAACTACTTGCTAAATAAACGCTTATATACCTACCATGTTTCATGTTCATTTATCATTAACTCAAAACCTTTTTTTCTTTCTCTATTGTAAAATGTTAAAATATGTAAAAGCCCATCGGGACGTTAATAAATAAATTAAACATTACCTAAATGGGATACATTAGTTCCACCGTCTACCGAAAGATGGACGGTAGTGTAGGGTGACGTTTAAAAAAATATATTTTGACCATGCTATAAATGCAATATAATACTGTTTCCTATTTCAATCACATCTGTGGAGGCCAGAGAAGTTATTGAAATTACGATTTTAATTAATTTTGCTTTAAAAATGGATTGTTCCGGGGGAGCATTAATTTATTTTAATCTTTTTTTAAATCCTTGTTGTCTAAGGTGTTATATTAAAAAGCACTTGTAAATGTAAAGTAGATTTATTGACTCTCTCGGTTGAGACCGGTTTGACAAGTGATTGCTCTAACAAGTGACTTCCAGAGGTTATGTATCATAAACAAACCTGTAGAAATGATCCATAGAGTATATTTGTATGTTATTATATCAACAATCCTGTAGTCACAAAACAATAAATCGCCAATTTTAACTAAGAATAGAAGATTATAAAAGGTTCAAATAGACGATTTTTTTATCGTTTCGCTAATACGAGTATTATCTCAATCACTACAGAATAAAGAAACATTATTATGAACAATTTATTAAATATTATATTAAATTAGTCCCTGCAACCTTTTTCTAAAAAATTGCAATAGATTTCTTAAATCTCTTTGTGGCATCATTTTCAATTATATACTTAAGAGTTTTTTTTTAAATAAACCACTATTAAAAATGTTTCAAAACCAATGGTTCCTTCATCAGGATACAAATCAAAATAAATGAAAAAAAATACATAAACGTAGACACATTTAAAAAATAGATCAAAAATAAGTGATGAGATATGGTAAATAACTGAGAATTAATCTAAAAATAATACGAAATAAACGAAAATATTATAGAATACTAATTACATTATCTTTTGAATATTAGAAAAAATTAATTTAAACAAAATAATTAATAAAGTATAAATAAACAATTTTTTGTAACCCCTGATTGCCCCCTTCCCCTTTGGTCGCCTCGGACAACTCCTGAATATTCATGTATATCTGTCTTTATTTTGTATCTTTTGTTAGTTTAAATATTGTCCTGATGAAGGAAGGGTGTTTCCAAAACTGGTCGATTTTTATATTAATTTGAAGAGATTTAAAACAAATTTAAGTGTTTATATTATAATGATAGCAAACCACAAATTAAATACTTTTTACTAATAACAAAATCATCAATAGGTACTAAATTACTTATTGTTAATTTTTGTCTATTTTTATAATGTGTGCGTGCTTTTGTCATTATTTTTTAGTGAATTTTATATCCTGACAAGGAAACCGTTGATTTCGATAAATGTTGATATTCATTTATTAAATAGTGGTTTTTTCAAAATAACTCTTAATCATTTCATTTGAATAGAATTCACCCAGCGGAGTTAAGAATAAAGGTTTCTTTGTGCCAACCAACGTAAAGAATAATAATTTATTTACAGGATTTCTTCATATATTTTTCATTTAGGTAATTAAAAATGCTATAAAGTTCACACGGGTCACACGAAATTCAGGCTTTCATTATTCGAGGCGCGACAAAGGATGTATTCAGAAATATATCTGGGCCACGATCTCAGCCTCCGGTTTGGACTAAACTCAGCGCTGGTGGGCTAATGAGACCTTTGTAGAACAGCTTCTCCCGGTTACTAATTTGATATCTTTGTCTGCCAGTCCATACAGAAGTTTAGACAAAAGATAGGCAATCGCGCTTACATCAGCATTTCACGAATCTCGAAGTGTTTTTTTTTTCTGGACATTTTTTGTCGATCAACTAGATTTTTAATGATTTAAAGTCGGAGTCACGCTTTAATTGTTCGTTTACCTCTTTTTATGATAAGTTCGTCTTCAAATAATTGATGGCCTAATTATTTTGAACTTTAAGATCTTCTAGGCATTGTCAGGAAAAAAAGATGGAAGAGACTTGTGATCATCTCTGTGTACCAGAAGTAAGCTCAATTGAACGTAGTTATGCAGAAAGCATCTAACCTGAAAAAGATGAGGCTTAGAAAAGGGCTATTAAAAATAAATTTCACAATAGCATATCACAGCATTAGTTAAGTGAGGATCAATGTTTTTTTTCTTTATAAGAGTTATTATAACTAACTAACCACCAAACAACACGATCTTGGCATACACTTCTTGCTTAATTCACATTCATACATCGTATCATACATTCTCTTCTGCTATTTTCTGATATGGTCTGACTCAAGTATTTGATTATCTCGATCGTGCCATATCTTTCTAGGGCGTCACTGACTTCTTCCATTCATATTTGCGTCATATATCCTCCTTACACTTCTTACTTCGTTCATTTGCTATACATGCCCAAACCATCTAAGCGTCGATTTCTTGATTTTACTTGCATTCTTTGCGAATCTCAACATTTTTCACATTATCATACATAGTTTTACTCTACATTCGCGTCGGAGATCTTATTTTTACAGCATTCAGTCTACTCTCATCCTCTGCCAGTTCCATGCCTCACTGGCATAAATAAAGGTAGGTGGTATCAGCACTCCATTGTGGACTCCTAAATCAGCTTTTCAATAGATTAATTTAGTACGTTATCGTACTTTTCATCACTTGAATGCTTTCACCAAGATGCTAAATTGTTAAAGAGATATTAGTAATTTGTTCTATGTGGGGTAGGTGTCTTCTATGAAATGGTATGCGAGGTAAATATATATATATATATATTTTATTCAAACGTTTTTGAAAAGCAACCGTGACGCCACTTTAACAAATGTTGGTGTGCATATCCACAGAAAATCTATTGATGCATATGCACAGAAAATCTAGTGATGCATATGCACAGAAAATCTATTGATGCATATGCACAGAAAATCAAGTGATGCATATGCATAGAAAATCTATTGATGCATATGCACAGAAAATCAAGTGATGCATACGCACAGAAAATCAAGTGATGCATATGCACAGAAAATCTATTGATGCATATGCACAGAAAATCTAGTGATGCATATGCCCATAAAATCACAGTGCTATGAGTGACTTTGAACTAAATAATACAAGTCTTTCAAGTGGTTGGACGTTTTCTATATAGCATTATATTAATATTATTAAAACAAACATTTGGATGTAGAAAACGTTCAACCCACACAGAATAAACAAAAATTACGTAATATTAAACACACGAAATAATGGATGATTTCTACAAACTATAAATTCCAGTCAATGTACCCACACCATCCGGATGTTTTCAAACAATCGTTTTGTTATTTAATATTATGTACGCTACAGGCAGTAAAGAAATTTCAAACCACATAAACGCTTTTTACATCAATTTAAGTCCGATAGCTGCAATATGCATGAATATAACAGTGAATTAACAAAAATCTATTGCACTTGGAGCTTGAGCAAATAACCATTCATATACTCCTGATGAAGAAAGCATCGCTTTCGAAACAAGTAGATATCTATGAATATTTATAAAGTGGTGAAAACAAAATTTATTTATTAATAATAACGCCACAAAGTGAATACCAATCGTTTGAAGAAATTATAAAATAAAAATCTGTTTCCATCAATTTATCCGTAGGAAAACATAAAAACATCGATTTTGTCAAATTGTGGGTTGTATGATTTCTGCATAACTACTTTTCATTTGTCCCTACGTCTGTTAAAATTGAAAATTTTAAAAATTATTCACTCAATTTAGTTTTATGAAAAGTAGTCAGAATCCCCCCGGAACAAACAAGCGCCCGCGCGTTGCGTCAACGCATTACTACCGTATTTACATCATTTTACATGTAAATGAACGAAGATAATAATTGTTCCTAATTGATAAATAAACAGGCAAAATGAACAATTATATTGTTAACGCTTAAATTATAAATTTGTGAGTAACTCAGAATGGTTTTTATGCGCGAAATTAAGTTCACAAAAGTGGACTTGACAGTTTTCTCGATTCTCGCGCAAGTCCACATTCTGGAACGGGGCAATTGAATGGGTATTAAGACTTCTTGAAGATATTTTCATTGGCCCGAAAGGTCTTATGTAAATTCGGTATCAATCGTACCTCTAAGGATCCCTTGTTCAGTGTCTCTTTAAGGTAACGAATTATAAGTATGTTTTTTTACGATCCTCAGCCACCTACAGCAGAAGTTCCCAAACTTTTTCGAATTGCGGCGGCTTTGCTAAAACCAGATTTTCCAAAGGTTCCTTGTGTCAATTTTTAAAAGTGCTCTCTACGAAATAATGGCTGCCAATGATTTTTTCGCAGGGAAAATAGATTAAAAAAATTTTACGTCAGAAAAAACTTCTATGTCGCTAGCAAATGAGCTGATTCAACACTGATTCGCGGAACCCCTTGGAGGAACCCGTTGTACCACAGCGCGCCGCGACGCACACTTTGGGAGCCACTGACCTACAGGAAAATTCTCGTAGTTTGAATAACAGCAAAAATCAACAAACTTAATTATTAGAATCCTCAATAAAGAAAACAAAATTCTCGTATTCACATATTTAAAATAATCATATTTCCAATTAGAATAAAAATTAATTCATTGATTATTTTTTTTACGTTTTAATCATGTGGCTTTGAATGGATTTAGAAGACTTAATATTATTTTAAATAGGTAATAATAATAATAAACCCATTAGCAAAATTATTGTAAATTAACGCTTCAAGGGGTAATTGTTTATTTTCAATAAACTACGTAATTAATTTCCTGACTTTAACGTTATTCCGGGAATCTCGGCGAGATTTAGTACCGGCATTTAGTCAAAATGGACTGGAAAATTAAATTAATTACTGGACTTAAGATTGTTCAAGTACGTAATGAAAGGTTGGGAGTAAAAAAAGTGCTTCTAACTCAATTATTTAACTCCCAAAAACTAAATCTTCTAATCGCAACATAAGTTAGAGCTGCGACTCGACCGTAGTTAAAAATTACATCATTATTTAAGTTTTTAAGACTCAGCAGGGGTACTTTCGTAATTTGTTTGAAACTTTAAAGTGAAAGGTTATTAAGCGTCATAAATATTTTTTATCGGTGGCTGTGCCGGCCTTATCTACGCCGTTTGTCGATGTCTCGGAAAATATTTAAACCAGTAGCGTGCGGTTCTGACTCAATGACTATGGCATAAAATGAATATTTTAATAAAGAAGCATTATACAAGGTTTATAAAATAAAAAATTAACAAAGCATACAACACGAAAAACATCTGATAGTAATTAGTAGATACGACTTTAGATTTTTGCCATGATTTGTATTTTTTTTATTATTAATATTTTTGTCACATACATAGAGATTATGAGCAAACATGTTCCAGGGTCCAAGCTTCTGAAATGAGATGAGTTGAAGAATAAGAAGCTCCACGATCCGGAAGGAGTTAAACATCGAACCGCTGTTACTTTTCATAGAAAAGTAACAACAGAGGTGGCTTGGCTCGTATTAAGAATGCCAGATAGAATTCTGCGGACAATTCTGAGTGCTCTTTCAAATGGAAGACGTCCAGTGGGCCGCCCCATACACAGGTGGGAGAAGCAACTCCAGTGGCTATGCGATGAGAGGCTGTACGTAATACGGACGAATACTTTTGACGTAACGTAGTAAAAGGACGCCTAGTAGCGCCTTATCGATGCGATAAGTCTCCGACCCGAGTAGGACAAGGAGAAGAATTGATGTGAAACATAGATTATAATTTAACTTAAAAACGGTAAGATAAAATATAATACGGAAAATATAATAATAATTAAAAAAATCAAAATAATCAAAATAACTAAAAAATACTTGAGAAAATATATATTAACGTATAATATGTGAAGAAAATTACCACATAGGCAAGGCCAGTGCGTGGAAATTAAAACTCGGGATTAGTTACAAGTAGTTAAAATATACATGCATTATATCTATGCATATTTAAAAATGTATTTAAGGAAAGACAAACATTCCAAGGCTGTGAATAATCTGGCAATCTTTGAAAATTTCCTACTTCCATCACACTAAGCGAAAAATGTTGCTAATATCATATCATGATGGGGGACTTGGCAAGCTGAGGAATTGAATAAAGAACTCCAGACCATTTTTTAATTTTTTTTTTATTAACGTTGACATCCTAAATTTTCTGCTAATTTAATTTTTTTTTAAAGTCCACCAAAACGCACAAAATCTATGGCTTGCTGTGTGTGACGTCACAGGAGCAGTCAACACAAACAGCGAAATTATAAGCCATAGATTATAAAAAGCGGAAAAAACCTTATCTAGTTACAAGTTGGGCTCGAAAACTGCATGTGTGACGTCAGAAACAGTTGTACCAACAGAACATGGTGTTTTGATGGTACGGTTTTTAATTCACTTTTATATAACGATTTATAAAATCTACGTATAATTATATTCAATGAAAGTTATATATTCAGAATCGGCATTTGCTGATCTATACGAATATATATTTTTAAACCTATTATATTTTTCACCGGAGTTCCTTATTCACGACGCCTACCAACTCAGCCACTGACCAGTCATATATTAATTTTTTTTATTTTTTTATTTATTAATTATTTTATTGATACATACATTCACACAAACAAGGTACAGGGGTTATAAACATTTTTTTTTATTTTCACTTATACATACATCTGAACACACGTACATAAACCTACATGAAATATACATAAAGCAAAAAATCCCACATAGGCAAGACCAGTGCGTGGGTATACCTGGTATCAGTTTGTGGCAGTATATTAGTATATTTGAATAATAAATGGATGTTGAAGGTAAGTTAAATAAGAAAAAGAAAATGCAGAAAATATACATTTATAGCAGGAAAAGTTTATATCTTTGGTTTTAATCCAGGTTATATATATAAATACATATTATTTTCATAAATCAACTGAGTTAAAAGTTTAAAGTTAAAATTAAACGTAATGAATGATAAAAATTTTACGTTGAATTTTCATCATCACAAGGAAACCGACGTTATTTCTGTTTAGTTTTGTTTGTTTGTTTGATTGTTATTATTACTTTTTTTATGAATAATTCCATATTTACAATATTGCAGATAAGTTAAGGGGGCAGTCTCAAATAAGGCGCTAAACGTCACTTCGCAGTATGCTAACGTAAGCAATACAACACATAATTTATCTGCAACTTCTTAACAGAAAGTTACGAAAGTGTCTAAGGTTTTCAGTGACGTAAATTCTTAAACTGTAATCTTTTACATTATATATGAAATATCTACTGTAATTTTAAGTAAAACGCTCGACAGTGCCTTCGCCGTTATGTTAACTGCACCCATTACAAACATATTTAATTAAAATCTTTCCACAATCTCAGAGTAAATAAGATCAAGAACCAAAAGCGTTTATTAAAAATAATTCAGTAAATCTAGATTTTCTCTGTAATTCCCTCAAAGTTCAGGATTTTTTAAAATTCAGTTCCGTCATACAAAAAACCTATGAAATCTCCGGCCCGCTCGATTGTTGATAAAACGATTTATTTCGCCGGAGTAAATCAGTTGTGAGAAGTCCTTCGGAGCGAGCGGACGTCGATTTGAAATTCGATATTTTTGTCTGCTTTATGACGAATAGCTGGGAAGAGAGGTGTTAAACTGCCACCGGAATGTAAGAATTACGTATTTCCGATTTTATTTTTTGTAATCACATTTCTTTGCAACGTTCTTTAAGATGGTCCAAAAAGTGATTAATTTATTATACGGAACAATATAAAAGACCTGCGCACTGGAAAAAAACTGACGGACGTGGTACAGATCTACAAGATTATATCTTTGCAGGCTGTCAAAAGCAAAGCTAATGAATGAACGAATTATTTTTAAAATCTTAACATTTTTTGTGCCCATATAATTATATATAATAATATATAATTTACAATCTTGACGCCCCCGACTGCATATATATGTATGCCGATCTGTGCCTATCAAAATCCATAGTTTTAGAGGCTATCTTGAATTTCTAGATATTCACACCGATTTGATTAGAAAGCGGCGTAAGTCATGTTAGGAGGGGGGTGCTGATGTCAAATTTAATGTCAACCTGATTAATTTCGATGGTCATTTTGAATTTTGAGTTCTCTAACGATTTGGTTGAACCGGAATTAAAGTGTTTGGAGGTGCACTGAAATCAAATGCGAAGAATGATAACAAAGAATGTTTTTCTTCATTTAGAACAGCTGTATCTCAGACGATATTAGGTCCTTAGAGACCAATTTGGTTTCAAATTGTAGAACCTTTAGCCTACTTTAAAAAATATAGATTAACCTTTACCGAAAAATTACTCCTTCACTGTCAAAATTGGTTAAACACTAAAAAAAATTGCGAAGTATGATAACATAGAATGTTTTTCTTCATTTAGACCAGTTGTATTTCGGACGATATTAGGTCCTTGGAGACCAATTTGTTTTCAATTTGTACCATATTTAGCCTACTTTAAAAAGTATACATTAACCTTTACCGAAAAATTACTCCTTCACTGTCACAATTGACCAAAACACTAAAAAATAGCGAAGAATGATAACTTACAACAAATTTGCATAATTTAGAACCGCTGTATCTCGGACACTATTAAGTCCTTAGAAACGTATTTGATTTCAAATTATAGCATATTTGGTCTACTTTGCGTGTGAGAGGGGCAAGGGGAAGATAGGAGACTTTTGTGAAAATACTCCCTGTTATAGGTATTATTCACCTGCAAAATTTCAGTTTTTCTTATTTCCTTCATTGACTGAACTACTGGTGTATTCAAGCTTATTGTCTGCGTCTGGAGTGGGTTGTAAATCATTGTTTTCTACCTATGTTATATGTTTACTGCTGTTTAGTATACAATATTGAAGGGCGTTTCGAAATCCCAAAAATTATCAAAAGACAAATAATTCTTATTCCCGTTTCATAAACGGGATCTAATTCACATCCGCCATCTTGGTTCCTAAGTTAAATGTAATAGTCGGATTCCTTAACCATTAATAAAAACAAAAGCCATTGAAAGAACAGCCATATAAAAAAGCATCTTATTCATTTCAACCATCTTGAATCCACAAGTGGACAATCGAAAATCGGATTCCTTGATTCAAAAACCATGAAAATAATTCCCTATGTCAAAACCTGTGCTTATAAGTATTTCTGAGCAGGTGGTCCACGTTACCCATTTCTATAATATTTCCGAAACAAAAATAAAAGATTATGCTGTGAAGAAATAAATACGTAAATAGTAACAAAAAAAAAATTTGTGAAAGGGAAGCACTTTGTATGGGTACTGTCAATTATTAATATATTATAAACAAATTAAAAAAAAAACATATTCTCGTCATTTACCCTAACCTATACCAACAGATCGACTTGCTTTACTTTGCAGTAAGCGGCAAAAAAACCTCCCTTTTCCGACTGCTAAGTTAAGTCTGTCAAGCTTCTATTAATTTATTGTTACACAGCGAATAAACGAAAAAAATATAGAGCAAATGTTTTTTGTTTCGTATTGCATCAATACGATGAACATTTTTTTAATCCGGCGTGGTCTACATTATCCACATTTCCCCAATCCTGCTGCCGGATCGTGGTGGTCCGTGGTTTTGAGTTTGAGGCCTAAAATTCCTAACAGCGGTGAATACGCGGTCTTATACTGGACCCTTAATCGAAAATTAAGAATTAGCGGTAGAAAATTAGTTGAATAATATGGTTGGTATATCTTTGGTTATCATTATTTTTTTCATAACTTTCTCATACATGTTCAAAGATGATATATTATGTTTGGACACATACAATAAATTAAAATAAATTATTCTTTTCTTCAACTAAGTTCTTGTTCAAAATAATGTATCCCTTAATATGATGCGGTGTTATGATGGGAAAATATTGAGTTTATTCTATGTTTTTTAACCATGGATGGATTAAGGATGGGTTCTGTAACCATAAAAAAATCTTGTTTTGTATACCGCATTATCCACAGCAAGAACTTAACTAACAAGACAAGCTTCATTAATAGCAACAATTGTGTAAAAGAAATACACTTTTACAAACAAAATTTATGCATATTTCTATTTGTGAAACTGTACCATATAAGTCAAGTTTTATAAAATCATGCTATGACAATACTGAAAAATATAATATAAGTAAAATCATGGTTTTTTACCCCTGATTCCCAAAATTGTACATAACCCATAGTTTAACCCTTTAGGTGCCACATGTATTTTTTTTAAATGCCGGAGAAGTGTCGATAATCCATGAATATATATACTTTTATTTTTAGACACATGTTTTCAATAATGTGACGTAATTTTAGAACTGTGGGTAACGCGTGACGAATTTTATGGCTCGAGGTATATATCGTTCTGTGGCACTCAAGTACAATAATGTATCGGAACGATATATCGTTCGGTGGCACCTAAAGGGTTAAGAATAAAATTTACCAGTCTTAAGATAGCCGTGACAGGCTGAAACAGGTCACGGTCATAAATAAAAAGTGGAATAGTGTTTAAAAATGTGTCTTTCATTTAATCAAAATTGATGTAAGCAGAGCTTTCTGCTAACGAAAAAAAAACTGTCTTACTGGCTTAATAACCAGAACCTGAAAAGCTGTAACTAACATTGGGTAATAGAACAACGCACGCTACTGATTTTCAGGAATATTAAGACCAGCTCAAAGATAAAAAATGTACATTGTTCCGATGTGGTATCTAAAAAGCTTTTATATTTTATGTCGAAACATAACCAACTACTCATTTTGTAATGTGTTTAAAAACGTATTTATTATTTCCAAGTTTTTGAAATGTCGGCGTAGCTACGTTCAACGTAGAATGATAACGGTGTATAAGTTTGAAAAATTATTTCTTTATAAGCTCGAGCTTGAGTACTTCTTCTTGGCGTTGCAATTCTGCGATGGTTATCATGAGATATAGTGAGCCACTGTGCAGTGACTTTAAAACTCACCCATTTTTGGCAAATTGTATAACCATTTACTGCAATTCCAACATTATTATTAAAGCAGTATTTATAACATTTTTGCATAAGCAAACTTTTGATGGAGCCTGTTTAACTTTACTTAGGCATAGGTTTATTTAGACATGTGTGACCAGTACCTTCCTTTTTCCATAAGTTTTTTATGCGTGTGGAGATTCAATTTTAAGTATGTAGGTTAACTGATATATATTTTAATATTAATTCTACACGGGAGGCCCTGAGAAACATAATGTTTCGTTGCTTATGTCAACTTTGGGGATGCTGTGTGAACAGTCTTTTTTAAGAAAGGGAAGGAGAGGAAGTTCTGGGAAGGAAAATAGTATGAACAGTGGGTAGACATCAATTTAATAATAAATTCGATTTACATTAAATTTAAAAAAAAAAAGAATAAAAAAATTAAAAAAAAAAAAAGAAAAAGTGAAATGTTGATGGGTAAAATATAAAAAGTCAATGGGTGAGTTTTTTTAAATATTTAAATTTTTGTATAACGTTTTCAAAATGCTATTCTCAATCCGTAACTAAAATAACGGTGTTTGCTAAGGACACATCTAAAATCAGGCCTGTGTTTGTTCACGTAATCCCCCTATATGTTTTATAAGCATAATAATTCATTATACGTATATGTCCCAGAACCTTTTTGCCTCGTTTTTTGCCTGACGTTATATTACAGCATATAATTGAATTTGTTTGAAACATTGGAAACGGAATCCTCACACATTAACCCTTATGAAATAAAATTCGGGAATAGGTTAAACTTTCCAGGGATATGAATAATAGTGGCCATTTGAGTAAGTGCTGACCGGGTGTAAGAGTGTTATTCCTGTACCCTTTCCTGTGACATTGTAATAATATCGAGAAAATCTTAGTGCTGTGGCAGTTAGAACGGTGTCTTTTGAATAGGAATTTGTCTGAATAATATGATATTAGATAATTAATGGGGAGGTTGGGACGTACCTGGCTATTCAGATCAGGTCACAAAATACGCTTTCACTTTCAGTTCGCCAAAATTACCCATCGCATACGCAAAAATTTTATTCATTGAACGCTCTGTTTCCGATCGGCAATCGTCAAAAAATAGCTATTCTGGAGAAATTACTTAATTTTAATAGATAATAATAATAACAATAATAACAAAGCATTTATATAGCGCAGTTTTGTGTTATTTCACTTCAAGTGCGCTTTACTCTAAATAAACTTAAACATGATTAAATAACTCCATTCAGTGGTATTCCTACAGTGCTACTTTTTCATTCTATTTATATATGAAAACATCTTCTGGTAGGACGGTACAATTTACAAAAATATCATTTTGCAAAAAAAAGCAAATTATACCGAAAATAGAGTCAGGCGGACGGTGCACAAAATTTACCATTAGATTACGTATTAGATCGCGGGCGGTTGGCGTTCCCTAAGGTTGAGCCATTTCTAGCGGAGCGATACTGTGCAGTGGCGAGTATCTTTTTTTTTACATGAATATCCCACAAGAGTCTCAATTGCTCCCAACCGTCTAGAGCCAGTGAGACTATGGCATCCCCAATTGGGAAATGTTGTGAGGCTGAAGGTATAGGGGAGGGAAAGGAGAAGGGGAAGAGGAAGGTGGGGAAATGCCTTGCTATTCAGATCTGGTAAAAGCCATTTCAAGCAACGTTTCAATTCTGAATGGTGGTCTTTCACCAGAGCGATACTGGGAGTATCTTCCACTCTGGAACGTGCGCAAATATACTAAACATTATTTTTTAATTAATTAATTAATTGTGAAACAGCACAAATTAATTAAATAAAATTTAGTTGCGCACGCCGGGATTTGAACCCGCGACCTTCCGATTCGTAGTCGAGAGCCTTACCCCTCGACCATGGAGGCCGTCATCTGCAAATCTGAAACGTGCTCCAAATATTATATACTATTTTGTTTTATGCTACTTTATTTAAATTATACGCGAGATGAGACAAATAAAGGTATGTAAAATTTATTTGTGCAAGCCGGTTTCAAGTATCTTAACCTATCGGCGAACTGACTTTTGCTAATAAATATCTTCTCGAAAATACTCTTTATTTATTATTTCAAGCTATTTGCTTTTATTTGCCTCGAATATTTTATTAGTGATATGTGAACATACTTTTTTTTTAATTATTCTTTTGGATTATTAGGAATCTAAGTCATAAAATAATTAAATTTATATGTGAACATAAAATAAATCAATTAAGTTCCATTAATTAAGAAGTTACGAGCAATTACATACTGAGGAACACAAATGAAAGACAAAATAAACAGTCGATATTATAAGAACAGTTAAAATGAGTAAATATACGACAAATTTAGTTGATTTTATATGTATTCTAGGTACAGTTGAAAATATCTACATCTCGTAAAGTATTGAATGTTTTGCAGAAACGACCTATTGATGACTTTCGCGCATCCCTAGATATACAACGTGATAATAATAATACTAAATAAATCGTTTGATCTGGTGTGGGGTTCAGCGCAACAAAATACATTCCGCTCTAACAAATATGATGAAACAACAAGACAATTCACAAGGTTATGGTGGTTCCTACCTTAATTACTATTTATCAAGCCCTTACCTTCTGCAACCAAACACAACGTTTTGAAAAATGAAACACAGTGCTCTGACAGTATTTTTTTAAGTGCTCTCTTATTGGCCTGAATAAAAACTACTTTCGGGGAGCATGTTCATTCATGACATTATTCGGTACGTGTCTGGTTATCCTAGCTCCTTTAAACCTTTAATCTATCTCTTAATACAATCAACCAAATCCATTATTATTATTTTCATCCTTATTTACAGTCTAGACAACAGTTTTACATGCGAAAACCCACAATATTCGTGTGGGTAATTTTCGTTTGTAACATTGTACAACATCAGCGATTTTTCTACTTATTTAATTAAATATTTATTAAATATTTTACTTAGTTTATATTTGAAACTTAATGGAGAACTGAACGCGGTTGGCGCTAACAAAAAATTGTCCAAAGAAGCGAAGCCAGCAGTCCACAGTGGAATACTGATACCAACCCTGATGTATGGCAGTGAGGCATGGAATTGGCAGAAGAAGAATGAAAGTAAACTGATTGCCGTAGAAATGAGATCTCTGAGGCGAACGTGTGGTAAAACCATGTAAGATCGTATGAAAAATATTGCGATTCGTAAAGAACGCAAGACTGATGTATGCGTAATGAGTAAGATTAAGAAAGGGACGCTTAGATATTTTGGGCACGTAGAGCGAACGAATGAAGAAGGGAAAGTAAGAAAAATATAAGACGCAAATTTGAATGGAAGAAGAAGCCGGAAACGCCCGAGAAAGACAAGGCACGATCAAGTTAATCAAATACTTGAGTCGGGCCATGTCAGAAGTCGGAATAATAAAAGAGAATGTATGAGACGATTTATGAATGTGAATAAAGCAAGAAATATATGCCAAGACCGAGTTGTTTGGCGGTCCGTCCTTTCTGCCTACCCCTGCGGAGAAACGGCGTGATAGTTAGTTAGTTAAATTGCTTACTACAAAGGTGATATGACAGATGAGATTTTTTTTTTTTAGATTCGCACTTTTATCTCATAGCATCTAATAATGACAATTGATTTTGTAATAATAGTAATACCCATCGATATATATTTTCCATTAATATATTTATATAAACTGCTTCATATTGTGCTAACTAATGTTAGACAAAATATAGACAAAGGATAACGGCGTTATTGTATTATAGAATTATTCAATAATAATATCGATAATTTTATTGAATCAAAATAGTTTACGACAATAAAAAATGAGTGAGCTTAAAAAGGTTATATAATAGTTGAATAATACTAGGGCGTAGCGTGCTTATTTAAGAAATTAATAAAATCGAAGCTTATAAATCTCATTGATACACTATCTAACGATCTTATAGTTATAAAATGGTTGCAGTCAAAAAATATACATGGGAATTAATTAATTAATTGAAGATGATATTGAAAGTTCTGTGAAGTCGAAGTATGATGCCGATAAAAATGATGGGACGGATTGGGGTAGCCGTAGCTCAGTTGGCATAAAGCGCAGCTCCCGGATATACCATGTTGCCCCACTACACGATGGCCTATGATGGGCCACCAGCTGGCCGATGCGATGTCTTGGCGGTCGCCGGTGATATTTGCAACACCACTACATGATAGCGAGGTTCAGTTCTACTTTCAACGCGCTTCCGAATGGTGTCGCTTCTGCAATACATATCGTTAAAAAAACGAAATGATTATTTTTTATTAATATATTAGGCAATGACATTACAAACAAATGATATGTAAATGTAATTTTATGATATTGTGTGCTGCCTAATATCATAAAATTAATTTCGGATTTTCAGAAAATGCATATTTTTTTTAATAATTTGTTGTTATTGTTTTGTTTTTCCCTTCTTCCAATAATTCTAAGCCAATAAAAAAAAATAAATGAAGAGATATTTATTAATTGATAAACTAAAGTTCTTAAAAACTTAAGACAAGATTTTTGTGCATAGCGCAAAGGGTAACAATTATTATTTTATAAACAATAATTATTAATCTAAAACACTCATCCAAATTGAAAAAACCTTCCGAGCAAAGATAAATGTCGCCGAAGAGATATTTATTTAAAAATACTTAATTTAAATACAATATTTGGAGAGCCGTAATATACAAAAATACCTATTTAGTGTTTATTTTTGTATTTGGGATTTCATATACATTCATCAAAGGAATAATTCGATGAATTTTATAGTTTCATCACATGTCCAAACCAACGCTATTAAATTGAAAATTTTTCGAAGCTACGTTAATATTACTAACTAGGACGTTATCTCCGGAGCACGTTCAAGCGGACACTGAGTAGTTCACTACGTGTAAGGGGCGCCACCATCGCCGGTCCACCATCCTTTGATGTGTGCACGAAAAATCGACAACAAGGCCATCCCGCGCCATCGCACGCCATCGCTCTGCACCATAAGCCATCAGTCGCCACTAGGTCCACTGCACGATGGGCCATCCGTAGTGGGCCAGCTCATGACCCATCGTGTAGCATGTACCCATCGTGTACCATGAGGTAGTCGGTTCGAATCCTAGCTGCTACCATTATCTCTTTCTTTTCGGTTTCGTGTTTCGATTTGGGAATAGTTAATATTATTTTCAATTAATAAAATACTTTAAAAACATGAAGAATTTTTTTATCTGTTTATCTAAACCTAAAGTTTTAATTTTATTGTTATCGCGTAAATAGGCCTATAGCTTACTCTGAGTGCTGGGCCTGAGCTTACTCAAGACCGCATCACTTTTTCTTATACATTTTGTTCGAACTTCTATTTATCTACAATATTTATAACCATGTGGGAAGTATGGGATTGTACCCTCCCTCCCTCCACACACCCCCCTATATTATAGAATAATTAATTAACTAAACAGTAGAATTTGAGTTTCCGGCTACATACTACTGTTATAATATTTTGTGTGGCCCTTCCAGCTATTTTTATCAAGGTACTGTAGACTGTGGGTGTTCGGAAATACTTCGGGACACTCCGGGAACACTCTGAAACATTTGGGAGCACATAACGCGACCGGCTCAGCCCGGGGGAATGTAGGGCCAAGCCATAAACTTAAAATAACGTTCCTTGAGAGCCTACTTTAAATGATTTACAAGAGCTATTGTGAATACTCGATGATATATCGGTCAGTTTTCTTCTTTGGAAATTCCATTTTCCCCATGCGGGAAGAAATAAATATATTACTTATTCAATGGCGAAACTGTTAATGCATGGATTTGGGACGTCTGAGTTTTTTTTATGGGGTTTTAAGAATTGTGTTAACCTCAAAGGTACGAACTCTGTTCAATGATAAAGTACGTTTCAATAATATAGAAATGCTTATTTTATATCTCAGTGTTAATTACTAAAAGGCAGGAAAAAATAAATATTTAAATAAATTATTTTGTAGGCCATATGATCGGATATTACTTAACTATAACACCATAGATGACATTATAGCACATATATTCATCATGCGTTCTTCAAATCTAGATCCTCCCTAATTGTTACATAGCCCGAGGTTACTTCTCCATTGTTCGCATCTACATTGTTCAGCTCGTCATTGTTCACATTGTCACTGTCAATTTTATTGTTTATATGTCTACACAAATAACAAGCCCACAACACTCTGTGTAAACCTTGTGGAAATCCTACGTCCGCGGTATGCTTGTTTGCTAAAGCCATCTTATCTGAGTATATTTTCTTTGTCCTCTTCCCACACTCGGATCATTACCTAATTATTCCGATTACGCAGGATATTTTATCTTTTTTTCCATGTGCCCTCTCCTCTTAAATGTTACCTATCATCGGGGCAATCTTTACCTTGCCAGTTTATGGTAACGTTGGTTTATTAACTTGTTATTGTTGTACCTGTTTCTCCGTGTGAATGACATGACAATAAAATTACATGTACTACATTAGTATTGCCGATCTGACGTCAATTGTGCGCCGATACTTTAACTGCTGCTGACCCTGTACAAATCGCAAGTTCGCCGCACTGTTTAATTTGGCGGCCACCATTTGATGATTCCTATAAAGTAACAAACTAATCAAACGTGCATTTCCTGGAAAATTGAACCATCAACCTTATTTGATGCAAACAGATTACACTAAAAGCATTTATAAAAATAACGCCCCGAGCACAGCAGCTGCTGGGAGCTCAAAGTAAGTAATAAACTCGAATTTGATATCACTCACGAAACAATAGAATGCAATATCCCATCCGAATGCCAAATTTGGCGTTTTACGAGAAACTTCCTAGGGTAGGAGTGGAATGGAACTCCAAGATAAATACTGACTCAACTCAGTTAGGGAAGTATAACTTCGTTTCCAAAACGATAATTAAATTAAACAACTTTGTTTATTTTCAAGTTTGACTTCCTCTCAATTGTAATAATTGCCTCAAAATCCAAGCATTTAATTCTTTTGAATATTAATTAAGTCTGGAATCATACGAACGAATAAGTTTCATGAATTGAGAATTTTATTTTTATTTAATTCGAAATTAATTTTCCTCTTCTGAAGAATACCGATTTTAATAGGTTCTGAGGAATTATTTTTAACGAATAACGTCAGCACTTAAAATACATTTTACAATACACGTAAATACATTTTCATAAAATTTAAAAGAATTGTCGAATATTTCGTTATTAATAATAACAGTTTTTTTTCCAGAAAGAGTGATGTAATGCAATACATTCCATAAGTGATAATAATACAAACAGATAAATAACAATACGCATGTAAAACAAGAGGAAGAAAATATGAATATATAAGGAAAAAGATTACTTAGTAAAATATCAGAAATATGTTCTATATCGAACGTGGATATGATAAATAAACTCAAGCCTTTCAAAAACGTAACCAAAAATAACAACACGTTAGTTGAACGACCTTTGAAACAAACAAGTTGTCAAAACAACACGTGCAAATAACCAAGTCACGATTTCACAACCAAATTCAATACTAGGCGAGCCAAAGGCCTATATTTCATCATAAACAAGTCAAAATTACACCATAAAATGCAATGATTTCATAACACCTGCAAATAACGTTGCCGGTGCCCTATAAAAACTGTACACACCTATGCGTCGCTATTCCTGCTCACGACTCCGACCAAGTAATATCTCCACTGTAACGCTGCTTCACCGTAAAAATCGACAATCATCATTTATCTTCAATCTACCCGGACCTACTCTCCTCACCAAGTGAGAGATCTCCACTCTACCCGAACTGCTCTTTTCATCAAGTGAGAGATCTTCACTCCACCCAGCCTACCCACAATCTTGAAGCAACCGATCCAACCCTAAAAGCCGTCCCCGGATATGCTGCAACCTGAGCCCGACAGCCATCCAGGCGATCCACGAGCTTGCCGCAACCGGTCCGACCCTAAAAGCCGTCCCCGGATATGCTGCAACCTGAGCCCGACAGCCACCCTGCCTGCTCACGAGCTTGCAGCAACCGGTCCGACCCTAATGCCGTCCCCTGATATGCCACAACCTGAGCCCGACAGCCACCCAGCCTACTTACGAGATTGCAGCGACCGGTTCGACCCTTAAGCCGTCCCATCCGTATATGACAGCTGACACCACCTCAAGCGATCGATCATTCTGGCCGGTGCTACAAATCAAGTACGCTCCGGGCGACGACATCCCCGCTTGGAAAATACCAAACACCTTTCTCAGTAGAACCAGAGAATCATAATAGTGATGCGTACCTTTGTGCCGGTGCCTAAATATTTACAGTCCCTTGTGTGGGCCTACACGTCTCGTACATATTCATTCACTAAGAGAGAAAAAAATGTATAAGTTTATGGCGAATATTTGATGGTCTTCCATCTCCATTAAGAAAGATACGAGGTGTGTTCAAAAGAAAAGGTGAATTTCGAATTTTTTCGAAGTATTTATTTATTCATCAATATCCATTTTCTCCCCTTCAAAGTAATCCCCCTCAAATATAATGCACTTATGCCAGCGCTTCTTCCAATTCTCGAATCACTTCTGGAATGCGCTTTTCGGTATGGCCATCAGCTCGTTCTTCGATTCTGACTTTATCTCATCAATTGTGGCAAAACTCTTTCCTTTCATTGGTCTCTTCAGTTTCGGGAATAGAAAAAAGTCGCAAGGAGCAAAATCTGGTGAATACGGTGATTGAGGCATGATTACGGTGTTGTTTTTGGCCAAATAATCACGAACAAGCATTGATGTGTGAGCTGGTGCATTATCGTGATGCAAAATCCATGATTTGTTTTTCCACAATTCCGATCGTTTGAGCCGTATTGCTTCACGCAAGCGTTGCATAACTTCCTTCTAGTATTCCTTATTAACCGTACGACCTGTTGGCAAGAACTCATGATGCACCACGCCATTGTAATCGAAGAAAACCGTGAGCAAAACCTTCACATTTGGTCGAACTTGGCGTGCTTTTTTCGGTCTTGGCTCTTCTGGCCGCTTCCATTGGGATGATTGGGCCTTGGTTTCGACGCCATAACCATATACCCACGTTTCATCTTTAGTAATGACCCTTTTGAGCAAATCTGGATCGTCGTTGACGTCATTCAACAACTCCTGAGCGATAGTAATGCGACGTTGCTTTTGCTCAAAATTTTGCAATTTCGGAACAAATTTTGCTGTCACACGTTTCATCCCCAAAACATCCAAGATAATTTGCATGGCATATGCCAACATTTTCTGCAACTTTCCTAATAGTGATTCGACGATTTTCCAAAACCATTTTCTTCACTCTTTCGATGTTTTCTTCGTTTGTTGACGTGGTTGCAACTCCAGGACGCTCATCGTCATTAACATCTTCTCGGCCTTCTGTAAAGCGCTTGTAATAATAATAATAATAATAATTGGATTACTTCTATAGCGCAGTTTTCGTGGGAAAATCATCTCAAGGGCGCTTTGCAATTAATTAAATAACATATACAACCAATATCTTACAGCTAAACTTTATTACTAATGGATTATAAGTAAGACTTATGGCTAGGGACTAACTACTGAGACTTATAATTAGTGACTTAGATCTATGGCTTATAGGTAGTCACTTACCAACTAAAAGTTATAGCTAGTGACAATTTAAACTTAAGTAGGCATAACTACATTAAAAACACATATAAACAGTACCTATTTAAAACTAATACATATCTATGACCAAGTGCATATTTTGTATACAATACTGCAAAATGACATACAACTATGGCTTAAAACTAGAGTCTTACAACTAACATACCTATTTATAATAATATAAATACCTGTATGATTATTGCTCGTGTTATCAGTGGTAAGGCACACAAAGGTGTAATAGTTTTTATTGAAATTAAAGAAAGTAGTCTGGGCGGTAGAAGGTAAATAGGAATATACGTAATTATTTTGGACTGAGTACTCAAAAACACCATTACACCAATGGGGTCGTTATTCTGGAAACGATAGTTTAAAAAGATGAGTCTTTAGTTTTGCTCTGAATTCAGTAGAGCTGTCGATTTTTCGCAAATGTGAAGGGAGTTTGTTCCAAGCTGTTGGGCCTGCCACCGCAAAAGCTCGGTCTCCGAAATTGGTATTGGGATTGCGTTTAGGTACTGAGAGTCTTCCTATGGCCGTTGAAGACGCTGATCGAAGAGATGATTGCCTAGTGTTGACATCGTTTGGCGTGCTTAGTTCCGCCAAGTAGGGTGGTGCCATGTCGTGTATCGCCTTAAAGACCATCCAGCATAGTTTAAACTGGATCCTCTCAGGATACTTAAGCCAATGAAGGTTCCGCAGATGTTGAGATATGTGGGAGTATTTGGAAACGCCGGTTCTCAGCCTTGCTGCAGCATTGAAAACTGACTGAAGTCTGTCAGTTTATATTTTGGGGAGACTTGCGTATATGCCATTGCAGTAATCAAGTCGAGAAACAACGTAAGAATTTACCAGCATATTTATGCCATTAGCTGGAATATTTCTCCGTATTGATTTGATTTGGCGCAGGTGAAAGAAACCTGCGCTTACTGTCTTGTTAATCTGGGATTTGGGTGATAGATCTGCATCTAGATGCACACCTAGAAATTTAACGCCTGTTTTAGGGATGATGTTACAGCCCGAAGTAATGAGAGGAGATTTATCTAACATTGATTGGCGCTTTTTTGTTGCTGTCCAAAGAAATTCTGTTTTTGATGCATTTAATCTTAATTTGTTCGAAGACATCCATTTTGTAATGGCGGCAATGCATTTGACAGTAATTTCCTTTAATTTGTTTTCTCATTCGGTGCACAATAGAAGTAGATTTGCTGATCGTCAGCATAGCAATGGGAAAGAAATCCGAATGATTCTATTATTTTGGTAACATCGTTGATGAACAAAATAAAAAGTAGGGGTCCCAGCACTGAACCCTGGGGGACTCCAGAAGTAAGGGTTACAAAGGGAGAGTTTTTACCACTCGCCTTTACAGATTGGGTTCGGCCACAGAGGTAGGATTTAATCCACTGAATGATTTGTACCACTTATAAACTTACCACTTGTACCACTTATAAACACTTTTTGAGACAAAGTAGACTTGCCGAATTCCACAGTCAACATTTTAAGTGCGTTGGAGCACTTTATTCGATTTTTAACGCAAAATTTAATACATATTCTTTGATCCATTTTTTTCAAAAGTACGAAAAATCGAAGAACACACAAAAACATGACTAACCTTTCCAGCTGTCAAAAACAAACCACGAATCCAAAAATGGCTTATAATGCTAACATATGATAAACATATGTGTACCAACATAACAAAAAAAATCGATAATCGAATCTACACAGCCCGCGAAAATTCAAAATTCACCTTTTTTGAACACACGTATGTCATCATCATCAACCACAACTAGTAAAAACGATTGCATTATTAAAAGAGAACTATCTCTAATGACTTAAAAAATTCAACTTAAAAACTTAAAACATTTAAGCATTCACCTCTGAATCATTCCTTCTACCATATTTCGTCTAATATAAATAGGGTTTTGCCCCATCCAGGACTTGAAAGTCCTTTTGAATAAAGCAACACATAGAAAATCAAGGTTATGTGAAATGAAAAACATCAGGCAATTATCATGTCTAAAGTGTATGTAAGCAAAAATCAGTGAATAAGTGAAAATATCGTTTCCATATTATATCGTCGCTCACAACACAAACAGGCATATACCTCATATTCATTAACTTTCCAGAGAGCCAAAAAACAATTTTTTTGTCTTTGTTTCTTATAAATTTTGCTACATGTTTAACTGATGGGGTAAAGAAAAGTGCTTTAATATATAACCCCATCGGCGAAACGTGTATAAAATGTGCAAGAATCCGGAAAAAAAAACTGTTTTTTGGCTTTCCCGGAAATTTGCTAACGCTTTTTTGTTTTGTGGGCGACGATTTGCATAGAGTTTTGTTGCGAGGGGTATATTATTTCAGTGACAATTTTCTGCCTAGAAATATATGCTAGAAGTTAAAGAAGACAGTATATATAAAACATAATTTGAAAATACTTCATTAAGTACCTACGTTTTCGCTATTGTTCTATTGTTGTTGGATGACTTCCCTGTGGAATCACCGTGATAGCTTTATAAAAACATGTTTTTGCTCACATTCTGAGTACATAGTCAATCGAACTCATCCAGGAAAATCAAGTAAATCGTACCTGGAATTTGACTCCACGATCGAGGTGTGCATTTGATAAATTTAATCAAATGTTGAAATGGGATGAGACTCTCTTTTCATTGTGGACCGGTTGAAATGTCAAAATGTCTGAATATTGTTAAATGTCGATATGATGGTCATCAAATGTGATAACGTTTATCCAACTTGTTTAGGTCTCCTCGATTAGACCATTCCAGTATGAAGATATTAAAATTTATTTAATTAAAATTTCTATAATGAAATTGTCTAACTTTAAATTGTTTGCCACTACAAGAATTTCTAATTTTAATTCATGGCGATTTCGAAACCATTTTATTACGATTGTGGTTTTCAAGTTGTAAAGAACACGTACAAGCTAACGAAAGATAAGTTTTAATTGAAAATCAACACACTAATATATCTCGCTGCAGTAAAAATAGCGCATGGTCCCAAAAAGTTGTTAAATTACTCTCTTTAAAATAACGCTTAATTGAATTACTTTTGTTATTTCTTATAATAAAGATCTCGGTTGCTTTCAACCCCATTTTAGTATGGATTTTTGGACTAAAAGCATTTATATGTGTCATAGTAGATGACTACTTCACTAAGTGAGGTAAATGGAAACATAAAATTTCCACTTTAATGAATTGAATGTTCGTATTACCTCCTCCGAACATTTTTTTTCCGTAAATACATGACATATATTCTTTTTAATTAAGAAAGATTAATACACCCGAATTACGAATAGGCTAACACTATTTTAAAAGTATGATTTTGCATGGATAATGGAGTAATGGAAGACTTGGCCAACAGAGGAATTGAGCCCAAAAAGTACGCCTGCGTTGGAACCCGACGCATTTGTCTATTCAATAGCACTTGATGGAAATGACGTAACTCTTTGTGGCTTGCCATAATTATAATATAATCGCATGAATTTGTTTTCAACCACTTCAATTTAATATAATAATCGACAAAGTTTCGGAAGTACTCGTCCTTTGCCAGGAATATAACAATACTAAACTAACTGTTAAGAAGGGGAGGACTCCGACCCGTTCTATACTTAATTATTGATAATTATCACTCAGGAAGGTTATTAAAACATCTCTTACTTACATTCTCAGGAAATGTTTACTGTGTTTTCAAGTTGTTTGTGGTCAATTTGAGGAACCGCCGCTTCCAGAATATTATATTAATACAGGATTCAAGGAAAGGATGAGTATAATAGATATGAGTTCTCTTTTGCTCTAAAAATGTCTTGCAAGAAGACCAATATTTGATTAGCAATATGCTTCGGGAAAAAACCGTGAATCTCTTTATGAACGCATGCATGTGTTTTATTTACTGATTTGATATTATATCCAAAACGGACAGTAAGTAAACTAAAATTTGAAATAAAATCTAAATAAACATTACCCCGGCCACACGTAGCCATCTCGAAGTGCAGAGTATCACAGCATAGCAAGCCGACAGGAGCAGAAAACCACCGAGTCGATAACTTAACGCCGATATGCAAAATGCCAATTTTATTCCAATAAAAGACATTCTTTCATAATCCGTTATCATAATGATTTGAATATGAATAAGAATGGCTACTAAGGCAACCTATTCCATTAACGTCGAAATACAGACTGCTGAATGAGAGGGCCCGTGGCTCGAAGTGGCATCTTCCAACTCCTTCTCCGTAATACATCTGACCGATGTCCATGCCTTTGGTGTTATCAGCAAATATTAAAAATCGAGTACTTGACAGTAAATAATAAGGGGCTATCTTTTTATAAAGTGTTTTATAACACTTCCTCTTAAACAAAAGTAAAAAAAAAAAACGTGGAAATGAATATTATTTAAATCTAGACCCCTCAAAGCAAACTAATGATAAAACTCTAGGCAAACGTAAGTCGTCGAATCGTCGAAATTCTGCATTAAAAAAAACTGAGCATCAAAGCAAAATTGTTTACAGGATGATATATAATTCAATAACAATAGCAATAGCACCAATATACTGGAGTGACCGAGCATCACGGGCATCCCGAACGTCGATGTACCCAGCTCTCCATGCAGCGAAGGGTCGAGGAAGTAGAGACGCCCTAGTCACCATGATGTTTGGAGTATAAGTCATGAACCTCAGAAATGATAAACGTCTCGAGAAGAAACAATAACATGAAATATTATAAAGGGTACAAATAAAGGGCATTCATTGATCTCAGAAGCTAAACGACACGAAAAATAGTTTACTTTTCCCTACCTACGCAGACCAATGAAAAAGAATGATCAATTTTATGCATGTATTAGAGGTTCCGAAACTGTTTAAATTATCAATATTTGGAAAAGCGGTTCGATAAAACTATTATAATATACATTTATATTTAGACATTACAAGAATACCCGTAACTAGTATCCATCTTCAAGTGGTACGAATATAGCTGATGAAAAATATCCGAAAGAAAGACAATTGAGGGAGGTAAGTTCATGATCGACGGCAATTTGTACTGCAATCCTTGGATTTTTTTAATTGAAATATTAAATTTGGGAATTGTACTTTTTCAGTACGTAAAACATTCTCAGTAACTTTTTCAGTAGGCAATATATTTCCAGTATACAGTAAACAGTAAACAGTAACCAGCCCACATATATCTGTATTGATAAAATTGAAAAAAAGCCAAAAAAAATTGATAATTTGGAAGCACTGGAAATTACAAAAACCCTAACTATTAATTCTAATACAGTGAATAACTAAGTATATTTATCGTATAGTCCTCTTTTAGATATTTTCCCAGGGAATCGTTTTGTATATTAGTTTAGTCTTACTATATACCTGACAAAGGAAAGGTACTTCGGAAATCGGTCGATTATTATATTAAATTGATGTGGTTCAAAACAAATTTGTGCGTTTATATTATAAAAAATAATTGATTTCACCTAGAAATGCCATAAGTAAAATTTTCGTGAACTCAGAACGCATCGTTATTTCTTGCGTTAGTAAAAAAATAATATTAATATAAACCGCCGGCTATTTTTCGGAATATTTTCGGAATATTTAATACTATAAATAAAATTGGTGGAAAAGCATCGTAAAAACGATTGTCTGATTTCCATTTAAAAAAAAACTAATCGAAACAGTTTTATTGTGCGCCAAAACGCATTCATTGGTGTACGAGTATTATTTATTTTCAAGTCAACGACAGCGAGCTTTGAAATTTCCAATTCAAACTCCGATTTAATTTTTTTTATCTCAAAAAATAATTCAACCCAAAACGATGTTGAGACCGCAGTATTTTTTTTTTGTCACCCTTAATTTTTCTTTGCAATTTCGTCGGCCGCGGAAAGTGACAACGCGAAAAGGGTTCGCCAAACACGAAATATTCCCATTGTCTAAGGGAGAAAGAAATAATGTCAGTTGGCATCACGTTTCGTCCCAGAATCCAGACCTTGAAACTGTTACCCGAGAACAAAAGCTCGGCCCCAACTGTCTAACCGTCCAACGCAAACATATTATAGAAACAATGAGCAAGTCGGTACGCTAACTTTTTGGGAAAATCTTGCTCACTTTATCCTTAACATTTAAAATGTGTTTTTAAAATCGACTTTATCTTTAAGGCTGGTGAATGTTAAGGATACTGAATGAACGGTAAATGCAGGAAACTCTATTAACGGGTAAATGAACGCGGTTGCCACTAATTCAAAATTATACAAAAAAGCAAAGCTACCAGTTCACAATGGAGTGCCGATACCATGGTGGATGGTGCATATGGTGCATGATGTACGGCAGTAAAGCATGAAACTGGCAGAGGATGGATGAAAGTAGACTGAATGCTGTAGATATAAGACCTCTGAGGCGTACAAGCAAATGAAAGACTTAGGATCGGAATATTAAAACCATTTTCTCAGGTTCTATAAGCTATATTCGTCTGAAACTTCAAATGTGATGTAAGACTGATTGGCAGGAAACAATTTAGAGAATAAAACTTTCGATGGAAACGTTTCTAAAAAATATATCAAATCTATACGTCCATTTTTATGCTCCTTGCGCTTGAGTCATCTGAACTGTAGATCTGTGCTAAGACTGACCGACTAATGGCGATTTATTTTAAAATCCAGAAATAATCGCATCAAATCTATGGGTAAAATACAAGAATTGGAGGAGAAAAATTTGTCAAACGCGATTTAAGCGAAGAGATGCGAAGTGACAACGCTGTCTAACATGCCTACGTACCGCATACTCCCGCTAATCCAGTCGAACTAATATTATTTTACTTGAATCATAATATTTTAAGTAAAATTTTATGTTCCTGTAATGACTCTGTAACTAATTTATTTATCCCTACAGAATCGACAGTAAGGTATGGTATAACTTCTTGGGGACACTCGTGTAAGACCAACATAAAACACCTACAGCTAATTCAAAGTGCCATGGTAAAGTTGCTAGTAAGTAAAACAGTTTTTAAGCAAAGGCTAGACATTGATATCATGTACAAATCAATTAATGTATTACCTATTCGTGGTCTTTTGTAGCAAAAAATTCTACTGCAACATATATCTGACAGTCCGTATAAGGCAGTAGTGGATCATGTACACAATACACGATTGATACAAAATATAGGAATGGTAGTGCCAATATTTTAAAATAAATATAGTCAACGAACCCTTGAATACATTGTACCATTTATATTTAACAAGTTGCCATACGAATTTGCCGAGTGATAGTGATTCCAGTGGCGAGTCAGGTATGAATGACGATAGGGTGAATGTTCCCAAAATTAGCATGGATGAAATTAAAAGATCAATTAAATGTATGAAGAATGGTAAGGCTGTTGGTTTCGATAATATTTCTGCTGAATATTTTAAAGGAGATAGCCGTATAATTCTTACATGGTTATGCAAACTTGTACAATTTTTTTTTTTTTATATGAATACCTCACAAGAGTCCCAACTGCTCCCAACCGCCTGGAGCCAGTGAGACTATGGCATTTCCAATTGGGGAATGTTGTGAGGTTGAAGGTATTGGGGAGGGGAAGGAGAAGGGGTAGAGGAAGGTGGGGACATACTTGGCTATTCAGATCTGGTCACCAAACACGGCTAAAAGCCATTTCAAGCAACGTTTCAATTCTGAATGGTGGCCTTTCACCAGGGCGATACTGAGAGTATCTTCCACTCTGGAACGTGCGAAAATATGCTATAAATTATTTTTAAATTAATTTTATGTGAAACAACACAAATTAATTAAATAAAAATTACTTGAGCACGCCGGGATTTGAACCCGCGACCTTCGGATTCGTAGTCGAGAGCCTTACCCCTCGACCATGGAGGATAAAATATGTGATGTGCAAGGTGTATTTATGAGTGGAAGGGGATGCATGGATCAGATTTTCTCGTTGCGTATGTTCACAGAGAAGTTTCTGGCAAAAAATCAAAAACTTTTCTGTGCTTTTGTAGATCTACAAAAAGCATACGACCGAGATGACAGAAAAAAAGTTATGGAAAGTGTTGTCCAAGTATGGAGTGAATACAAATCTTATACAGGCAATCGCATCTGTACGAGAGAAGCGTTGCATGTGTTAGGGCAAATGGTGATTTTACGGGGTGGTTTGACGTTAAGCAAGGTGTTAAGCAAGGCTGCGTAATGTCACCGTGGTTATTCAATATATACATGGATAATTGTATGCAAGAATTGAAAGAGGTGGGCTTGGGCGCAAAAATGAGAAGTCTGCAAATATATTGCCTGTTGTATGCCGATGATGCGGTGCTGATTGCTAACAGTATAAAAGATCTACAGTCCCTCGTATCTAGGATGAACGAAGTATGTATGAAGAATGAGCTAATGATGAATGTAAGTAAGTCTAAAATCATGGTGTTTGAAAGAGAGAGAGTACGAAGACAGTGTGCAATATAGTTGTGAATGATGAATACTTGGAGCAGGTAGATGAGTTTGTGTATTTGGGAAATATGTTTACGAGAAATGGAAAGACTGATAAGGATATTGAAAGAAGGGTGAATGCAGGAAATTTCATAAACGGAGGACTGAACGCGGTTGGCGCTAACAAAAAGTTGTCCAAAGAAGCGAAGCTAGCAGTCCACAATGGAGTGCTGTTACCAACTCGGATGTATGGCAGTGTGGCATGGAACTGGCAGATAAGGGATGAAAGTAGACTGAACGCTGTAGAAATGAGATCTCTGAGACAAATGTGTGGTAAAACCATGCATGATCGTGTGAAAAATGTTGAGATTCGTAAAGAATGCTAGGTTGATGTAAGCGTAGTGAGCAAGATTAAGAAAGGGACGTTTAAATGGTTTGGGCATATAGAGCGAATGAATGAAGAAAGGAGTGTAAGGAAAATATGTGACCCAAATGTGAATGGAAGAAGAAGCCGGGGACGTCCAAGGAAGACGTAGCACGATCAAGTGAATCAAATACTTGAGTCGGGCCATGTCAGAAGTCGGAATAACAGAAGAGAATGTATGAGACGTTGTATGAAAGTAAATGAAGCAAGAACTGTATGCCAAGATCGTGCTGTTTGGCGGTTCGTCCTCTCTGCCTACCTGCCGAAACGGCTTGATGGTTAGTTAGTTAGTTAGTTAGCCATACGAATTTTAAAACAATGGCTCTATGACGAAATTTTCACTGATGTTAAAGTTTTGGTTTTTGGAAATTAATGTATTGATCGTAACAAATATGACGGTCACCTTGATTGTATAGGGCCTTGATATCTGCCGAATTTAAGCTATTATGCTCCTTCTTACATTGTCTAATGAACAAATATGATGGTCTATTTAATTGTATGATATATCTCCTTGATATCTGCGGGTATCTTCAAAATTATTTAAGTGCTACTGTTATATTAAGTCTATCCTAACTGTAACAAAGTGTACTACTGTTTATTTTTTTTTTCTCTATTATTTGTATATTTAGTTTAATACTTGCTGAGATTTTAATATTTTTGTCATATTATTTAAATCGATATTATCCAATTGGAGTCTAGTATCTCAATAACAAAACTCATATGCTGTTTTCGTAATTTTTTAAATACATTAAATCTACATTAATCACAACACGCATGCACCTGTTTTGTTTTATCTTTGCGCGATATTTGTGTGATAATTGTCATTTACAGTTGAATTATAAGTTGCCATTGTATGTAAATAATATTATAAAATAAAAAATAAAAATATTTCAAATGTATTGCAATATATATATATAGTCTATAATTGGCATTATTATTTTTTAGTATCCTATATATTCCTGATAAAGAAAGCATCGTTTTCAAAACATGTACATAAGTGTATATTAATAAATTGGTGAATACAAAATAATTTTGAATTCATTTATTGATAATAACCCCATAAAGTGAATACCAATCTTTTGAAAAAATTATAAAAATATTTCCTTTAAAAAATATACTATAAATCTTTTTTTTTTTTAAATTTTGTCGTTTCCTTTGATATTTTCATGACATTAAGAAAACCTCAATAAACTTAGTCCATAAAGACGTTTCTACTTTAACCATGTTGAAAAATAGGAAAACACGGTTGCGTCCACCACACACGAAAATATCAAATCAAATGATGGCGTTGCTGAAGTCCCGCGCTACAACGCGCCATTCCTCAATTGTTATTTGTCACGTACGACGCTTCCAAGAGATTTCAAGCATTTGAAATGTTCGCACCACGTCGCACCATGTCGCACCGCGTCGTCATCGCATCGACTTCTCCCAAGTAAAACATAACGTTAGATATACGGACTGAAGGTGATTTAGTAAAAAAAACACCAATAGAACAAATCGTTTAAAACACATCACATCTGTGGTAAAACTTTCTATGGCCATGTTAAAAATACGAAAACCTTTTTTTATATGAATACTGCACAAAAGACCCAACGGCTCCCAACCGTCTAGAGCCAGTGATACTATGGCATCCTCAATTGGGGAATGTTGTGAGGCTGAAGGCATTGGGGAGGGGAAGGAGAAGAGAAGAGTAATGTGGGGAAATACCTGGGTATTCAGATCTGGTCACCAAACCCGGCTAAAAGCAATTTCAAGCAACGTTTCAATTATGAATGATGGTATTTCACCAGGGCAACACTGAGAGTATATTTCACTCTGGAACGTGTGCAAATATACTATATATTATATTTAAATGAATTAATTGTGAAACAGAACAAATCGATTAAATAAAATTTTCTTGCGCACGCCGGTATTTGACCCCGCGACCTTCGGATTCGTAGTCGAGAGCCTTACCCCTCGACCACGGAGGCCGTGTAGCCTGAAAAGATTTCAAGGCTTATGAAAGCGTAATAATTGAGATTAAGAAAGAGATGCTTAGATGGATCGGGTATGTAGATCGGATGAATGAAGAAAGGAGTTTAATGTGAATATATAACCCGGAAGTCAAGGCTATAAGACGTCGGCAATGCCCGAGGAAGACATTGCACGATCAAGTGAATCAAATACTTGAGTCGGGTCGTGTCGAGAGTCAGAATAACAGAAGAGCATGTATGAGACAGTATATAAATGTGAATGACGCAAAGAGTGTGTGCCGGTCTATTCTCTCTGCCTACCCCTGCGAATGAACGGTGTCATTAAATAGAATTTTTCGAAAATAGAAATGTAGAAAAGGAATTTATACGTCCTCACTAAAAATACTCTTCATTGCTATTGTTGACAGAAAATATTAGTACCCACTGCCGATAATTTGCTTGACTTTTATGAGAATAGCAACTTTTGTGTTAAAATGATATCGTCTTTAACGGGGAGAGGGACGTCGGAGAGTTATTATTTATAAATTCAAAATAATGATAATATTATTGTGCAATACGATAAACATGGTGTTTTTAAAGAGAAAAATATTTATTACTTTTTTTTTAAATTTGCATGGGCTTAGCATTTATCAAAATAAAAACAGAAATATTGCACATTTCCGACCGTTCTACGCATGTTTTACAAAAACATATAAAACGTTTAATGTCCTTAAAAAATGCTGTGAAGGTTTTTCTTTAACTTGTCGATAAGATAAATTTAAAAAAAGGAACAGTGCGTACTTTAAATTTTTCGTAATCACTACGTAACTTTAATGTTTTTTTTTTTTTAATATAATGCGGATTAAAAATCTTTGGTTAAGTTTATTTACAAAGACGTAACGAGAAAGGATTAAAAATATTTTTCTCCTCTTTAAAAATCATATTCACTTTTTAAATATTTTTAAAACATACAATTGGACGGTCAGAAAAAGTAATATTTCTGATTAAATTTTGATAAATGCTAAGCCTATGTAAATTTATAAAATATATAATAAATATTTTTCTATTTAAACATTATGTTTATCGTATTGCGTAATAATACTATCAATATTTCGAAATAATAAATAATTCCGCTCCGATGTCCCTCTCGCCCTTAAATTTGGTGTGTACCTACAATTTTTGTTAATAACCTTTACTACTTTCGAAAAATCTCTTACATATCTCACCTTTTTAGCAGAAATCTGTTTGTCTTAAGCCAAAAAATCTGACACGTTAACTCTAGCGTGTTATTTAACTATAACAGAAAAATCATACGAAACCAAATACTAAGCTTATCTCAATACCATTTACTCAAAACAAAACACGTTTATACACAGCGCTTGACTCATTTTTAATATTTCATAAACAGAGTTCAATTTATTTCACTTCAAACCTAAAATCAATAAATAACTTCCACACTTTTTTTTATTGAATAGTTTTTGAGTTATTATGCCGTTTTGAAACTTTCACACAATACATATTACTATACACAGAATAGATCCATTCCCTACCCCTCCCTCCCACCATTCCATCCACAGGTCAATATTGTCGATGAGGACATTACACGGACTATTGATAATGAACTCTACATCTTCATCATTACATATTTTGGGAGTCTACTAAGAAAGTTTCGTCGGTATGAATGACACTAAACACATTGTTTCTAAAGACCGAAGCAACATAAATTGAGTAAATCATTTGTGGTTATAATTAAAATCTGACTTTATGTGATGAATGAAAGCGCAATGGCTATCGTGCTACTAAATTCCCAGGATAAACAAAACTGTACCACCAACCTGCTAGCTTATTCTGTACATTTTGTTTTAATAACACATGCTGCAAATTATGAAGTATTTAATTTATTGATGTATGTAACATTATGATGAAAACAATTTATATTTAATTATATTTTACCTGTTACCTGGTAAGCTTTAATTATTTCTGGTAACACATGATCCAAATTATGAAATCTTCATTCAATTGATGATGTAACATGAAAACAATTTATATTATACCTACCACTGATTTAACTGATGCACTTTGTTGTAACACGTGTTGAAAATTATCTGCTCTGTTATTTTGTATAATGTATTCTAATATTTACTCGTACATGTATTAAAATAATTTATCTTCACTTTGAATTTTCATTTAAATACAAGCGATGAAAAATTCTCACAAGAATCTTCTAAAGTAAGATACAATTGTAATGCCGGCACAACATAAATATAAGTTTTAAAAGAATCTGGACAATGTGTTGAATGCACAGAGCACAAGGCTCTGTATACAAAGTGGTAATAAATAAAAACCAAGTAGATATCAGAAATCACATCAAGGACCTTGTTGAAGGTGGTAAGTGGGAACCTTCGATTAAAGTAAGCGACCGAAAAAGACCTAAGAAGAAGAGTTGCTAAACTCTAAAATCAGAAAAATTAATAATAGCACCATATTATGAATATAACTACAAAATAAAAGAAAAGATCCATTGAACAGAACTATCACACCCACTACGATTTTTATTTTTCAATTTATGTTCATAATATGAATTATTTTTTTCTGATTTTTGACCTCGTTAACTTTAATTTAGCATTCACAAGAGTCTTTAAATAATATCTAAAATAACACGTGTTTTCCAATTTTATGTCATTTGCGTCCAGAACCGTATATAAATTTCGCTTATAAATAGTGTTTATCTCAAATGACCCGCCAGGTAAAGATGGTCCATGTATAATATTTTCTGCCTCTACGTTAAATTAATAACGTGTATATTTTAACGCGGCATCACGTTGATGCGTCAAATGCATTGTACATATAATTTGATATTACATATCGATGAACCGGTGAATGCAATTTGTTAGCCATAAGTAGTAATGAAAGATTATCTCTAGTTATTTGGACTAGGACGTGTACTGTGCCCTGCTCGTGAAGTGTCGGCACCGCGGTATCGCGACATTTCGCTGCCAAGGTTTTTTCGCGTCATTTCGGTGACCGAATTTTCTCTTCCGGACTGTGGGCTCCGCCCGCAAAACTGCCTTTTTTAAGGCAACCCATACACCAATACTAATCTCTTTGTATATCTTCTTTCAGACTGGCACCACCCGCATTCAACATCCGATCGAGCTCTCCACTGAAGGCTAGGTACAGGCAGTCGGCACTGTATCGCCTCCTGCCTAACGCCGACACCGTAAAATACACGAGGCGGACCAAGACGGGCCACATCATCGTCACTTTTCCCCTTCCAGAAACAAACACGGTCGAGATGCCCCAGCCCGCAGCCGAGCAGGAGCCCACGGCGGGGCCCTCATCAGCCCCCCACCGCCCCCCACCAGGCCCGGCCTCCACCTACAAGCCCCCATTAAGGCCCGCGGTGGCCATGGAAACTTTCCCCCCCCCTACCATCAAGGGACGGCTGGCGCCACCCCACCAACCCAATCAACCGGCCCCACTCACCAACGGCCGAAAACACGACGATCCGGTGCGACAACCGGTTCACCAGCCTACCTGAGGTGAGCGAGGGCGGCGGCGCGCCGCGCACAAAACGCACAAACTTTAATAATGCTTCTCCCTCCACGGGTGAAGCAGCCAGGAGGAGCCGCGTGCCCCCAGTGGTGATGACTCTGGGTGCCAAGACGCACCAGCAAATCACCGAGACCATCAAGAAGCACCTCGGAACCGGACTCTTCAACATCCGGTACAACAGGGGCGGCACGGCCAACATCCTCGTGCGCTCCATGGACGACCATCGAGCCCTCACCAACGGCCTACGAGCGGAAGCCACGAGCTTCCACACTTTCACCTCGGAAGCCGAGAAAACCAAGAAGACGGTCATCAAGGGCCTGCCCGATGTGGAGATCGGACACATTCTGGAAGACCTCGAGAGCCAGGGCTTCCCCGCCATAAAGGTCGTGAGGATGACGACCACCTCCGCTGAATACCCGCTCTATCTGGCCCACTTCAATAAGGAAGTGGAGGATGGGGATGGGGAGGCTGAGGGCTTCCGTCCTATACCTGTGCCACTGCAGGATCAGGCTGCAGAAGTACCGCAGCAAGCACCTGCAGCACGGCACCCAGTGCTATCGATGCCAGGGGTTCGGCCACGGCTCGAGCAACTGCTCCCACGCGGCACGCTGCGTCAAATGCCTGCTGGAGCACGCGTCATCAGAGTGCCCCAAGAAGACCAGGGATGAGCCCGCCGCGTGCTGCAACTGCGGAGGCCCACACCCGGCCAACTACCGAGAGTGCCCCAAGAGGGTACAGTACGTCTCGGCCCTCCAGCGCAGATCGACGACGCGCCACACCACTCCTCTGACCAGGGCAACAGTGGCACGACCCCCACCACCCACCGCCAGAGTTGACGACCGGCGATCCTGGGCCAACGTCACCAGCGGCTCCACCCCGCCTCCTCCACCGGCCGAACCACGCCACCGACCCGAACCGGAACCGACCACCAACAGCGATGATGATGACATCATGGCTCTGCTGCACGGCCTCATCCGAGTGCGCAGCAGACTGGCTTCCTGCAAATCCAAAGCAGAGAAGCTGATTATCCTCATGGAGCTCCTCAACGACACCATCAATGGATAAGGACGCATCCGTGCTGAAGATACTCATGTGGAACGCACGCAGCATCCAGAACAAAACCGACGAGCTGCTAGACCTGACCAACAGTCTCGAGATCGACATCATTCTTCTCAGCGAAACTCATCTCTCCGAAAAAACCAGACTCAGAGTGCCAGGCTACGACGTCTACAGGAACGACAGACCACTACTTGAGGATAGAAGGGCACGCGCAGCGGGCGGAACAGCCATCCTCACACGCCAAGGACTCCAGATAACGAGACTACCAACACCTGTTATGGAAAACATGGAAGCTACTGTCATCAGAGTCGAGATATACCACCTACCGACTACAATCATCTCGGCATACTGCCCGTCGAACTCAGCGAATATCACGAGAGGCGACCTAAACAAGCTACTCGCGCTAGGTACAAGAGTACTCGTAGGAGGTGATTTAAACTCCAAACACCGACATTGGAATAACTTCAGAGCCAATAAAAACGGAAATATTCTCTTCAAACACCTCGAGAACCACGACTACGTAGTGCTCGTACCGGACAAGCCGACTCTATACAACCCGAGAATGAAATACCCGAGCACTCTCGATATAGCGCTGGTGAAAAACATACCATCCACATCTCCACTGATGACACTAGACAAACTATCATCCGACCATTTTCCGGAGAGCTTCACAATCGGCGGCAACATCACGAGAAAAACCAGAACTCAACTCGATCTCCAAAAAGCCGACTGGAAAAACTTCAAGGAGGGGATCAACGAGCAAATCTACCTAACATCTGAGACTCTCACTACGCCGGCGCGCATTGACGAAGCGGTCAACTCGCTGACGAAAAGTATCCAAACAGCCCGCGATAAGTGCATCCCCGTGAAGAAAATCCAACCCTTCACCGTGAAGCTCACACCGCACATCAAATTTCTGATCACCGAAAAAAATAGACTTCGCCGAATCCACCAGAACACCCGAGAAACCTGCTTCAAAGTAGCCGTCAACGCTCTCGGCAGAGAAATCAAGGAAGAGATCGCGAAGTTGAAAAATACTCTGTGGTCAGAAAAAATTACGTCTCTCACCACCCAGGACAACTCACTCTGGAAAATGGCAAAGGCCCTGCGCTATCAAGATAACAGCATCCCGCCCCTCAAACAAATCAACTCCTCGAACCTGGCACTCTCAGACGAAGAAAAATCCAACACCCTGGCCGACGGATTCGAGAAATCTTACGCTACAACGGACGGCATGAGCGACCCGGCAGTAACCAGCACAGTAGACAGCACACTAGCAGAGCTACATTTGCTTCCCCAAACCGATGTGGACGACATCAGGCTCGCTTCACCGAAAGAAGTGGCCCACATCATCACCACATCATCAGGTACCTCAAACCAAACAAGGCACCGGGAGAAGACCAAATCACCAACACGCTCCTCAAACACCTTCCACAGAGAGCTATCATCTACCTGACGAAGATCTTCAACGCCTGCCTACTGCTGGGCCTTTTTCCCGCCTCATGGAAAAACGCCTGCGTCCTACCTTTCCACAAAGCGAAAAAAGACCGATCGAACCCGACTTCATACCGCCCTATCAGCTTACTACCCACGCTCAGCAAGGTACTCGAACAAGTCATCCTCAACCGGTACCTCCCCCACCACGTCAACAATAAGACTCTACCTGACGAACAGTTCGGCTTCAGAAAGAAACATTCGACAGTCCACCAGCTCACGCGCGTCACGGAGCACATTTCAAGAGCTTTCAACATGAGGCAATACACCACCATGGCTCTACTAGACCTTGAAAAAGCCTTCGACACAGTATGGATGGACGGGCTGATTCACAAATTGTACATCACCAAAACACCTACGTACATCATCCGAATAATCCAAGCCTATCTGAAGAACCGAACCTTCAACGTCAAAGTGAGGGAGACCACATCAACATCACGAGAAGTACCCAAGGGCGTGCCGCAAGGAAGTCTACTCGGGCCCCATCTCTTCAATCTATACACCTACGATGTTCCCCCTCTCAACCGGTGCAAGAAAGCCACGTACGCCGATGACATGGGCCTATACGCGTCATCCGTAGCGCCCAGAATGGCCGTGAAATACCTACAAGAGGGTCTCAACACCATCGGAGACTACTACAAAAAATGGCGCCTCAAACTCAACGAGGCCAAAACCGAAGCCATCACTTTCACACGCAGGCTGAAGAACAAGACACCCAAGGAGAAAATCACCATGAGCGGAACACTACTAGATTGGAAACCCGAAGTAAAATACCTAGGCCTCACCATGGACAGCCGCCTAAACTGGAAAAGCCACATCACAAACGCCAGAAACAAAGCGCAGCAAGCTATAGGAGCAATCAGCCCCATCTTCAATCGGAGAAGCCCACTAGCTGAGAAGAAAAAACTCTTACTATACCAGAGTCAAATCCGCCCAGTTCTAACTTATTCCATTCCAGTGTGGAGTAACATATCCAAATCTACATACAAGAAAATTCAAACTCTTCAGAACAAATGTATAAAGATTACGTACAACACACCTATGTACACAAACCTCAAGATCCTACAAGAACAACAGGAAATTCCCACACTCAAAGAATACTCTCACCAACTGACGACAAGATTTTACAACACCCTAAATCCCGAAAATCCACTTGTGAAAGAGCTGGGCGCATACAATTCACCTGACGATCTCCCGTTCCGCTACAAGCACAAAATGCCGAAGCACATCATCCTAGAGCTTTACTAGGACTCCGACACCGAAGACGACACGGACTCCGACGCGCCCCCCGGCCACGACGCGCCCCCCGGCCCCGACCCACGCGCGGGCACCACCGATATGGGCACCACCGTCACCAATACAGACACCCCCAGCGCGGGTATCCACGCGGTTACCCTCCACGCGGTTACCCTCCACCCGGTTACCCTCCACCCGGTTACCCTCCACACGGATACCCGCGTTCGGCCACCCCCGGCTTGGGTCCGGCGCAATTCCGCACACCCGGACTAGGAAAATAGAAGACGAGGACTCACCAAAAAGAAGAGGACTAACACCGGAAAAAATGAAATAGATGAAATACAATGAAATGTAAAGTATTGAAATACCTGAAATGTAAAGTATTGAAATAATGAAATATTTAACTTCAGTAAAATTAAAAGTAAACAACAGTAAATAGTTCAGAACTAAATGTTTGTCTTTCCCAGTTTTGTTTGGGGTTTTTTATCCAGTTAAGATCTTTTCCCTAAAAGTCATGAAATGTAATTAATAAATTCAGTCAATTTAAATAAAACCATCAGATGGTAATAGTAATAAGGCCAAAGTGGCCGGAGTACTAGTTAGCCAGAACACATGAGGGGTATTTGTATAAGCCCCAGCTAGTTAGAGGATTACGAAAGAATCCGTAAAATCAAAAAAAAATAAAAAAATCTCTAGTTATCGATAAGATACTTGGAAAAAAAAACATTCGTACAACGTCCTTGGGGTGATTTTTCACATGAACGGAGGAACGAATTATTCAAATATAATAATCATTTAAAATTGTAAGATTACAACAATCCCACATAATGTCTCTAATCACCGATCCCACCGCTGCGCTTGATGTCATTTCTGATGTCTGTGGTTGATTTTTTTCTTCGATGGTATTGGAATCCACGATATTCTAAAAAATCTAACACAACGTGGCCAGTATCATTGTCGAAGAAAATTTTGCAAAAAAAAAATAAAAAATTCAATAATTGGTGATGGTAATGATTTGATCCAGTATTGGATCTGTAATGATCTTTACATCTTTCCCTCTATCATGAGCTCTAGAAAAAAGAAAACATTGTCAGATTAGGAATATAACAGAGAATGGGGAAAGATCTTTAGTGAACCATCCAATAAACCCTGCGTATAATAATAATGTTAAGTTTTATTTTCCAGGATTTTTTTGTGACCATGTGGAAAAAGTTATAATTGTTATTAACAGTCATGAATGGGAAGATATCATAAACATATTTCAAAGAAAATCACCATAAAGTGAGATACACACCTGTTATTGGCATTTATTGCTATTGCTAATTTTTTGCGGCCTTTTTCAAGCTGTCGTATTTTAATATTAGTGGAGATACATTTCGGTAAATACCCCGTTGTCGGCATTGAACTTTTATATTATGCAAGCTACATCTTTTGCTGCACTTGTGACGGAGTCAGTTTTTTGGAGCTTAATGCTGGCGTATTCTCAATTGTATTGGGTCAGTTGTAGAGCTTTTCTGCAGTAAAATTGGGGTAACGTATTTTTTGTTCATGTAAATTTCTGAAAAATTATTGTAATTAAATAAAAACTCACCACAATGACAGTGTTTTAAAAATAATTTAACCTTATAATAATATAGGTATAATATATGCCTATTACACTTAAAACTACATTATAATCGTGATTAATCCACTGCATTATAAATATAAACTTATGTACTATTGAAGATACGTTTTGTAAATTAAGTTATTTAAACTTAAAACATCCAAATAAAAATATGTGATAATCCACAGATGAAAACGGTATCAGAGACAATTATTCACCAAAAGCAATGCCAGTACAAAAACTTTCGGATGCGGCGTCAGTGTAAAAGTAACTGGTTAGGTTAACTCACCTTGAGGCCAGATGCGATGGCTGACTCAGGGTTCAACCAGGGTAGCTCAGTAGGTAAGAGCATCACAGCGCTTGTCTGCAAAGTCGTGGATCGGCACAGCCTCATGCCGATCTCAGTGGAAAAAGGTACTCAACTACCAAGTAAAAGATGCGAGCTTTCTAGACAGGGTTTATTTTACAGAAAGGCATTTACAGGTAGTACATATGAGGTTATAATAACGATGGGTAGTACATAATCTATTTGGGGTTCAATTATCTCTCTCTCTCTGGTGAGTCAAAAATCGGACAAATTACTTTAAGCATACTGGTTTGCAGCGCATAAAAAGAGGAAATAGTTTACAGTTTACATAGATCGAACGGTATCTGTCAGCAAGCGGCTCCATCGCAAAAGGTGACGCCGAAGAACGTTGAGTCCCACACAAACAGCATCCTTTGACTCGCAGGAAGTTAATGCACTGGTCACTGACTTTACTAATAAGGTTTATGCAAAGACTATTAGTTTACAAAGTACTAAATGCATGGAAGGCAAGATGACGCCAGAGACCACGCAAGGCAGTCACGTGCCCAAGGGCATGCTGTACGCACCTCTCGACTTTGAGGCCGGGATTGTAATGGCGGTTTCGTTCCCGAGCGGCGGGCCAAAACCGTTGCGCGAGGCGGGTGACGGACGGAAGTGAGTGGTTCCTTGGAGTGCCGCGCGACGCCAATGATCGAAGGAGTTGTCGCTCCAGTCGCAGAGTCCGGAACCATAAATAATTTTGCGGACCTCTAACAAACGGCTAGAACATTATATTCTTCAAACGACTAGATTCTCCTATTATGTTACATAACAATAGGTAGTAACAATTTGCATCACACATAAACAGGTGGTGGTTTAAAAAAAAGGTAACTGTTATTAATTTAATAAATATGACTCCACAAAGTTATTTTACATCTTTTGAAGAAATAAGAAAATACACATGTCAATCTTAAGTCTATAATCCTAAACCATAGTTGTTAGTCATAGGTACAACAGTATTGTTGATAAAATCTTTAAATATGTTTGTCACTAGTTATAAGTTTTAGTAAATTGTAAGTCAGTTGCTATTTATGAGTGTCAATTAGTTAGTTTCTAGATCACTAGTTATAAATATTAGCTGTAAGCCATAAGTAATAAATCCTAGATAGTCTAAGTGAAAAGTTATAGGTTCTATAAATTAAATTGTAAAACACCCTTGGTGTGATTTTTCCCACGAAAACAGCGCTACATAAATAATTAATTTATTATTATATATGAATGATATCAGTGACTATATATCACTTATTCAAACAATACGTGCAATGTTCTGAATTATACAAAAAATCTATCTTTTTTTTAAAATAAAGTTTACCTTGGTTAACCGATGTTATGAAGCAAGTCCCTAACACCTAAACTCGACAAACTACCTCGGAATTATTTAAAAACAAGGTTGACAAACCACCCCGGAATTATTCATAAACAAGAACTAGTCTTTCATACGATTGGTCGCAGCCTAATTGAATTCTAGCCACTCGTTTTTGGAAACGGAAACAAAAAGAAGCCGCCAGGCGGCTTCGGAGTGAGATTTTGAGCTCAATTTAGTTGCGAGAGCCTAGCCACCCAGTCGCCCGATCCTGAGTCTCAAAAACCGGTATCATTTCAGATTTAACTTTTTTATTTCCCTTCTTTTTTGCTAAAACAGAAATAATCTAAAAATAGTCAATATTTTCATTCTACCCTTAAGGAGCTAAAGGCGTCCGCAAAAAGGTTAAAGCTTTTCCTAGAGCATTAGAATCCAGCTATCCCAAATAAATGCAATGTATTATTTATATCAAAAGAGAATTGTTTTTATTTGAATTCCTTATTCTTCCATCTACTTGTGTGTATGTGTTTTTATTTACATCCACGAGAAGCGGTGATTTCTCAAATTGTCCATCAACGAACTGAGAATACGATTTATATATGTGTGTATCTTTACATACATCTATATGCCCTGAGATAGAGTTAGTCGGGAATATTCTATATAGTAGATCTAGTGGTGAACTTCACTAAGATTACAATTCAAATGTCCTTACGAACCGAATCGAGAGATTCCGCTATGTTACACCGAACACAAATTCTAATCCGTTAAGGCTCATACATTCTCATATTTATTCGCTGATTCTTACAATTCTTCTGTCGAAGGGTAATATATACAATTTCCATACTGCCAACATGTAGGGAATTACCTTGTCTGATCTACAACCTTTCAACTAATATTTTTTTATGTGAAAAGTATTGTTAACTTGAAAAATAAATATTGGAACTTTTATTACTCTTCATATTAATATTACAATATTATTTCTGGCTCTTGTATGGCGAATTTCGTAGAGGTTCGCAAAAATTTATCAAGCCACAACACAATAATCAGAAATTAAAAAATGAAAATAAAGCGTATCGTAAAAGTGCGACGAAAAACCTATAACGTGGACCACTTTGCAGAGTGGGAATTAACACAAAACTAGAGTGAGAAATGATAAGTACACTTCAATATAAAACTATTCATTGAATATAAAAATAATGGCATACTTTAATTTAGACGTGGAAAAAACACCTAGGGGAATAAATTGTGCTAGAACACTTGAATTATTTAACTCATAAAATGAGCGACAATCTTTGTATATTGAAAATAATTTATTAGTAATTGAGGAGGAAAGAAATCTGGTCGAGCGACAAATTATTCCTCGTGTAATAACTTACAAGGACGCGAAATATCTTGTGATATAACTTCATAACTACCCTGTAGTAAATGCGAGACACGAATTTACTATAATTGCTCAACTTTCTTCATATTTTATTACGGCAACTTAAAATATGATTACTTTCCGCAGATACAGCCGTTGCCGGCCTCCGCTCCACCGCGCCGCATGAAAGGAGCCCTGCGCCGAAACTCGGAATATAATTTTTTGTTGTATGACTTTTTTTAAGTTTTCACGTAAGTCACGTTAAGAAGAGCGAAAGGAAAAAAATCCGGGTGGAACGAGATCTGGGAGGGCCGCAAAGGTAAACAGACAGAAAACAGGTGTCTCGTTTGACTTTTTTCGACGTTCAACCAAAGTACTAGAAATCTGATTGTTTACGAAATCCAGCGAGGAAAAACTTAAAATGTATTAACTCTAGAAGAGTTTTTTTTTTAAATCAGTCATAATTTTATATTTCCAAATATTTCCAGAGTGGAAGATACTTTCAGTAGCACCCTGGTGAGAGATGAACATTAAGTTTCAAGGTGTTATTTTAAATGGCTATAATTAATAATATTCATGGGAATTATAACCAGATCTATATAGCCAGGTATATAAATTCTTAGCTTCATCTTCCCTATTTCCTTCAGTGATACAACTTTCTCATAAGTCTATCATTTTAATACTCTCTCTGGCCCTGATCGGTTTAATAATACAATGAAAAACGAAAATTAGTTTTAGGCCCACCTTTTAAAAACTGATAATTTACAGTAACATGGTTATGAAATAAATGGATTTTATATTTAGTGCAGGTAAATTAAGGTTATGTATTACAAAATTTCTGAATTCATGAAACTCCGAGAGGAGTGTTTCACCACTTTTATTTCGGCGGAATCTGGGGATTTTCATTTCTTCTGTCAAGAATGTGTGACCAAATTTTCATGAATGCAACAACTTTGTTATTTATTTCATGGATTTTGGGTCTAATTTTCCCCTACTGTATATGATTTATAATACATTATAAAAATTTGATGGCTGTATTTACTGGTAAGTGGCTTACTTAGCAAATGCACCGGGTTCCCATCCAGATGGTGTGAGTTTAATTCCTAGGTTAGCGAAGCCTTCTATCATTGCACAAGCAACATCTTCCGTTTATGATGATGGCAGTAGGAGATTTTCAAATATTGTCTGGGTATTCGTAACCCGAGAATGTTAATCTTTTTTAAAAATAAATAAACCGGTATTCGGTGTTAAAAGACATACCTGACTTAATTTAACCACTGATTCCTGGGCTGATTTAGAGTAAAACATGTAAATAACATTTTTGTCATTGAAGAAGATAATATTAACACATCCCAAATGAACCACGAAACCAAAAAAAACAACAGAAATTAAAAAGATTTCAGTCGCATCTGGGACTCGAACCCATGACCTCTACCTATCCGGGGTAACAGCTTAACCAACTTAGCTGATGAGACCAATTCAATTTACGCCATTTACAGCGATATCATACTTCATGTTCAAGATTTATTGATATTATTCTCCAATCATCATAAGGATAGCAGCCAATATTATGGGATTTATAAAAATGGAGGATAATATTAACAAATCTTGAACATGAAGTATGATATCGGTGTAAATGGCGTAAATTGAACTGTTCTCATTAGTTAAGTTGTGTTACGTAACGACAGAAAGATTCCAGGAGGACTCTAGCTACTCGTGAACAACAACAGTAAAACGACGCGAGCGCCACGTTTGCCACAACGGCAGCTTGCACGCCCACTCTCCGGCACTTCTTTCCCACCCGGCTTCCGGATCACTTCTTACTTGCCCACCGCCTTCGTTCCAGTTAACTGTGTCTCTAAAAAGAGCGCGCTAAAAGGCCATTTTGGTAGCCGCAAATTGTAACGCCATATTATCTTGCATGCTGGGTTAACGCCCACTGTGGGAGATGCTTTAGTTTATAACAACAGAGCACCGGAACATGGTGACTCGCCCGTAACTGTAACTTAATTTCAGTGTACTGATGTCCAAACCCGAGACTTCCACTTGGACCCTTTTGCCGCCACGACCATGACTGTAAGCTGACTTTTTATTTCCTCTTATGTGTTGTAACTTATTCGAGTCCCGGTTATCATGCCCGTTTAGAGAATATCAGAGAGAATAATCACCCGTAACTTCCATTTGAGGTTAGGCTAGCTTTTGATTATTGTAGCATAACTTACCATGTATGTACCTTCCCCTGAATAAACTGTGAGTCTGGAAGCATTTAGTAAATTTATTTGGCGTAGTATTATTGTCCCCGACCCCAATTATAAGACTGCCTGTCGGCCTACGACCCTGCAGAGGAGATTCTTGGCCTGCCGAAACTGAGCTAGTCGAATGTCCAGAGCCGAGCTCCCTGCCAAGACACCACCCTCAGGGTAAGTCTAAACCAATGAATTCTCTCCCGCAACCGCTCTTTCCCAACCTTCCTCCTCTCCTTCTCCTTCACAAGACCGCCTGACGGTTATTTTATATAACAGTTGGTTGAGCGGTTACCCCGGATATGTAGAGGTCCTGGGTTCGAGTCCCAGATGCGAGTGAAATATTTTTAATTTCTGTTGTTTTTTCGGTTTCGTGGTTCATTTGGGATGTGTTTATATTATCTTCTTCAATGATTAAAATATTACAATGAGGTTTACAAACTTCAATAAGTTATAAAAAATAGTTATATATTTTTATAAATTTTTATAAATTTTTATGAATATTTCTTTCTGGACTTGTAAAATAAGTCAATAGATGTCTCATATAAATAAAAATCAGGTAGGTATATCCGAGACTCTATCCAGATTTCAATTAAGTTCTGGATGAAACTTTGCAATCATCATAAGGATAGCAGCCAATAATATGGGATTTATAAAAATGGAGGATAATATTAACATATCTTGAACACGAAGTATGATATCGGTGTAAATGGCGTAAATTGAACTGGTCTCATTATCTAAGTTGGTTAAGGCGGTTACCCCGGATAGGTATAGGTCCTCGGTTCGAGTCCCAGATGCGACTGAAATCATTTTAATTTCTGTTGTTTTTTCGGTTTCGTGGTTCATTTGGGATGTGTTTATATTATCTACTTCAATGATTAAAATATTACAATGAGGTTTACAAACTTCAATAAGTTAAAAAAAAAAATTGAGTAACATTTTTGTATTTTTCTCCTTTTTTTCCAAATAGATACCAGCATACATTTTTTTGCATGTTATCACTGGTTACTCAGCTCTCAGTCGAGTAGCTACGCAACTCCCCACCCGACCCTAACTATTCAACACCTATTGATTTTTTTGTATTTTTATGTTAATGAATATAAAAACCAAAAAGTCACCGGAAACCAAATAAGGTCAGAAATCACTTTTTAAAACAAACGTTAAGTATATCCCTTAACACCCAGCAGGTTTATATTTCAAAAAAACATCCCTAAGAAATGTAATTGAATATTGTAGTAATAGAAGATATTTGTTTAAAATTTGACGCAGCAAGGCAACGTTGAGGTCAGGGAAAAACTAAACAATACGATCATAATTCAGTAACGGTTCATGTGTTACACATGCGTTTTCTGAAATGAACGCAATATTTTTTATATCTTTCACAGAGTTACAGCCTACACGAAATCTCTGACTATTTTCGGTAAGCTGGCTTACACTGATAGGACTATGAAAAACATCGTCGAAAAGTTGTTACGATATTTGGTCAATGACAATGCCTAAGTATCTTCTGGGTTTATCCTGCGACGCAAATACTAATCTTGAAGATAAATAGTCGAATATATCAATTTACGGGAACTGATTTTGTCAACATCGAGCCCCTGAAAAATCATAATTAAATCTAATTTACCTATAATAAAACAGTTTGGTTTCATTTTGAGAGTTGTTAAAATGATATTCAATGATTTAAAAGAAACTCTACATTGATGGAATCCAATATTAATTTATGGCGTAACAATTCTTAATTTGATGCTCCTCTTCAAAGTTTTATATTCTTAGCGAGACTAACCTGAAATTCTTAAACTAATCACATTCGCTTCTGTGCATTGAAAATCCGAAAAAAATCATTGGTAACTACGACAATTTTCCATTTAGATGATTCCAATATTGATTGAATGATTAAAACATGTTCCGGTATTTTCAATATGTATTTAAATTCAATTATCCATATATCGCATAAAAGTGAGTCTTTGCGAATCTGCTAAAGGAGTATGTGGAATAAGTATGCAAGGTAGGAAATCAAGTGAGCATAGTGGGATGATGAGTTTAAAGTACTGGTCTTAGAGAAGAAGAAAGTGTGGTTATGTCTGATAGCGACTGGCAGTGTTTCAAGGGATGTAGGAAAACAGTAAGTGCTGGAGTAAAACAACGAAAGAAACGCTTGGAACAGGAAGAGGGGATCAAAATGACAAACAACTTCCAAAAAGCATAAAACTGTTTTGAAAGGAGGTCAAAGAATTCTGGAATGGTTCAGAAAGCGGATCCATGAAAGTGATTAAATCGATAAATGGAAAAATGTTGACGAGTTAGAAATAAAAGATAATTGAATGAAATGCTTTAAGGAGGTCTTCGAAAGCAACTCGATTGACAGTGACACTAGCGGCGAATCAAGTATGAATGGCGATGCCGTGAATGTTACTAAAATTAGCATGGATAAAAAAATAATGTAGATTAAATGAATGAAAAATGGCAAGGTTGTTAGTTTCGACAATATTGCCGAAAATTTCTATAAAGTATAATTCTCACATGGTTATGCAAAACTTTTTAATCAGTGTTTAGAGCAGGGTTACATGCCATTGTATTATAGAAGGCCTGTGATCATGCCTCTATACAAAGGTAAAGGGTCACGTATGGAATGTGGAAATCACAGGGCTATTAGCTTACTAAGTTCAGTTGGAAATCTGTATGGTAGGATATTGATTGAAAGGATACAAATGAAAACAAAGGATAAAATACAATATGTGCAAAGTATAATATACTATGTGCCAAGTGCTTTCGTGAGTGGAAAGGGGTACATTGATAAGATATTCTCATTGCAAATGTACACACAGAGAAGTTTCTGGAAAAAAAAACAGATACTTTTCTGTGCTTTTATAGATATAAAGAAAGCATACGACCGAGTTGATAGACAAATGTTACTAATGGTATTTCCCAAGTGTGGAGTGAATATGAATCGTATACAGGCAATTGCGTTTCTATCTGAGGAAAGCGTTGCACGTGTTAGGTAAACGGTGATTTTAAAGGGAGGTTTGACATCACAAAAGGTGTTGAGCAAGGCTGCGTAATATCATCATGGTTATTCAATACACAAGGATAATTGTATGCAAGAATTGAAAGAGGTGGGCTTAGGTGAGACTATAAGTAGTCTGAAAGTACGAGTATGTTGCGTGTTGTCTTCTGATGATGCGGAGCTGATTGCTAATAGTATGGAAGATCTACAGTCCAGTTGTGAAGAATAAGTTAATGATGAAGGTTAGTAAGTCTAAAGTCATGGTATCTGAAAGAGAGTTCGAAAACAGTGTGCAATATAGTTGTGAATAATGAATACTTGGAGCAGGTCGATGAATTTGTATATTTGGGAAGCATATTTACGAGAGATGGAAAGACTGATATTGAACGAAGTGCGAATGCGAGAAACTCCATTAACGGAGGAATACGTGGTTGGTGCTAACAAAAATTTCTCCAAAGAAGCAAAGTTAGTAGTCCACAATGGATTGCTGAAGCCAACCCTGATGTATGGCAGTGACGCTTGAAACAGGTAGAGGAAAGATGGCAGTAGATAGAAGTCTGTATAAATAAAATCACTTATGCAAATGTGTGCTAAATCAATATATAACCTTGTGAAAAATGTTGAACTTTACAAATAATGCAAGCCTGATGAAAGCGTTATGAATAACATTAAGAAAAGGACGCTTAGATGGTTTGAGCATGTAAAGCGAATGAACGGAGAAAGGAGTGTAAATAGAATATATGACGCGAATGTGAATGGAAGAAGAAAAAGCCGATTATTCTTGATAAAGACATGACACGATCAAGTGAATTAGATACTTGAGTCGGACCATGTCAGAAATCAGAATAACAGAGTTTTATGAATAAGAGTTTTATCTACGTTTGAAAAAATATTTATGCAAAGGAATTGCTTCACTTTTGATTTATTTGAGATACATTACTTTTGATTTTCAATCATTTTCAAAAAAAAACAGTTTCAAATTGTACTATACCCTTTTTGTATCTTATAACAAAACTAAAAATTTACTGCTGATTATTATGTAACTAAATTAGTTCCAAAAAGAATATCACAACTAAAAAAATCAAAATACAAGTATATAGTTAGATTTGAAAATAAACATTTTTTATTTCGCCCGTAAAGTTGCCAAATTGGACCTAGATATCTTTCAAAGTAATTAGGGTGCCGATATCCACTTTTATTGTATTAATATTAGGAAAAATATATATACCTACTATTTTTAATACCTACCACTTATAACATAAAACGCCTCCTATTATTGTTAAACTTTTTACGATTATATTTTCATTGATGTATTGCTAATATTGCATATTTACAATCAAACCACATTTCATTTTTGTAAAAAATGTTTTGTCAATAAAAGATCTGTGAATCTACAAATTTATCACGAAAATGCTAAAGTTGATAAAATAAATAACGTAACTATTGAAAATGGTGAAATTAATTATCTGAAGCCTGACAAGTTTTTATGTGGTACATTTAAAATGAGCTTAGTGAAATTTTAGCCATCGCTATTTCTCAAGAAACTCTCAGTGAATACTGGCAGATTTTCAGAAATTCAAATGAATATATTGTAATTCCTGGGTCAATTTGGAAATATAATTCCTCCAACAATTGAATTTGGCTTTCAATAAAGAACAAAGCTCTCCTTCGCGAAACAATTAATCGCATTCCGGGAGTTTAATATTTATTTATTCATCGCTAATCTTTTAAATAAAACGATTTGTTCAAAACGCAATTTCGCATTATTAAATTCCGATCTTTATAGAAATCCATCTGTTGTAGGGTGAGGATAGTAAATGAAGTCGGTGCCAGTTGTGAAAAGAATCTTTTTCATAAAATAGTAATATTATCACGATTTGAATGCGTAAGGTTGAATACTGAAGGATATTCGTAAATTCTTTTTTGTTATCTCAATTTTCGCACTGACTGTGTAACGTCACAAATCCCGGATGTATGTCACTCATGTTCATTCTCCATTTTGATTTATCTCTGGAGACTCGTAAATTTTTTTGTATTTTTCTATTTCACGGTTGAACTTCTCCTTATACCTACCTCCAAGGTAATCAATTATGTACCTAGGCCCACCGGATACACACGGCTTACAGACATAAATATATTATTGCTCTCTCTCTCTCTCCGAATGAAGCTCTATCCGTGGATGTTGTAAAAATCGGGATAGTTTTTTATTTTTATTTTTGTAACATCAATCGACTGAAGGCGAATTTTTAATATATTTAAATATTATAAATCACCCTTGTGAATGAAGCTTTCACCATGACTGCTACATAAAATCATTAATTAATAATAATTAATGATTTTATACACACCCCATAGAGAGTATTTATAAAGGTAAATAATGTTTATTAATTAATATATAAGTATAAAGTTAACTAAAACTATTATAACTTTTCACAGTCGATCAGTCACGGTTAAGGGTGATTACGCCAATGTTTTTTCTCTACTGAGCTTTGGAGTCAGGACTCTGACGGAATTCCGATATGAGGACGTTTCCGGAGTTATTGATCCATTCTCTCATTCCTGCGAATCTCGTTCTCATGCGAACTGCCAATATTCCATTCCCTCTTCCTACTTCCCCTACTTCCATCATTATAAGCACAAAATATTGCTTATGCAGTTATGGAGGTCTCAGTTAGCTGGAGATTGAACCCGTGATGCCTGGATTGGAAGCCAATGCATTTTTCCACTCGACTGCTAACCGATCACACAGAAAACTTACCTGTATTTATCTGGTTTACGCCGTCTTATAAACCATCTACATAATTATACATTTTGCTACATGGGATCATTAGGAATACTTACATATATCGGTGGGTACTATGTATGTTCTGTGACAAGATCGTACTTTATTTCACTCAGTTTCGACTTGTAACCCTCCTCTCTCCTCTTAGGGCACATTGAAAAGTGAGACAGGTTGTACATTGTAGCTTGATTGATCGAAGTTCGTGGAAAGAAAGCGTGTGACATTTGCTCCTCGACAATACTGACTGGCGTTGTCCGGTCGCTAATATTAATATATCTCAACGACGTCTATGTCCTGTATTTTGTGCTTTATCTTCAACAAAATCAATGTATAATTTGATGGATAGTCCATATGTTAATATAAAGGTTGAGCATTCTGGGTTAAACAAGGGCGCCGTTACAATCGTGTCTTGATATTGTAAAATATGTGCATGGAGACAAATAATCTCATGTCAAATATGGACCCACTAGGGGCGGCTGATCATGCTCTATTTAAATTGTTTGGAAGTATTTTAAAAAGAAACATCTATTGTAGGTGAACAAAATTATATTCAAATTGATAAAAATCCCAATTCATGCTTCTGAATTTAATGGGGCTTGCTATTGAAATATTTAAAAGATGACCCGGAGGTCATCGCAGATCACCACGGGGTGTATGATCAGTAGGGCACGGGTGGTGCTGCGTTAGGTTGTTTATACCAAACCACTACTGCCGGGGACGGCACCACGAGCTGTTATGCATACCACATGGCAGCATCACAGCATCTCCCTTGATAACTTCCACATAAACCGTGACGGTTTCAAGAGACATGCAAATAAATTATCGCTAACCGGATACAGGAAAAATACTTCCCACGTTTCATTTTGCATGCTTTTATCGGGCAGAGGCTGCAAAATTCTCACTTAACGACGTGGATAAAATTCTAAAAGGGATAAAATTCTACCCACGAATAATTGATAAATATGATAATTAATGAGTATTGTTGTTTGATGTTTTTTTTATTAAGTTTGTACAAATATACCAAACACACTTATTAATAATCAATTTGAAAAAAACCACACAGTTTCTTGTCCCCGGTTAATGCCTAATTCGTGACATTATTACCGGAAACTTCACTGTTTACCGTAACCAAGTAAAAACTAAATATGTCAAAATATCTATACAACCTTATGTTTTTCTAAATAAAATAAAAAAATTAACTTTATTTTGAAGTAATCGCTGTATTTTTGTTGTAATTAATTTGAACGTTGAATGGTACGTCCATTTACAATGCATATGAACAGTAACAGTGACGTGAAATGTCTTTCAAATTTTTGTTTTTAGGCTTAAGAACTTACCATTTATGTTAACTTTTATGTTGAAATAACACATTGTAGTATTTTTGTTACTTTACACGTGTATAATAGTAAATGAACACAGTCTGTTATATGTAATTAAAAAAAATTAATGCTTATGTTTCCTAATTTAGCCCAAGAATAACGATTTCAGAAATCCTTCTGCAAAACACCTAATGACCTAACAAACAACCTCGAAGACTAACAATGGACCTCCACAAACCATCGCTTTTCAGTGCTTCTCTTCTGCCGCCACACAATCCTTACTAAGATGTGTACTACGTAGTAGTCGTATTATTCACATCCTCTCCCGTGGGGATAAAAACTGTTTGCTCACTTACTTGGTAAATACTTTTGTCGCCGCTCTAGAAAAGGGTAATGCAATTTATAGAATATCGTTTATGGAAGGATTAAGTTACTGATACATCACCCAACATATTGCAACTAATTTTTTGAATTAGCATTTTTTGATAAAAGCAATTGAGTTTGAAAAAACAGTTATATGAGTTGGCACAATAATTATGTAGGTAGAGATGAACTTATGCACATGTAAAAAAACTTGATCCCTTTATGTTATACGATATCGATATTACAGTAGTGTTAACAAACACAAAACCAAGGGTAGTCATGCAAAGTTGCCACATGGCTCTTTGTCTGCGGGTTTAACCATTATTCTTAGTTTAAGATATATAACACATCATTTTGTATATCAAGTTCAAATAAAACACCCTTCAAATTCATATGTACAAGTTAGTAAATTTAGTCTTTTGAGATTTTTAAGTTTGATTTCTCGAAGTCGCGGGTTGGGCGATGCTTACAACGGCAAATTCACTAGTGTTGAATTGTTAATTTTTGTTACCGCCACTTTACTGGGGATTTCATATTTCTCTGAATACAGCTTTACAGACAGCGTATTGTGCGCCAATGCTTTGTCTTGATGAAGAATCAGATTTTTTTTCTTCTTATTTCCAGACATCATCTCCGTAGTTAGAGAAAGGTGTGAAAAACCTTCAGGTAATAAGAAGATGAGGCTTAAACAAACTCCTGCGTATTGATCGTCGTTGCTTTTTAGTTTTGTTTCATTAATTCATTTGTTTTTCTCCTTAAAGTAAGACTATCCCAAGGAATGGCACTGATTTTATGAGTCATTCGAAATTTTACAAAATACACGACAATAAAAAAGGCTCTCCTTGATAAAGGCAAGTAAATTTACGTAATTTGGGTAAGGTCAGTTTATTTAGGTGGTTAATAATGGGTTGGCTGGGGTCAGTTTATTTAATTAATTGAATTTTAATATTTTTTTAAAGTTTGTGCTTCCCTGCTAAACTAAATTTGCAAAATAATATGAACATTCAGCGCAGAGCCAAACTATGAGAATTATTTCATAATTTCTGAAGTGACGAGCATATATTTCAGTGTTTCAGCAGGAAAGTGCAAATAATTCATAAATAATTTTCATATTTCAGCGACACTTATATTCGCATCACATTTCGGCTACTTAGGGGTGAAATTAATGGCGGTAACTTCATTATTTTTGAAATAATGGAAGGGAAAAATATTCGGAGGGTGTTTTAAGGAAAGTGAAAGTGGGGAGATTTTAATAATTATTGGTTTTACCGAATTCGTAGGATTAAATTAAATACCTTAATTTTGCATTTTTTTCCAGTCTTTCGAGTAAATTGTAAAGTTAAAACAAAGGAAATCGTAATATTCATCGAATTACTAGATAATATAAAAATAAGATAAATTGAATTCCTTGATCATGCATAAGGACCAAAAAAAACAAGGTGAGCCAAATGATAACCCAGGAGAAGAATGATAAATTACGTGGTATGGGAAGACATCGAAAAGCATGGCTTCAAAATCTACGAGACTGGTAGGAGTGCAAATCCATGGAGTTGTTGCAGGGTGAAGATTTTCCTCTTTATAACCAACCTCCAATAGGAAAGGGCATTAAAAGAAATATAATATCTACACAATTGGGACTATGGCATCCTCCATTGAGGTGAGGCTGAAAAGAGTGGGTTGGGTAAGGAATAGTGAAGAGGAAAGTTTCGAGTATTCAGATCTAGTAGCTTAACTTTCGGGACGCTGAGCTCCCACGATATAATACTTCGGTAGTGTGCGGAGAGTAAATTTGCTCACGGCCCGCCTGGGTCTATTTTCTTATTACTCGTTTCTTGCAAAATTGTGTTTTTGTAAATTGTACCCTCTTACCAGATAACATATTTATACTTATACTGCCGTGGTAAGTAAAAACACAGTATCTTCCTTGAGAGTCTTAAGGAAGATACTGTGTTTTTACTTACCACGGCAGTATATGTATATAGAAATTATACATATTTATCATAAGTATTTTTCTGAGAATAGCTACTACATTCAGAAAAATATTTTATCCTCATTGCCAATCGGATGCTGGCATTCACCCAACACCACCTACTGCGATCAAGATGATTCTAGTTCACGGATACGAATTTTACGTATCCGATGGGTAATTTCGCTCCACTAAAAGTTAAATCATTTCAAGCATTGATTCTGAATTGTGGTCTTTCGCCAGGGTGATAATGAGAGAATATACCTTAATTTATGACGGAAAACAAATAAAATGACCTTTTAATGATATCTCCTCCGGGATCCTCGATCTGACGCAAGATTGTAAGTCTTGGCTTTATATTATTTGGACAAATCGAATAACCGAGAATGTTGGTGCAAACAGATTTTTTGGTACTCTTTAGGTAAAACAACTGTTTGTTTACACTTCGTATATTTTTATGGCATAAATATTATATGTGCTCTAATGAGAGATTAATATTGTGCCTTTATTTTTTATTATAGAAACAAAACAGTACATTTTTTACAGTGAAAATCAATTTCGCATAAATTAAATTTACAAAGTAGGTACCTACGATGTGTTTCCTTGTAATTTCTGATTTATGCGTGTACTTGTGATTTATGCGTGTACCGGGTGACATGTGTAGTATATAAGTGTGTATTTATGTGTGAAGGTATTTAGGGACCTCACAAGTAAATGGTTAACAGTAGTTAGGACTTTTAAATTACGGTCACAAGACGCCATTGTAAACGGCGTGTCCGCGCAGGAGCGCGTGAGGATGACACCACCACTCTGTACTGACGCCGGTATATATCTGTGTCAAAATGGCCATCGCTCCGTGCGGCAAGCCCGCGTCGGAGGACAATTCGCGCAACTTTTACAAGGAGCTAGGTGACTTTTAACAAGCGGCTAGAAGTAATTTCGTTACCTAACAGTGTTTATAAGTATAAGAAGTGGTAATCTACATATTATAGAAGTGATGTATGCGCATCGAGCAGTTTATAACATTGCCAAAATGCTCCTTTTAAATGTGGCCAGTGAATCAGAAAATATATCAATGTTTGAATTGTTTAGGTTAATATTATTGAATGAATGAAGAGCACGGTTTTTTGGTGAATTTGCAGCTGCACTTGTTCTGTAACTATGCGTGTGGAATAGTGCTGTATAGCGGGAACGTCTCAGAGGTAGGTTGAAGTTAATTAGGAACATTAGCCCGGTACAGTCGATATTATTATTACGAATTCTATATAGAAATGTTAAATCAGATACTGTTCGCCTTTCTCGCCTTTGTTTAAACAAAATTACTAACAAAAATAAGACGGAGTGACTGTATTAACATTGGCTGCGTTTACATTGAGTAAAAACTGATAATTTACTTTGAATGCAGCCACATACTAATAAACTAAATTGATTAAAACTAAGAATAACATTGAATGAAAAATATTAATAGGTATTAATTATTAAAATTCCAATTTTTCCATTTAAATTATAGCAATGCCTAGCTATTCGATTCAGATAAAAAAAAAAACAAAGTTTAAATTAAACTACGACATAATCTCGTAATAAACAAACTTAAAATTTTGGTTAAAGTCTTCATCTCATGTTTATCATATTCATATTGAACTAATAACAACACAAAACTATAACTTTCAAACCAACTCAAACGTTTCTAACGTACCCTCTGTTTCATGCTAGTTTTCCTTCACGGGGCTTTGTTTTTCCCGTCAATAATCCACCTGTCAAAACCAACAAAATATTTTGCCATTGTTCGGCTCACTTTAGAATGAAACGCACTACTACTGATAAAGGAAAATCCATAAATTTGCTTTAAGTCAGTCTCGCAATAAAAGTGTTCATCTTTGCAAAAACTGTTCCTGTAAATAAAACTGTTAAATAACGTACAAGAGTCTCAGCTGCCCGAAGCCGATGGGACTATGGCAGCCCCATTTATTTATGAATTTAGACATACTAGTATACACAATCATACAGTAGGTATATTAAAATTTACATCTATTACGTTGTTAATATAATATCTTAATATTTTTGTCTGAGATGAGAATGATTTTAAACTAATGAGTATAAGAGTGAGTAATAATAATAAAAAATGAAGAAGTGGGTGGATTTGGTGTATGTTGTGAAGGATAATGAGGACGATAAATGTTGGGAAATACCTAACTATAAAAATCTGGTCACTAAACTTGGCTAAAGCCATTTTAAACAACGGTTCGATCCTGAATGGTAATATTTCACCAGAACAATACGTAAAAACGTCAACACCTCTAAGACAATATGGTAATCTTATATTACAAATGTAAATGTAGTTTATGGATTAATTCTGCAATATTGCAAAAAAAAGTTAATTGCAAAACTCTTTTATCTGAATATATTTTTTATTTATTATAAAACAAGACCAACTTATTAACCATCACACAACTTTGCATTGATCCACAATTTATGCTTCATTCATATTCGTACATCGATCATACACTCTCCTGTTATTCGAACTCTCGACATGGCCGACTCAAGAATTTGATATTAATTATTTGATAGGTAACCTCGAGGGCTACATATACATGGTGTCCTTAAACTAGTGGTATCACCATCAAACTGAGAACCGATTTCTTTTTCTTTTTTTTTGATCAGAGGTACCTATACAATAGTTTTAAGAGTTCAAAAACTTTTGAAGCCGGGTCTACGATTTAATGCATTTTTTAAATATATTAAAGGGCTTATAATAACTCCATAACGTCCGATTTTAATAAAAAATGATTTAAAAAATTTCCAACTTTGGACTCGATATGTAAATATTTAAATAAATGAAAGTTATAGGCACCACAAAATAGACTCCAAATGCTATGATCTAGATTCACCACTTTCCCCGTTGTACCACGAGTTTCCAGATACTGTGTATAAAAGAAAACTCAATTATTCCGGCAAAACGCTCAGCTTTTTCTATTATCTTTAAGGTCAATACTTAAAAATCCGCATTTTTTTTGTATGCTAGCGCAATAAATGCTACGAATAATTTATCAATAAATTCTGAATAAAATGTTTGAATATGCTTTCATCGGTTTTCAAACTGCATTTATTACAAATATTCTGGTATATTTTTCATAGAATTTAAAATAATACAGTTTAAGAATTTTTGTCAATGGAAACCTTAGACATTTTCCTACCTATCAATATAGAATTTAGTAATAAATCAATTTTAGTATTGCTTGAGTTAGCAAACTGCAAAGTGATGTTTAGGGCCACTTTTTAGTGCTGAACCTTAAATAAGTTATTGTTAATTGTATGGAATAATTGGAAAACAAATTTGGGAGCACAATTAATATGTTAATCGAATTCATTAAAAATTAATTACGCCGTAAATAATAGTTATTTGACAGCAGCGTGATTTGTGTTGACAGCGTGCAAAATGAGGTTCTGCATTTTTAATGTGAATTTTACTATCGCCTTTTATGCTAATGACATATTAAAACCACTGAAGCCGAAAACTCTCTAGTAATCATGAATAAGCCCGCACCACTGAAGAGATTATACCTAGAAGTGAGAACGATACTGATTTGAAAGAAAAGTGATGTCACCACTTACGTCAGAATTAATAGTACCGTTTTCATTGATGAAGGTAAAGGGCAAGTGACACCCATTTTGGCACCAGCCTAATTCACTGCAATCCACGTTTATTTCTAGTGATTCCGATTGCTGTAACCAAATTACAAAATAATTAAAGGGTAAAACTAAATCACGGAATCCCATCAGACCTCAGGTTCGAGTATCGAAGCAAATTAGAATAAGATATTACTATAATCATTAATATAACGAAACAGAAACACAACATCAAAGACGCCTATTTATATTTATGGTTTATTTATGATTTCTCTTTTTTTGCTACTCTGTTTTTTCTTTTTCTTCATATATTGAATACAACTTTCACATATTATGTATTTACACTCTCTATGGGTCGCGTGGGAATGCACTAACCTCCCCACATCCCGAAATAAAAAAAAATCGTATGATTATTATTAAATACTGTAACTAAATATTCTGTTTTCGTAAACACACCGAACCTTTTTACTTATTTGCTGTTTTACTTAAATTATCGGCACGCCTATCTCACCCCAAATTTACTCCATTCAGTCATACAACATATTCGTTTTGGGTATGCCAGAGTCACACTTGCTCGGGATAGTTGGGACTAGTAAAAGTAGATTCTTGAGTGGCATTAACCAAGTACATTAAAAAATTTTTGATTTTCTGAAAAACTGATGTCGCCACTTTGCATACGATCTTTCAACTCCTAGGCACCAGACAGGCCAAAGAAATTGATTTTCTATTCAAGTAAGAATTTTGGTATTTAAAAAAGGTTTGATCATTTTCAGCAGCACCAAAGAAAATTTGTGCCTACTTCGAACACATGGAAACGACGGCCACACCCTTCTAGCAGTTTATCTCTTCAGTGGTAATAATGAATAGGCCCACACAAAACATTCACAGTAGGGTAGCTATGAAATTAATGAACAGGTGAAATAAATAATAAAAGAACTGTTTACGGTTCACGGGGAATTCATTAAACAATTAATTTGTCTAAATTTGAACGCATTGTATCAATTATAATAATAATGATCTTATCACGGTCACGAGCAAAGTATTTGTAATTAAAATCGTTCCATCTATATGGAATAGTGATTAGGTAGAGCAGTGCTTATTTTTTTATTATAGGAAAATAAGCACTGCTCTACCTTACTCACATAAAAATGGCAATAATAATAAAATTTAAAAAAAATTATATCAAGAAATCAATAAGTTAAGTTCCAGCTACGAAGGTTAAGTTCCAGAGCCGCTTGCGCCCCATCACCCGCCCTACTACAAGGTGTCAAAAGCAGGAAGTAAGTATGCATAATGACGGACATGTCATATTCAATTGTTGGCTGTAGTCTGCATAAAAATATACATATGTGCGCAATGCGCATTCGAGAGAAGACTCGTTTGTGTTAGTGTCTAAAAAGGCAGTGCCTTTCAGTACAAATCACAGATGCAGCAATCAGTGCCATCTTTTGATACCTTTTTCAATTAGTACATCTTTACTAACAAAATACGAGTATTTACAACTTTCCGTTGGTTTCTTTCATGCACTTTTGCGGTAGATAATTTTTATATATTCAATGATCGGCTTGTAATGTGGATAAATGAAGCGGTTATAGAATATTTGTCATAGAAGGTAATCCCAACCAATATCAGATAAAGCGAGCAGCTTTAAATTTTTAGAGACTTACTCTCTCAGGCGGTAATTTTTTTTTAAATATCAATTTATTCGCTGGTTTTCTTATTCCCTACACTAATTAAAAACCCTGTGCACGCCACTGCCCGCAATTGACATTCGCCAAATGAGAACGTGCGCCTTTTACGACTCGTTCTTGTATTCATCATTTCGGCTGTGGAATGATTTACCCACTTCTGTGTTTCCTCCCTCCTACTACATTAAGCATTTTCAAGACCCAGGTTTGCTCTTTAAATTAATAAAAAAATCATCCACAGATCATCCCTAAAAATGATATACACCCTGAGGGAAATGATGTCCAGGGGCCTCCTGTGTGGAGATAATATATATTATTATAGGTCTATAAGGTGTCGTGGTCCAAGTACCACCTCAAAACGTTCATACTTTACCGAGTTGGTTTGGATAGTGCATAATATTCAGGTAACAGTATGCAGATTAAACTTTTTCTAAATCATTTTCACGACAACTAAAAAGAAGACAATATTCTAGACATGAATAACCAGTAAAAACTTACAACAGAAATCATAGGGAAAATGAATGAAAGAATGATTGACCCTTTTATTGTAACTTTTCTGAACAACTACAGATATTTATAAAGAAAAACGAGCCGTTGGTAAATCAGATTTGTTTTTACCATTCACTTAACAATTTTATTTTGTGTTAGGCATTTTAAAATAATATATGTACTAGCAATTCACCGAAGCTCACCTACTTTACGAATTCCAAACCACAAACACAAAAAAAGAAGAATTCAGGATACCGATCTCAAGTAATAGTGACAGCCTTCCTCTGCGTGCGTAGTGTTCGGCGAATTTGGCATTTAGTCAAATGCCTCTTGCTCCAAGATGTGATAATGAAATAAAAGATCAATTAATTTAAAAAAATAGAATAATTGTTTAAATTAATTGATTTCATTATTTCAATTATTTTGTTAATTTAATTTTGGAATGAAAAAATTATTTATAAAATATATATAGATTCTTTTTTTTTTAATTTCGTCTTGAAGGCGTTCATATTAATTACTCCCCCTCGTAGCTAATAGATTGTTTGCTATATTGTGTATATTTACAAAGTTTAAATGTGTGTTATAAAATTGATGTGTAAAGAAAGTGTGATGTTTTAATGAATTCGGGTTTTTTTTAATCATATTAAGACATATATATTCATTATTGTTACCAGTTTTATTTCCTCGTACAACTTTTTGGTGGATATTCTAGAATAAGCTGATGATACACATCGACATCCAACAAATCTCTGATAATGAAAGCACATATTAATGAATATACCAACTCATCATCAGTTCATTAACGATACAAATTAAGTTAGTAAAACAACCATTGATTTACTAACTTAAACATACATAGGAACCTACAAAATAAGCCAGCTCTGCAACTTACACGTGATTTTATGTTATAAATATCAGCGAAAAGCTTTCATCTCAAAATATAACAGTTATTTAGAAACATCAAACATTCTCGTAATGTAACGCAATCAAAGAATTCAAAATTCGGACGCGAAACACGATTTAAACGTTTCCGCTCGATCGCATTGGTAGAGCGGGGTAGCGGACTGTAGCGAGCAAGTCCTATCGCCGAGAACTCCGCTGTAACTTCTCCTTCTGTTAAATGCGTGCCTTATGAGAACGAGTGAGATGTTGCAACGGCGCCATCAGTGGCTCGCCTTTCCAGGTAGTCGCCTGTAGCCTGTAGGGGATCCTGTCGATATTGGAAAAGATATGAAAAAACGCCAAATTGCCGTAGCAGTCGTAAACCGAACAGGTTTCATCTAGCTTTATGGCTGCAGCTTTATATAAAAAAAGATCGCGCGGAAGTTTTCGACGTAAATAAAATAAAAGAAGGCCAAAAGTTTTCCCTCCCCTCCCACCCTTCCGTGGCCGTTAAAACAAGGATGGCCGCGGTTGTTTTATTATAGAATTGTAGAGCCGTTTTCATCAAGATTTTGATGACCGATTCCAGTTTACTTTTATTAAGAAGTGCTCAGTATAGAGTTATAAGATTCCAAGTTCAATGATTGTCTGCCGTAAAAAAATACCCTTAGTAAATATGAAGCTGAAAATCAAGTCCAACGAAACTAAAATTATGATTGAAAGTTGATGAAAGGAAAAACTCTGAGGTCATCAAATTTCATGAAGATTTTTATCAGAATCTGGAATTTAAACCGGTAATTTCCTTCATGAGGTATGGTGTTTTGAAATATATATGTATGAGATTAGAATAGTTTGTTTGTGGTTTAGGTAAGAACTGGTAGTAAGTGTTGGATACTAAAGAAAGGTAATAATCCAGCGCAAATATATACAGCCATTATATTACACTGATGTACGCAGTTAACAAAAGGTGATTATCCATTATGGCATAATAAAATAAATTGATTTAATCATTGAAGATGATAATATTAACAAATGAAATCTCATAATGAAACAGAAAAGACACAGAATGTAAAAATAAAATATCTGCGGCATCTGGGAAATTAAACCAGATCGACCACCACAGGTCTTATTATTTCAGTAGTTAGAGCATTATCCCTGTAAGACAGAGGTCCTGGGTTCGATTCCCAGATAAGACTGACACGTTTTTATTTTCGTGTATTTTTTTTCGATCATGTTAGATTTTGAGATTTGTTAATTTTATCTTCTTCAATGATTAAATATTACAATGAGGTTAATAACCTTCAATAAGTTACTTCGTTAAATTATTTTTTTCTTGTGTGAAACCACTTTGTTACCAGGATATCCAACTGGTTTCGCAACCACCGTTCCTTCGTCAAAATATTTAACTTCACATAAATATTATTAGAAAATTATGGGTACTACATTACATGTTGAAGTGGGAGTAGAGGCCCGAATGGGGGGAGGAGAAAGAGATGGATAGTGTGGTGAATGTATCTACACAAATGTAACCGCACTGAAGAGTAACCATATTTTCTTTTAAAATTATGTGTTGCTTTCGAATTTGGAAAGTAAAAGTTAAATTATGAAATTTCTTCAATAGATGTATAAATATTTTGTGGCGTTATTATTAATAAAATTAATAATATATACTTTTTAACAAAACTGCACTGTTTAATATATAAATATCAACATGTGTATGCTCATGAGGGAAGCTTCGTTTTCGAACCATGTTGATTTTTATACATTAATCAGTGCCGTGGTGTAAATAAAGTACTTCTTACTAATTTAGAAATGTTTTTTTCGTAAGCAATAACAACATCCTCTGATTTTTCCATCATTGTTCGCGTCCAGGAAGAAGAATGAATGGCGAGAAAGTTTCTGATTATAAGTAGTAATTGGAAAATGTTCTCGTTCCTTTTTGCTAAAGATCAGAGGAATACCACCTCTGTTCGTTTCTCTGGTTTACAAGAAAACCTAAGCAGACCCTAATAAGTAGTTCTCTTTACAGATTGTTTATTCTTATTTATTATGCCGACGTATACAAGGTGTCCGGTGGTAAAGTGCACTACCGTCGGGAGGTGATTCAACATAGAAAGTTCTAGAGAAAAAAAAAACTTTTTCTCTAAAATCTACTGTTTTTTCTTCCATACAAAAGGTCAAACCTACTATAAATCTGTACTGTATTGTTCAACTTACCTGATGAATATGCTGTAAGAAAGTGACGTTTAAAAAAATCCAAAATTGTCAATTTGAAAAGTTCCTTAAGAGGAACGGCTGGGCGGCCTGTTTCATACAAAATTTAGTTTTGGATTTGAAGCCAAAATACCCATCCAAACTGAAGGATTTTTTTTATCTTAAAGGTACAGTCAATACATAGTGCGGATTAGAAGTATTTTATTTGATTTTTTTATTTCAAATTATGAAATAAGGCCATTAAAGTAATCAATTATTCATGATTTTAGAGGTTCTTTAACAATTATTTGCAGGTTTATTATTTATAGATAATTTTGGTAAATTTTGTAAGATGTAAATCGTGAAAAAAATTTTAAATAAATAAAATTTAATCTTAATTTAAGTCCATTATAATGCTTATTCTAACACTTTTCTTAATTTTTTTTAATTTTATTTTATAAAACATTATATTTTCATAGTAAACGACGTAAAACTTTTATTTTTTATAATCATTAGCCCCCAAATGATTGCTAATGTTGTCCATAAAATCGTGAAAATTCGATTTCTTCGATGGCCTTTATTTTACTTTTTTTTTTATTTAATTTTCTAATCTGTCCTAGATATTTGCTGTTCTTTTTGATGAAAATAATTATCATTAGGTTTAGATTAATATTAAATCCAAAATTATTTTTGTATGAAACAAGCCGCGCGGCCAAGTCGATGTAATTTTGAATACTATCATGTAAAATCACCTCTCTAAGTCACCGTACTTTACTTCCGGATGTCTTGTATAACATTGCACCAAGTATAGAAGTAAAAAAAACTTCCATTTGTGTCGAGCGTTTGTTTCCATAGATAAATGAATAAATTTTAATTCGGTTTATATTTAATATCTACACCTGCGTGCCATTTACAGACAAAACTTTACCCTTCCCCTAACTGTTCCTGAACAGTATCCGCGAATTAAAAGACACATTTATTGCTCACGATTACCTTAATAACACTCAATTAAGAAACAGAATACGTTGATAGAGACCCCATTCAGCCACACAGAAAACAAGATGAATAAATTATGATGACCGAGGGTTGAAAACTCACAAATCTAAAAAATTTATTTCATTTACCCCGAATAAATTGTATGTAGAGTAATTGAACCAACCCTTTTAATTAGTTCTATCAACTCTGTTTGTATTTAGGGCTTTAAGTTGAGTGTGGGGAATGAAAATCTCGCCTGATGTTTTCAGGTTTGTATTTAAGTAATTAATTCTTTAAGCGGTGAAGCGATTTCGACCGGAATACATTAATTGTCCGATAAGCCTCAGTCAGTTCTCAGTTATTTATTCATCGTTTACCTACCCGTTTGTTTCGGCGCTCTGGCAGCGGATGCAGGAGTTGTTAATTCAAGGAAATCGTGCATTATTAGGGAGAGTTATTAGGGAGTTCTGGGAACATGTCGGTGAGGGTCCGAACGGATTAATGGCAGAGCAAGAAAGAGTTATATTTTTTGTGGTACCTAGAGGATTATTGTTATGTTCATCAACTCAAAAAGTTAAAATATTTAGTAATCCAGTTTTACTGACGTTGCTTTTCTTTTCATTAATTTAACAGTCAGTAAGTTATAATCATTATCGGTTATTGGGCTGAAAGTAATATTTTTCTAACATTTCTGGAACCGACTAGAAATATTAACTTTTGTCAATTTTGAAGGAGTTTAAATTAGGCGATTTCCCGATGATGAATCGATCCATCAGTAAGCTTCTAGGAAACGCCTTCACAACTGACGGTTTCTTAATTTCTACCGTATTCTTAATACCTTATTAGGAGGTGTTCGCTTAAGTTCAGTCACCTAAATTCCAACACGCCTTCTTTCAATACAACTATTTGACTAAATATTCCTACCAATCTAGCATTTCTGATAGAGCTAGGCTTCTAAACATATTATATTTAAGATGTCAATTATTTGTTTGCAATGTTTCCAAATACTTTAGTCGGGAAAGGGTATCGCTTACTTACAGAAAAAGCTATCCGCTGCACTGGATTAATTTATTTATTTATCCGCATAAAACGGGTTTTACATAAAGACATAAATATTCAGTATGCGTAGGAGAATATCTTTTTGTATACGAAAAATAATAATGTAGGTATAGTATTATAAAGTACGTACAAAATGTTGGTAGATATAATTATAAAGTAGATATATATATATATATATATATATATATAGATATTCACCTGTAAGTTGCTGTAGCCGGTTAGTAGTTACCTAAAGTCATTTAATAAATAAAAAAATTAAAAATTAAATATTCACGTATCGGTGCGCAAATGCGTCCACAGCCCGCAACGCTGTAAATAACCAAAGTGTAAAATAAATAAATAAAGTTTTAATATCTATTAAAAGCTTCTTACGCTTTTTAAGGTCATTTTATAGATATTTTCGAGTCCTAAAATTAATTTTAAAAATATTTTCCATTCCTTAAAATTATAAGTATTTCAATAAATACCAACTCTTCTTGTGCCACCAATCTTCTAATAAATGTAACATCAATAGAAAAGGAGCAACAAATAACCATGGAAAACTATCATCTCTATAAATAAATTTTCTAATAAAACTGTGTTCATCTGAAGCGACCTGCCAGGTTAGTATGTTTTTCTGTATCTGTTTGCACATAATCAGTTAAGAAATATTTGTACAGCGCCTTTGAGGTGAATTTTCAAAAAAACGGGGCTATACAAATCATCCAATTATTATTATATACAAATGTAACTGAAGTATTACAACCGAAATTACAAGTACAATAAGAAAGAATGCACTGAAAAACAACAGGATTACAATATAATATTAAAATAATAAACTAGGTTTACAGTAAAAGTCACAATAATTTTTACATTGATTGTGATTTTCAAATATCCACTGGACAATATTTACTATCGAGGCTTAATTCTATGCATGGACGAGATAGAGGCTAAGTTGGTGCAAAATAATTCTTCATTAAATAGAATTATACTTCATGTATATCTGCTAGGTAATCTGAACATTGTCATTCCTAATGGGTCAGTAATGTCGAATTGTGCATGTATTATTTCTCATAAGCATCCAGAATATCAGTTTACACAGCTATCTTAATGCAGGGCAAGATTGTGAGTGATCGAGAAATCAGTTTATCGTGCGTGCGGCATGGAAATCACAATCCTCAGGTGTGAGGAAGATATTAACATTTAAGAATTGAAAAAAAAGGCTTTAAGCCGTATCCTAGATATGTCTGGTTACGAAATCCCGAGTTTGAGGTCTTGCTTACGTTTACCTCCATGGCAAAGGGACAAACACGTTGACAATGGATCAAGAGCGCAGACTTTGTGACGATCGGTACTTCGTTTTGGAAGGGAAGGTACTTTCAATACTACCCTGGTGAGGAGAGACAACCATTGTTACGTAACGAAAGAAAGATCCTGGGAGGACTCTAGCTACTCGTAAACAAACGGTAAAACGACGCCAGCGCCACGTTTGCCAAAACGGCAGCTTGCGTGGCCCACGTTCGTCACTTCTTCCCTCTTGCCCACCGCCTTCGTTCCAGTTAACTGCGTCTCTAAAAAGAGCGCGCTAAAAGGCCATTTTGGTAGTCGCAAATTGTAATGCCATATTATCATGCATGTTGGGTTAACGCCCACTGTGCGAGATGCTTTTGTTTATAACAACAGAGCACCGAAACATGGTGACTCGCCCCTAACAGTAACTAAACTTCAGTGTACTGATGTCCAAACCCGAGACTTCCACCTGGACCCTTTTTGCCGCCACGACCATGACTGTAAGCTGACTATGTATTTCCTCTTATGTGTTGTAACTTATTCGAGTTCCCGTTATCATGCCCGTTTAGAGAATATCAGAGAGAATAATCACCCGTAACTTTTATTTGAGGTTAGGCTAGCTGTCGATTATTGTAGGATAACTGACCATGTTTTTACCTTCCCCTGAATAAACCCTGAGTCTGAAAGCATTTAGTAGATTCATTTGGCGTAGTATTAGAGTCCCCCGACCCCAATTATATGACTGCCTGTCGGCCTACGACCCTGCAGAGGAGATTTTTGGCCTGCCGAAACTGGGCTAGTCGAATGTCCAGAGCCGAGCTCCCTGCCAAGACACCACCCCCAAGGTAAGTCTAAACCAATGAATTGTCTCCCGTAACCGCTCTTTCCCAACCTTCTTCCTCTCCTTCTCCTTCACACAAGACCGCCTGTCGGATAATTTAACTTAACACCATTTAGAATCGAAACGTTGCTTGGAGTGGCTTTTGATATGTTTTGGTAACCACATATGAATTTTACAGTACGGGGTTATTCAAGATGATAGACTTAACTTCGAACCGCTATATTTCCGGTATAATATACATTATACCTGAATGACCTGCATAGCAATTGAAAGAGGAGTTCCAAAAGTTTCGGATCCATTCAGATCACTCATATAGTTTCTCAAACGATCGCTAGAGTGCTCGCGCTACCTAGCAGCCATTTCGCATCAGTTGTGAGTAAAATAGTTACTATGCAGCACAAGGTTTTCTGTGTTCGTGAATTCTATAAAACTGAGGCGGAAAATGTAGTGCAACGTACCTTTCGTCTCTATTTTAACATCGTACCTCCAACTAGAAAAAGCATTTGTCACTGGTATCACCAATTTGAGCAAACTAAAAGTCTCTGTAAAGGAAAAACGAGGAGAACGTGCGAAATCAAGTCCATCATTTTAAATAACCTATACCTTCCAACGTGGCTTTTACCTCATTCTTTTCAATCTCTGTAGCCTCACACAGATTCTCTAGCTCTTAGCATTTTGGACACTTGGCAGTTTTTTTACATATTAAAGGAAGCTCTGCTCACTTTGTTTATGACTCCTACATCTAATTAAGTCAAAACACTGATCTAAAATATGTTCATTTTAATTGTAATACATTTGTATTTTTTTTTCAAATATTTTGGCTGTCGCCCTTCGAGAATATTCTTGGCAATCGTTACAATATATTTATGGAGAAAGGGAAGGAGAATTTTTTTATATCAACTTAAATGGACAAATTTTATAATGACATGGAAATCTGGGAAATCTGGGGTCGATTTCTTAATTAGAGGAGATGGAATGCTGAATGGAGAAGAAGCAAATTAAGGTAAGGCTTGATAGAAAAAATAATATTTGTAAGCAAATAAGAAGGACAACCAAACTAAGGAGAAGGACTACCAAAAAATGAACGAAGTTCCTACTTCTAAACAATGTTTCTGTTATGGTAATTGGGATATGTCATTTCACTTTCGATCAGTAATTATAATGTGAAATTATTTAGCTTTTTTGTACGGAAAAAAAAAATTCAATTCATCGTTTCCTTTTTCGAAGAATACTTTAAAGTGATGAAAATCACCTGTGTATCCAAGTCCACTTACAAATTCTACGGATGGTTGTCACATAGTTTCCGTCATTAATAGGGTTTATTCATGAAGCGTATTATTCTTATAAGTTGTTTGTTAATCTCGTTCTGCGAATAGATATCTTACTCCCGGAACAATTATTAATTTATTTTAAACATTCCTTTCCTAAATAATCTTCAAAATAAAATGCCGAAAGTTTTATAATAAATTCTATATCGAAGAATTTCTAAATATTAAACAAAGACTGTTATGAGATGTTACGTAACACAAATAGGAGATTCTAGTCGTTGGAGGAATAATACTTCTAGCCACTGGTTTGCCACCGCTTGATTGCAAAACCTTATGCTTCAACCAATAGCAGCACGTCTCGCAATCATATGACCATTATCAACCAATGAGACAGCGCACGTATAATTTTCGGTGGCTGGACGGCGTAGACCCGCTAAACGAGCCCGCCATTGCATTTTTCTTAATCTAGACACGGAGTTGTCAAGCACGTTCTGGTGCCTTGGGCACGCGAACGCAAGCCATTGGATTTCCTAATCCAGACATGGAATTATCAGCTGCATGTGTGCCTAGGGCATGTATCAGCCAGTTATTACACCGTCACCTGGTAAATGCCTGGTCTTTGCTTCCCTCTAATTGATAAAATCAGTATTGGAGTGCATAATCTACCTGTGAACCCGTAGAAGCTGTACGCGTGGAGACCCAGGCATGCCGTTTACCACCCGATTGCCATTTACTCATGTAAGCTGCTACTATATTCCCCTTCTATTATGTGCTGTTTATAGCTGTGCCTTTTTAAATAACATGTCCGGTTGGAGAACCATCAGAGAGAGATTTGTCAGGAACAGATTAGGTACCACCCTTTTTGGTGAATGTAATTTACCTGCCCATGTTTTGTTATAAATAAACCCTGAATAGAAAGTACACATCTCTGAATTCGAGTAGCTAGTTACCTATTCCGATCATAAGGCTGCGACCGACCCATTGACTTTGAGATGAGAAACGCAATGTTTTACCAGCTGAGCTAACTGCAGTGGAACCTGGGATCAGTCCTGCTTTTGGCCTCAAGGTTAGTTTGTACTGCCTTCTTTTCACCAACCCTTTTCTCCCCCTTATTTTTGCCCAACCGTAACACTGGCGGCCAACTTGGGGACCCATCCTCTCCTCCTTTCTTACACTGTCTAGTCCTTCTTCGAAATGAAATATGACGCAGAAGATAACGGTCGTATCTTAGACATAAACCTACGGCCTAGGACCTGTAGGTCCTGGGTTCATATATCAAATTCGACCATTACGTATTTGTTTTCTGTTTCTTTTCTGTTTTGTACTTCATCTGAGTTTTGTTAATATTATCTTAGATGATTAAATATCGCAAAGAGGTTTATAAGCCTCAATATTAATTTCAGATTTTTATAAAAAGTTAATAGATGTCCCATATAAATAAATAAAATTGATAGGTATATCCGAGAAACTATCTAGATTACAAATAATTCATATAGAATCTTGCAGTCATACAGGAAGATATGAAAAGGCCAAAAGAGGCAGTTAATTGATTTAAAATATTGAGTCATAACTTCCGGATTGAAATATCTATGAATTTTCGAAAGCATGTACAACTTCATGCGACACTTATGTTATGTTATACTTAAGATTGAAATATGCGTACGTAAGGTTTAAAATATTCTAAGACACATTAAGACTGTGCTGATTACGGTTTAACACCATGATAATTTTCAACCTGGAGACAGAAATTCTATGGCATCCCCGAATGGAAAATATTATGAGACGGAAGGAAGCGATAAAGTGATATAGGTTGTTTGGAAAACACCTAATCTTCGCTTCAAGTTACTAAACTAGCTCGATAGCCTATATGGTTGAGGGGTAAAGTTCTCGACCACGAATCTGAAGGTCGTGGGTTGAAATCCTTATATAAATAATTTGTGCTGTTTCACAATTAATTGATTTTAAAATAATATATAGTATATTTGCGAACGTTCCAGAGCGGAAAATACTCTAAGTATCTCCCTGGTGATAGACCACCATTCAGAATTGAAACGTTGCTTAAAATGGCTTTTAGCCGTGTTTGGTGACCAGATCTGAATAGCCAGGTATTTTCCCCACCTTCCACTTCACCTTCTCCTTCCCTCACCAATACCTTCAGCCTCACAATATTCCACAAATGAGGATGCCATAGTCTCACTGGCTCCAGACGGTTGGGAGCAGTTGGACTCTTGTGCGGTGTTCATATAAAAAAAGCTGATGCCATTTCAAGCAACACTTCGTTTTGAACCGGTAACCACTGGGCCTATAGTAAAAGATCTTCTCGGGGATCTATAAACCTTAGAGTAACAATACATTCTAAGCTATAAAGTTGTAAGTAACGAGTAGGTATAAGGTTACGTAAGGATCTGCAATATCATGTAGATGTTAAGGAAGTAGATCTTGATGTGCACGGGTGAGAAACTCGGCAGACAAAAGCGGAACATCCCACCACAGATGTTCATGTCGGCAACACGAGAACGAGTCGTTTCTTGTTAACTCTTTCTTTTGTCAAATGGCCCGCATATGGAACGAGATGCCATAATTGGTTTTTACGCTTTTATAATAACTTGCTTTACAATGTGATAAGATCCTTGACTTTGGGTTGAATTTTACGGGATTAAGACCGAACAGAAAGCAAATTATGTAATCGGTATATCTTTAAATAATGTAGTGTTCATTATGTGTTGAAGCGAAGTTAGCAGTCCACTATCGAGTACTGATACCAACCTTGATATATGGCAAAGAGGCATGGAACTGGCAGAGGAAGGATGAAAGTAGACTGAATGCTGTAGAAATGAGATCTCTGAGGCGAATATGTGGTAACACTAATGATCGTGTGAAAATGTTGAGATTCGTAATGAGTAAGATTACGAAAGGGACGCTTAGATGATTTAGGCATGTAGAGCGAATGAGTGTAAGGAGAATATATGACGCGAATGTGAATGGAAGAAGAAGTCGGGGACGCCTTAGGAAGACATGGCACGATTAAGTGAATCAAATACTTCAGTCGGGCTATATCAGAAGACAAAATAACAGAAGAGAATGAGGCGATGTATGAAAGTGAATGAAGCAAGAAGTGTATGCCAAGGTCGAGTTGTTTGGCGGTCCGTCCTCTCTGTCTACCCCTGCGGAGAAATGGCGTCTTGGTTAGTTAATTAGTTAGTGTCGAACAGTGCAACTGACAAATACTCAGATCTTAAAGTGGCTTGAAATTTAATTGTGATAGGGCAAATGCACACGAGAGCAGAAACAAGACCTTGTCTTTGGCTACGTCACAACCAATTAGAATGAATTTTAGGACCAACTCTCACCACGGTCCAAGCTATCAAAATGGGAACGATTCCCTTTCTGATTGCTAGTGAGCCAACAGCGGCAATTTTGCTCTAGTTCTAGCTTATACACCGTGTTAAATATCATACTTCTATTAAGCGTCCATGTAATTAATAGACTACCACCATTGTTATTACGTTACCACAACCAATGTTCATTATTTATAATATTTATGCCTATAAATGTTGACCCCAAAGTCAGTGGCGTGCACTCCATAAATGTTGAGTAGCTGTGCGTTTCCTAATAAAGATGAACCGTTAAAGACAATAAAATAATAAAATTCTGATCAATACATAATTTTCCCAAAATCTATGAAAAATTGTATGTTAAAATCTTTTTATATTGATAATATACTACTTTCACTAAAAGCTGTGAAATATTACGCTTCTACTGTTAATAATGTTTGCACAATGTACTATTCGTTTTGAAAATAGTTGCAATGTTATTCATTAAAGAATTTATCCTTTTCGTACTATATTTATTTATTTTTTAGTTTCTAACACCACCACTCGGTTAAAGGCCAGCGTGGGATCATATTCAGATGGCCACAATAATCACTGAAAGATGACAATAAAATAGCTGAATTCAAATATTCAATAATAATAATAAAAATAAATGGATTAGTTCTATAGCGTCGTTTTCATTAGAAAATCATCTCAAAGGCGCTTTAATAACGTCGCTGCATATATAATATAGCTTATGTGCCGTTTCGTACATTCTGAGATGATCGAGTAAAACTGCTTTAAAAAATATTAGCAAAGACTAGATTTGCTAAAAAGAATAGATTTGTTAAGCTGGAAAGCTTACCTAATAATTGTAAAAAAAATTTTTAGCAAATCTAGTCTGCAATTATTTTTTAAAGCAGTTTTTCTCGATCATCTCAGAATGTACGAAACGGCACATAAGCTATATTATAAATGCAGCGACGATAAGTTATCTAACCTATACCTTATCACTTAGACTTGTGTCAAATAATTTACATATTAGATTTATTACTAATGGCTTACGGCTACGATTGATGACTAGAAACTAGCAAATTCAGACTTATAATTAGTGACTTACATCTAAGACTTATATAGCTAGCGACTTGCAACTTAGAGCTGTAGCTAGTGACTTAAAAATAGTGACAGAGGCTTTCTACTAAAATATTTACCTGCACAAATAGGTACCTTGGCCCTTCACTAGCCTGTTTGTATCAATCTATAACACATGTGCATCTTAGTTCATAGTTTAGTTGTATACTGCCCTGAAGAAGCTACGGTAGTAGCGAAACCCGGTCGGCTAAAGTATAAATAAAAGTGATGTAAAACAAAGTGATTGTTTTATTTTTTAAATTAAAATATTTACATTTTAGAATAAATTATGTACAAAATTTTACTATTTACAAAGTCAGAACATTACCAGATATTGAACAGCAGTGGGGCGAGTTTATATATGATACAACACAACTGCATTTGTATGTCTCTGATCAGTTTGAGGATAATATACATACATACATAGTATTTTGGTGCTCTCGTAGCAGTCGGCAGCTTTTTATAAGCGCTCCGGTTTATCTGGGAAATATTGCTGAGTTCTTCATTTTTCCGGTGTTAAAATAGCGTAAAATAACCGCAATAATTTATAGGTTACATTTATAAAAATCATATAATTTTAGTGTGGCCGTTTCGGGCTTAAATCAAGTTTATAATCCGGGCAGACCAACACCAAGGGTCCCGTCAGGCCGCCCAGGGGCGTCACCAACAAAGACAAAGAAGATTGGATATGGATATGGATCAGTTTACCCGGCCCCCGTCCTCACCCGCCGCCCAATTAGCACATCTAATTTAACATGTATGAAAACTTAGATCAAGCCGTATTTAGTTTTGATAATTTAACTGTATCTCTTTATATGGTCTATAAATAATGTGTAATTATAGCCTGTAAGTAAGATTTGTACAGCGCCCTTGAGGTGATTTTTCACAAAAACGGCGCTATAAAAATCATCCGATTATTATTATTATTATACGATTATATATTATATCCTGTAATGCACAAATTGTACCCGAACTTAAAAAACTACACACATCCGTTGGTCATAGAGCAATGCATGCCACTGACCAAAGTGATCTAAATAACCAACGTGCTGGTGAAAAATATAAGACGGAAATTCTATAAAAAATGTTCAATACAACGCTCAATAAAAAAAAAATCATTAAAAAACGTGAAATCTCTAAGAGAAAATTAATTCTTTGAATTGGAAGGAAAATGCTTTTTATTTGCTTATTTTTTCCGATGGAAACAAAACTTTCATGGGGTATGCTTTGACATAAGTGCTTAGATTTCTATGATAGCTAACCGATTTATTGATAAAACGTAACTTCTTAATCAAATAATGATGAGATTTTTTTTTTCAGCTTATAAACCCTTCAGAATCTCATAAATATACAATAATCCAAAAACCATCTCCGTTGTACCTTCGTAAATAATCATTTCATAGAAGGGCAAACCCTCTTGAAGAAGTATGGAAGAGAATATGGGAAAAGTATATTTTATCAAACCGCAGGCAATAACCAATAATTACTACTTTCAGTCCAACCAAATAGAATACAGTGGGTGTATTATTTCTAGAGCTCAGACATTCGATTCCTAGTAAATTTGATTTGTTTTTTAAATCCATCTTTAATTTAGTTTCGATATTTTTAAAACAAAAATAAATTATTTACTCCTGAATGTAGAAAGATGGTGAAAATTAACACAATCTAGAGAGTAATAATATTTTCGGTTATAAATAAAAGAGGTCAATCTAATTAATCGAGTGAATTAGATGGATTTAAATATTACATAATTGGTTCCAAAATGTCCTTACAGTGTTATTTGATCTTGAAATCTATATACTATATTTATATATAATTAAAGAATAGATATTTTTATTATATATAATTATCAACATTATTTTAATGATAATAATAGTAGGTTAGTACCTAGCTCGTTGTTAAAAAGTCGGCGAATTCGGTTGGATGGTTCCGCGTCACGACACGAGAGCGACGGCCAATTTGGCCACAGAAAGATTCCGGCATCAGAACGCAGAGGTTGTGTCATAGACACAACTTCTGCCTGGGCCGGCACGCCGTTTGCAATGGCGTCTTGTTACCGTAATTTAAAAGTCCTATCTACTGGTAACCATTTACATGTGAGGTCCCTACATAGTGGACTGGGTTTGGGAACTAATATGAAGACACCGTTCCTGCCGGGAGCTGTCTCGACTCCGGACCGATGCCCCAATGTAAGCTGTACTTATTTCCTCTTTTTGCTGTGCTGTAAATAACTGTGTCTTAAAGTAACTTGCCCGATTGTAATGGTACTAGAGAGAGAGAATTTTATATTAATAGATATGGTGTATGTTGCCAATTCTTAGTGTATGATTCCCCTTATGTACAAACTGTGATTGCCCTTCCATAAATAAACCTTGGCTAGAAGATGCATATCTTTTCATTTGGTAGTTGAGTACCTTTTTATATCTGAGCCGGTTTGAGGTTGACGCCGATCACGACTGCAGAAGAGAGATTACCTGTTCTATCCACTGAGCTATCCAGGTGAGCCCGGAGTCTAGGTGAGTTTAACCTAACCTGTTTCTTTTACACTGACGCTCCAACGTGCTTAGTTTCTTTTACACTGGCCCCCAACGTGTCAGTTCTTTTACAGTATGTAAGTACTAAAAATTATATAATTATTTTAGTTTCTTTTTTTTTTAATAATACCTACGTAATTCAGAATTTCTCGTATTTAGGGAAGGAGTACTATTATTATTTGTGATATATATATTTATTTTCAAGAGTACTACCATGAACATATATATTCTGATGCAAATACAGTAATTTCAAAAAAATTTAAAAGGATAATTTTAGAAATAAAAATGTATGTATATAAACAAATATACATTTTTTTTCAAGTGAACTTATAATATCCAATTAAAAATAGGTTTTAAAGTATATTTTATGGTTTTTCCGTAGATATTTCATAATTTTTTTCAGCTTGTATTTCTTTAGGAAGTTCGTTAAAGCATTTTATGGCTTAGTATGTGTAATGATGTTGAGCTGTTTTGTTAAGTTTAGGGATTATCATTTGTCCTGTGGTTCTCGGCCTGGTGCACAATGACTCTATTTTAAGGTTTTCTTTGTGGATTTGAAGTAATGATTTTTTTAGATATATTCTATTTAATGCATGCGCCTAAATATAATAATTTTTGCCCTACATTTGTATGATTGTAATTTATTGTTGTATTATATTATATTGTTGAAATAAACTCCTGCTGACAAGCTACTTGCAGTGGCTTAGCAGGTATAAGTTCCCACTGTATACAATTAATATTATACAATAATAAAATAAAAAAATTTAAACTTTAAATTCGTTGAATAACTCACGGATTGAATAATTAGATGTTTTTTTTTTAAATATTTTAATTAGTCTTTTTTAGACTATTCTCAATGGGGCTAAGATGGTTTTATACACTCCTCCACAGCCTATTATTCCATATTGTACAATTGATTGTGCTAAAGCATAGTACATTTTATTTTTGAAAGATAGTACCGAATACAGGGAAGAGCACTCATTAAATATCATGGCAGATGTCTTTTACTTAGTAGGTACCAATGTTTGTTTTTACGCTCGTCTTTTCTGTCGATATTACCGTTTTATATGTATTCCTTTAGGTTATTATGTAAGTAGGTACCTGTGTAGTTTATCTAGCAAGTTTATCATTTTTAATTATTGCGTTTTTCAATATTCATTCAATGTTTTTATTCTTTGTATCAATCATTTTAATTTATGTGGCTCCACTCTTATAGTAGATATCAGTTATTAACACTGTGCAGCAAACAGAGCCAAAATTAGACAATTTCTCAATTTCAAGTCATTGTACCTTTCTGTGGTGTAAAATGTCAAATTTATAAATAACATAAACTGCATGATTCATTATTCTTCATTACTGCGAGATTTTCAAGCTCGTTAGAACAATCGTATTAATCATCAGAAACATATAAAAGTGTTAAAAATTATAAAGCTTTCATTTAACGAGTTAACAATCTCTCAATTAGCGTCAAGATTTTCGCTTAATTATTTAATCCAAGAATTATAACCTCGGGCCAGATGGAGTACCTCCTGGAGTAGGCAGTGCCTATTAATTCCATTACTTTTAATATTTTATTCCACTACTGCTGGTGCCCTTCCTGCTGCAAGCTGCACGACGGAACTGTGAATATCAGATATTAGTACCTACCAGTAACGCAGTTTTCGAGGTTATGAGTTGCGGTGTTTTCATTTTATCTATCTTTTCCTGAAATATCAATTTTTTAAACTTGTATTATTTTGTTACCTCCTGATGGTCTGAATAAAACACAACTTTTTCTTATTTATTATATCTTCAACATTTGACCATTCGAGAAAGAACCACTGAATTAGTCACCCGAAGGGATGTTACACCGGGTTATTTTTTGTCCCAATTCAATAGATTAATCACCATTTAAAAGCTTTGTTTAGCATACAGTTCTGAAGGTACTAAATCAAACAAAATAATGAAGAAAATGTAACGACCATCGAGGTTTTTTTAGTATTTTATCGTGTCGACGGCAACAACGTACCTTTCACGGATTTAAATTTATTTTAAGGTCACGGTTACAATACAACGTTATTCTTGTAAAATGAATATTATATTACTTGTCAATGTTGGTAATATAATTATTAAGTTGGTCTGGAAACTATCTTAATAAGATCCATTTGCTAACATAAGGTCCTGAATACGGCATGAGCCAAGACAAACTTTCAGTCGAGAAGTCATATTTCCATTAGGTATTCGTATTGCTTTAATCTCTTCAGTAAAACTTTCATTAAACAGAATGTAAACTGCGCTCAAAAGCGGTCGGGTTTCTTGGAAAATTGGAATAAATTGCATCCGCACACTAATAATTGATAATGGCGTCGGTAACATAAGGATATAAAACTTATTTCATAAGCTTTTTCAAAGCTCCGGCTAACTTTCTTGAAACTCTAAAAGCTTTATTCAATTCAACTGGGATTTTATTATGGTTATGATTATGGCATGCAAACATTGAGCAATCAAAATATACATATATTTTCTGAATTTCACTGCCACCTTTTCAGTATTTCTCATAACGGGCAAAGTTTTTTTATAACTGTATTCAAACACAATTAACTGCAGTAGTTTTAAACGCCTTCTCGTCAAATAAGTCGTATTATAAATCCTGTATCATGAATTTTATACAGAGATAAAAAATAATCCTCGATATTTTCTTAACTCAAAAGAAATATTATTTATCAAAGTTTCCTGGCTCTATACAAATTAAGTAATGCTTAAATAGTATAACAAGATTAAATCTCTTTCTTATAAATCCCAGGAATGTCAAGAGTCATCTTAGTCAGGTTAGTTATTAAAATAGTTCACCTTTAAACTATAGTATACAATTCTAGAAATCCCCATATTTGTGTACTTACGAAAAAAATCCGAGTGCTATACGAGTATACTCGTACACGAGATCATGCATGAATCTTTGAACTTTGTTATTTAACATTATTGTACTATTTGGAACCTGCATTAGACAGCATCAATATAATTTTGTTAGGTTATTCAAACAAACCAATCAAGGTCACAATACCTACCTATTTGTTTTAATAATAATAATAATAATAATAATAATGTTTTTATTTAATTTCTAATACAATTACAAACATGTTATATTTAATACGTAAGAGAAATTACAGGTATTTATTTAATATATGTAAAACAATGAAGAAATATACTAAAAATAAAAAAATAAATAAATTCAGAGATATTTAAATAAATTCAGGCAGTGGTGAAGATCGCGTCAATGAGAAGAGATTCTTTCAAGAATCAATAGAATTTAAAAATCAATCAAATTTATCAATCAAATCAATCAATGAATGATCAATTAGTAAATTCGACACCCTGTAGAATTCTGATCGATGACTTACTATACAGTTAACAGTATTACGCCTTTGCTTTGTATTACGCACTATCCAAAAAACAATCATAAATCTAGTTCACAATCAACATAAGCAAAAAAGTGGTGAGATATTATGGGTGGTCATTCCGTATTATTATGTCGTATTGTTTCCTGCTAGCAATTTCGTTTCTAGGAATCGAAATCATTTCGTTCATTCGTTTCTCGTTCCTTCGTCAGATTTGGAAATTTTCAATTTGCTCGGTTACATCCATCGTTGGTTGGATATTTTACGGTGAGTATAGTCTGGTACGTGTAAGGATGCAGAATATTTATGAATTCAGCTTGAAGTATTGCTCCTAATTGATAGCACTGAACAGTTACGTGCAAATCTCATTGTTGGGACGTGCGCACCACTCATCAATGGGATTTTTTTTAAATACATAATTTTTAACGAGTTCTCATTTAACAAAAAAATAGAATGATTTCATTAGAAATATTTGGAATCACCACTAATGGTCTCGTTTTGATTACCATATTTACCTTTCTATAAAGTATAGTACATATACATGTGCCATATATTACAATACTTGACCATTAATAATTATTGTACATGTACACTCATCTTCCATCCACAAGCAAATGCTTCTAATGGAAGACTTGTGTAAAATGTGTAATGTAAAACTATTTAACAAAAACGTTTAATTAATGAAAATATATTAAAAAAGTTAAAATAAATATAAACATATACATTTTATGGAGGGGAGGTGATTGGCGCTCACCCGAAGAAAACGGTCCCTTTAGAAATCCCTTTATGCCTGTTAAAAATATTACAAGATTAAAAAATAATTATTATCTAGATTATTTGTACTATATTATATACCTATATGAGAAAACAACAACAAAAATGATTTAAACGCCATTACCCACTTGCCCAAAAAATCAAATAATCTATCAAGTTTAAATTTAAAATTGTAAGTGATAAAAATTGGTTATTTCGACGATTATTTCACAGTTTGAAAAATTTACAAGCAACTACTTCTTTACCTATCGTATAAAAATCATTAATATCCGTATCAACATTGTCAGTACTACAGCAATCTGCATGGACCCTTCCAGAACATGGTCTTCAACGGTACCAGTTTCGCATTTTTTTCATTGGCATTGTGTTGTTGAAGAAATCGTTTTCAATTTTTATAATTAATTCCCAAACAAACTCTCGAGGAACTTAACGGAGCATCTGGCACATAGCTTGGAAGTCTACCGGAATATGATTCCATTTATACAACTATTTTCACTGCTTGCATAACATCTGAAATCTTCTAAGCCTTAGTAGTTGTTCGAGTTCATTGCGGGAACTTGTTGAAAGCTTGAGATTCCTGGAAGACCCGCTATCACTTCACCATCTCAGTTTTATCATCTTATAAATTATCATCCATGATTATCTGAGCTATTAGATCTTGGAGGCCTTGACGAATCTCGGATCCGACCACATCCATCGCCTGCAGCAGCATTGAAGCTGATTTTGTAGACTCCATTTATAAATATAGTCAACGTCAGCTTGAAGAAGTAGGCAATCTAAAGTATTTCTAATTAGTAGAAATAATTAAAGATAGTCAGAGAAAAGGAGAAAACTATAATCGGTGACATCTGAAAAACGAAAATAGAGAAGAGAAGAGGCCTTAGGATTGACGGTTGGTGGACTCCCGAAAAACACAAGAAACTCAGCGGATTGAAATTGAATAGCAAATATTAATACCTCCCGAAATGCCCTGGGGTCTTAGCGACTTCCGGAGCCACTGCGTGGAGGCCCCCACAATTGTTCCAGCAGTGGCCAAAGCACCGAAATGGCCCAGGAGTCTTGGTAACTCCCACGAATTCTTGTGGTACTGGGCTGGAGCCCCTGTGATCCAGATCGTGACCAGAAGCAACTCCGTCGGCAGTATAGGTAGCTGGCAAATCCAGCATTCATGGAGTCAGCAGTAGCCAGACAGCAATCCGCTGCCCATCAGGAACACCGCGCCGCTGGAGGCGTATTTATACTTCTTTCAATTCATAACCTAACACCGAATCAGTATTCAAGCTTACTAACCTACAGTTTGTAAATTCTTAAATTGCATTTCAAACCCACAAATATCGGTACATTTTGTCTAACAGGTCCATGGTCTGAGATCTTGTTTTTTCTGCTCTCCGATTTAATGAGCTATATGCCATCTGGCGCCCTGATTATAACCGTATTTTATTCGTTATTAACATAGAAATGTAGTGGTTTAAAACTGCGTTCAAACTTAGCAATAGCAATAGTGATGGTTTACTGTCACTCCACTTTTTATGCAACAGTACATATCAATAAATACAGACCTTTTATAAAGATCAATTTAATAAAGTGCATGACTCATTGCGTTATGATTTTGATGTTTATTATCATTATAGTTATATGATAGTCGTATAACATAATAAGATTTATAAACATGGAAAACATCAATTTCATGAAAAACACAATTCGTATATACTGCAGGTATTCAGATGTATGGCAAATGGAGAAATATACCCATCTCAATGTTCGCTGAAATCGAGAAAAGTGACAATATGTTTTTTCTTTATTAAAACTAAGATCTAAACATTCCTCACTGCTTTATTCTCATGAGGTTCAACTGTTTAGCACCAAAAAATCCTATCTGGTTTTCTCAGTCTCTCAACATATTCTTATGTATTCTCATATAGTGATGTAACACACCACGTAGAGTTTTTCCGTCGTCAGTTGGGTGTACAATCAATAGTCCAATATTGGGGAAAATTTGAAAATCGTCTGACAAATTGCTTCCACGACAGGCGTTCACAAAACAAACGGTTTGACACTATGATTGGCTCATTTGAGACTGAGTAAACAGCCCGCCTTGGGGTAGAAGCAACCATAGGGTGACGAGGAAATCATTCACCGAAAGCAGGTAGAGTTTAAGGAACTCCCCCACGAAATACAGAGAGTTATTCATAATGTCAAACTACCTTCTGGAAAATGCATGAAAATAGTTTCTCATCGAAGCAATGGAGACAAATGCCGCAATGCGACGTTAGAACAATATTGGAAAACCAAAACTCTGTTTATTCGTGTAATGTCGAAGCAGCTAAGAGTCTTGAATAGTGCGCCTGGCAACTTGAAATTTGTACAACGTTTATTTCCTAGAAGTTGTATATAAACGAATCAATTTTCTTTTCTTACGGCATCTTTTCCATTATAAGCTGTAGCTTTGATGTAACTATCTATGTCATAAAATTGAATAGGAAATGTTTGTTCCGACCTTCAAATTTGAAGAAAAGGTTGTGTTAAAAAATCATGATGTTAAATAATTGATCCAATTACAATTTTTGTGTTAGATAGACAATATAATACAAATAAATCATAATATATTGTATCTTAACCATAAAAGAGAATTCTTTTTGTCTCAAGTAGCAGAACGGTGCGTGTTGACGTCAGCAAAGTCGCGCAACTTTTCAATGCAGAATTTCTAGCTCGAAAAAAACTCCATCTTCACCTCTAATAGCTATAGAACATTATACTTATCTAACAAAATATATTTCATATGCAGACTTCAAAATATGCTTACAACTTTTTGCCGAAAGCGACAAGTCAAGTTGCAAGTTGACGGCCTCCATGGTTGAGTGGATATGATCCTTGGCTCCGAATCCGAAGGTCGCGGGTTAAAATCCCGAGTGTTCAATTAAATTTTATTTGATTAATTTGTGTTATTTCACAATTCATTCATTAAAAATAACAAAGTATATTTGCGACACGATCCAGAGTGGTTTATACTTTCAGTATCGCCCTGGTGAAAGACCACCATTCAGAAACGAAACGTTGCTTGAAATGGCTTTAGCTGTATTTAGTGAACAGATTTAAATAGCCAGGTAATTTCCCAACTTCCTCACCCCTATATCCATCTCCCCACTACCTTTAGCCTCACAACATACCCCGATTGGGGATACCATACTCTTACTGGCTCCTGACGATTGGGAGCAGCCGGGACATAAATAAATTGAAAGTATGTTGAAGAATTGAGAGAATTTGAGTTTCACATAATTATAATTGCATCATGTTCCCATTTCCGAATATAATATGAATACATCATGAAGAATAAAATAAAAATGTAATCCTTTGCGCAAGAATGGAACACGCATACTACGTGCATTCGGAATCCCGATAAGATCTTACGAAATTTTTCTTTTAAGTTTGGTTATCTTTGAACGTCTTTGACACCCTATACCCGAGTCTTTAGAGAATATTCCTCTCGATATGGGGCTCAGACAAAAGAAATCAGAAAAGAGATCGATCTAACATTAATGTCACAATGTTTAACTTTCACGAATCATTAAACGGATACCCGCCTTAGTACCTCGCCGTCGTGATTTTCTTTTTCAAATATCACAAAGAAATAAAACAAAGACGAAAAATCATTGGATAATAAAAAAAAAACGAACTAGAAACACTATACAAAGGAATTCGTATTGTTTTACTGTAAGGTTTTACCTACTCGTAATGATTGTATGTAGTTTCATTCCGTTTTAGATATCCAAACAAAGGATTTTCTTTTGCCAACTAGTTTCATATGGATATAGCTGGCTTATTCGTCTTAAATTACAATAAATATTTATATTTGGGTGACTATCCGTTATCCAATTTCATTTTTATAATTGAACTGCAATTCCTTCACTTATTGATTATTAAGATTCCTATAGCCGAGCGAATTTTTTTTAAAAGTGAATACTTTAAAAAAAGCTAACAAGCTTTACTAGCCGGCACAGCTTGATCTTTTATACATTTTTTTCTTATAAAATAATAAACATGTTACAAACAAATTGCGGTTTCGCCTGTCGTTATAGCACTTTGAGATTTCTGGACATCGTTGAATAAATGCATTATTTGAGATTATTTTGTATCTATAAGTTAATGTATACTGACTAGGTTACCTACATAGATTCTAGTTCATTTAAAATGGTTTCAACTTATTATTATTAAACCATAGTTGATGTAACGATTCTCATAAGACTACATGAATAAACTTAGTATAATTATTTTTATTTAAATAACAAACAAACGTTTTTTTTAAACCACTCTTTTAATAAATATTTATTGACATGTTTCGAAATCGGGTACATGAAAATTCAACACACTTATGAATCGGCATACTTTATAAAAGTGATAAAAAGTCATTCAAAGCACGCAAAAAAAAATTAATTAAACTGCTTTTTTAAAAGAATAAAATTTAAAAAAAAAAACAGTTAAATGGGTTAGGTTACATTAGGTTTTCACGTTAGTTTTTTTTTTCGTACTTTTAAAGACTTTTCATCACGTGTGTTAAATTATCTAGTAACCATCGAAACATGTAGAAATTTACTTATTTACGTAGTGTTCAACAAAAAGTATTTTTAAAATATTTTTATTTAAATGATGTCAGAAAATGAATTGACGTTTATCGAAGAAATAAATATTTTTATTGAAAATTAAAAATTAAAAAATCGACTCCAGGGGTAATAAAACAGGCTTTAATACTTTATTCTCGGAAATCGCGTGGTTTCTCCATATTAAAGTTCTATCATAAAATTTATTTTACTGTAGAGAAATTTATTTAATTTACCAAGAAAATAATCAGTCGCTGTGTTGTATGCGTGACATAAAACACTCACTTTGAAATAACCACTTATTTTAAACAATCAATAACATATTGAAGTGGCTCAAACAACAAGTGTGCTTTATTTTATGTTCATACTTTACTTAGATACTATACACCTTCTCTTTTTTTGCCCAAGATTTGTAATAATGATATATTTTTATTTAATTTATTTTTTTATAACTTATTGAAGAAGATAATATTAACACATCCCAAATGAACCACGAAACCAGGTTTACAAACTTCAATAAGTTATAAAAAATAAATTGAATATTTCTTTCCAGACTTGTAAAATAAGTCAATAGATGTCTCATATGAATAAAAATCGGGTAGGTATATCCGAGACTCTATTTCGATTGCTATTGTGTTCGGGTAGAACTTGTACTCCTCTTGTCCTCTGTGTACTCTTAGTACGTACATTAAAGTAACGCTGGACGATATCATGATACTTCTTATAAAGCAAGTGACATTTATGTTGAATCTTCTAGTAAAACGTGTCATAATTTCTTTGCATTGCTGACGGGTAACAAAGGGAAAAATTTAGAGATCTTTTCAATTTTGCTTTTCTTTATTTTTGTCTTAATTGTTTGTTTATTTAAGTCGGTTTTTATTCTATTCTGTTCCCTACATTTACTTCAATTTTGTAGTTTTATTGTATTTCTTCTTGAGTGTTCTTTGTTCGTATACAAAATTTGTGCATTCAGTCGTATATTTCATTCAAATATCCAAGAAATTCTTGCTTCTAAGAAGAAGCAATAAAAGCAGAGAACGAGCAATAAAGGGAAAGAAGAGACTAGAATAGGCGAGGAGAGTTAATAAATAGTAATAAGAGAATGGAAGAGACTACAAGAGCCAAAAAAAACCACGACGATTCAAAACAAGGCAAGATGAAACAACGGAGAGACCATGAGAGCGAAGAAGAGATAAGAAGAAGTTAGAAGAATAAGAAGAAGATAGAAGAGAGAAAAAGAACCACAAAGGAATAAAAAGTAAAGAAAAGACTAAAATAGTCTCGAAATATCCAAGAAAAAAGAAGTGACCAGAAGAGACACAAAGATACTATAATAAACAAGAAGATACAAGAAGAGACTAAAATAGTTAAGATAGATAAGAGACAAGACGTAGAAAGAGTTGACAAGAAAAGACAAAATGAATAAATATAATCCAAGAAAATTACAGAAGCGAGAAACTGCAAGTAAAAGAAGCGGGAATCAAAATGAAGCGGAAAGCAAGTCCCGTATTACTTTTTGTCTAACCATCCTAAATTCTAAAATTGACTTATTAGATTGCCATGCATACTGTATACCGATCGATTAAATTCCAACCTCCTTCCCATCCATAGTTCACGTGTTCCAAGTCCTGGCAAAACTGTGCCCCCTGGTGTACCGGTCGCACCGGAACAGGAGTGATAAATTAACATTATAAAATTCTCACCTCGCTCACAAATCATTACATGATTTCACTCTTCTTTTAACTAAAATAAAACAGCCCAGGGTCTAGCACTTTGAGTATGCCAACCTTAAGCCCAGGGCAAATTTAATTTTCCATTGTCAGGCAATTAAAACGTGTAACGAGAACATTGTTTGAACCTTGATCTAGCGCCATCACATCAATTGAGTGACGTGATGTTGTCAGTCAACAAGAAGTCAGACAACATTAAACACGCGTTAGCCCACCGGCGTATTGACTAGAACTATCACCCACATAATTAGCATAATTATGCAATATCAAATAAATATTCACCATGTTCATTACTAATCCTGTAAATCTATTACTATTATTATTATTATGATTACCTATTTGTGATTACGCCGATGTGAGCTATTTGGATAATATGAATTAAGGTCTCATGAACAAAATACAGCGACTACAAAATACAAACACAGCGCAAAATACACACACTTTCCCCTCTCTATAACATTCTAAACACTGTTAATTCACATAATTATCTGAAGAACGTTTTTAAATTTTTTTATCTGAATATGGTCTCTCTCTGTGATGATAGAACCCTTTGCGATTCCCATCCTCCAAGCTACATAATTATCTGATTCATATTAAGTACAGGAATCATGTCTCTGGAAAGAACTTCTCTCTGACGCAGAGAATGCGGGATCAAAACGAATTTTCAGTGATTTAGCTTCACTTTAGTGAAGAGTTTATTTTCTTCTCTCCACCAGCGTAATAATGGTCAATTCCCATTCTATCCACTTTAATTCCTTACCGGTTCCCTTCCATCCCTTATCCCTTTCCTTCACGAGACAATGAATTTAAAATACTTATGTAATATTAAACAAATAAATTTCCATCGCTGTTTTGCCACATTATGCGTGAAAGGCACACTATATGGAGAACACAGCGATATTATTATACTATATTCATTTTCCCACTAAGGGTTGGTTTGTAGAAACTGCCACTACGCTATAAATCTATCCATAAAAAAATAAAATATACATTATATATATATATTCATCATGTATAATTCTTCTTCATATGGTGGATTGGTGGATGATTTTATTTTATATGAAGAGTAAATAAAATAAAATCTTATCAAATTTCACCCTTTGAGGAACGATCTGAAACCAATTAATTCAAATAAAAATATCATCATCTCTTCCATTCTATGAGTCCATTATCATTCTGTGTTAACATTGCAACAAATTTCAAAATGAATTATTTTCTGAGAAGCTTTAATTAACAAATATAAAATAAACAGATGGTTCTGACATGATAATTTTAGTTACTTTGTAAAGGAAAAAAAATCCTATTGAAACGAGCCGTAGACACAACTAAAGTTATTTTTCACATGTTTTACAAATCTACTGGTATTAGACCATATCGATACCTTAGTTCAATAATGAACTAACTCAAAATACCTCATTTTGAGAAAACTGGATTTGAAATTTTTTCAAAAATACATCGCTCCGATGTAAAGTTATTTTGTCCACCTATAACATAACAATAGATGCAACATGTAAGTAATTTATCAACCTACCATATCATAGGTGTAAATGGCTGTATTTATTATGTTCCAAACGGACACATTTGACATGTTTCTCCATTAAACTAAGAATGTGCTGATTTCATTATAATTCCATAAAGAATTATCTGACTACATAATTACGACGAATTAGACGAGGGAGAGTTTCTTTACTATTTTTCATCATTAACTCAAAACCCAGAAATTTTGAGTTATTTCCCTATTGAACTAAGGCATCGATATTTAACTAAGAATTGAAGGTTGACTTTCGTAATTGACATTTTAATAAAACAATGTAATTCCCTTTTTAATAATTTATTAACAAAAATATATCTACAATATTTACATTTCCAATTATCAGGAATAGCTTTAATCAAAACACTCTTCAAAAGTCCTTAAGTTTCAACAAATCACTTCATAGCGTATTTTTCACTTCCTTCAAGATCAAGTATTCAGTTCATTATATAAATTTTATTAGTTTGTTTTATCACCTAATAAAGATTAAATATACATAGTAATATGCCGTATATATAAAAAATACTTATATTACTTTATAGGATAAACTTCAATGTATTTAAACTCCTCGTGACAAGCCTCCGTTACATCACCTGAAAAGAAAAAGTGTATTAGAAAACGACGATCTAGGAAATTAATTAAATAATTTACCTAGAACTAGAAACTAACGTATAGAATTGAGGCTCTCTGCCCCGGCCGACGCACGTTGGGTTAAACGGTGGTACTAACGTTAACTAAGTGATTATTGATAGCAAGGCGACCAACATTCATTTTGTGCCGTAGTAATTTAGAAAACGTTGACTTTAATATTTTAAAATACATATTATGTGAATGTCTTCAGTGTTGTGTTGTATACTGAAGCAATATTAATACGAGTATGTCTGTTCTATGATGGTTTTTACAGTATTTACAAAATTACGGAATTTACAGTATGTGCAATATTTACAATAATTGCAGCATTGACAGTATTAACAGTATTAACAGTATATACAGTATTTACTGAATTGAGTGTATTTACTGTATTTACTATATTTACTGTTTTTACTGTATTTTCTGTATTTACTGTATTTACTGTATTTACTATTTTACTATATTTACTGCATTTGCTGTATTGACTATATTTACTGTTTTTGCTGTATTTAATTTATTCATAGTATTTACAATAATTACAGTATTTACATTTATAATAATATTAACAGTATTTACAGTATTTACTGCGTCGACTTTATTTCCTGTATTTAATTTATTTATATTATTTACAGTGATTTCAGTATTTACATTTATAATAATATTAACAGTATTTAAAGTATTTATCGCATTGACTGTATTGACTGTATTTACTGTATTTGCCGTATTTACTGTATTTACAGTATTTTTTCTGTCACATCTATGTAATAAGCCCGGCTGTTAATAGTGGATAGAACCAGTAGTTGTAGGAAATAAGAAAAGTGGGAATCACATATGGTGCCAATGTCCCATCTTCATGTCATGGGAAGATACGTTCTGGAACCAGCAGACATAGTTGAATGCCCGATGACAACCCTAATTATCCTTGTATTAAAGAACTGGGTTAATAGGGTAAACATTGGAGACCGTTGAACAAATATATACATCACTTTATCAATAATAATAACACAAAGCAGTTAACTTTTCAAAATATGCAACAAATTAAAACATATATGTATATAAATATTACTTACACGTATTGCCGTGACGCCACTGCGAGCAAGGCCAGACTGACCAATGAGAGCAGCGGTATGATCCCCTCCCTGCGCGAGACTCGCCAACCAGCGTTGCCGTGCTGCATAGCCGCGGGTTGTTCGCCTAACACAACAGAGGAGCAAACTAATTAATTTCCTCGACCACAATAAACAAAACGATACGTGATTGTTTCACGTCTACGCGTATGCTACTTGCTCATTTTATTCCTAGAATGTTATCGTTTCGTCCCAGCAATATGGGTAATTTATGTTACGTTCTGGAAATCTTTCAGAAACTATACACGTGATTACAGTAAAGCGTGTTCTAATAATACATTTTTAAGTTAACCGTTTTATGAAACAAATGATCGATTACTTTGTGTTATGTTAAATATCCATTATTTTCATAGATTCCCTATTTTTTAATTTCCGAAAAAGTAAGTGAATACAGATTGATACTTTCATATCCCGCAGTTGTTGCTTAGATCATTATCGATTATGTGTTGACTACATTTGGCTGACTCCGACGAAGCAACGCGACGACTGCGAGGCGAGGCAAAGTGAGTCCGTCGACTACACTCTCGTACTAGAGATCCCTTTGTGAATTGCGTAAAGCGTAGATTTGCCATACACATATTTGAAAAGGTTTGTATGGTTAGTTCAGCTGAGGTAGAACCACGATAAACGGTATATTTGTCGCATTTTAAAATCGCGCTTTTCATTTTAGGAGAACGATATTGTTATTTCGAAAAAAAAAAGATCGCAGTTTTAGTTCAAATCTATCATTTTTGTGTTATTCGTATATGCTCCGAATTCAGAGTATAATCATGTGAGATTCAATAGGTTTACACATTTATCGATCCCCCCTTTGCGAGTATATGACAGTAAGTTGTCTTTAGATCGAATGTATGTCTCACTTGTATTATTTGTACATATTCCATTATAATAATAAACACACGCACGGCAGCATCATGTGTGTTCTTGAATACATTATATGATAGAAGCAGAGGAGAATAATGGAAAGAATGAAAGGAGACTGGAAGCTGTGATGCGAATAATGTGTAAAATTCAAAAGATGAATAGAAAGAGATAGGATAGGGGAGGAATTCCCAAATTGTTTTGTTATTCGGAGTTTTCTCCAAAAATAAGTAAAAAGCATCCATATGTTTGAACAAACACCATATATATAAGATGAATGTACTATTGGGATATATGTATTAGTTCAATGGAAAAAACACGGGAAGCCATCTTATAAAAAATATTAATACGTGTATGATAGATTTTTCGTTTATAGCCATAGATTATAGAATGTCCATATATATATTACCAGATTAACATGAATAATTGAAAATTTGACCTTAATCAGTTTAAAACGTTGGTTCTGATGCTGTTCGATTGTCTACAAAATAATAATGCTATTTGAGTTACGAATGTGAATGCTTTTTAACAATTCATCAATATTAGATGAGGAATTTATTGTTATTGCGTTTACCTCGCAGAACTTCGTTTAATTTTTTTAATCGTTTGAAATAAATCTAACATAATCATGGTATTATTAAGTTTAGTGACCATTTATTTTTGTTATAATCGTGACAGCTGTTTCGGCATTCAGAGCCAACATCAAACTGTGGTAAGGCCACATGATCAAAGTTTTATTAACCCCTACGCTATTTTTACTTGCACGCATTTTCTTTGTTTTTTAGTCACGTTTTACATTATTTTAAAATTAACTTTAGTTACAGAAATCTGTACGGAATAACATTTTTTATTTTAAATCGTTTATCTAACGAAAGGCTTAGTATCTGCTGAATGTAGGGTAGGCTTTTAGGATTATTAAAAATCAGTCTTACCTACACGCCGAGTTGTCATATTGACAACGAGGGTAAAGTTCTGAAATTCTGTGTCAATACTTAATCCATCGATTTGTCCTATTTTGCAACACAAACCGGTGGAAAGGCTTATGATAATCCTTTTTAGATATAACCTTACCGAAGTGATTGGAGAAAATAGAAGGAGTGAAAAAAAAATTATTGTTGTAAAATATTTTCTTATTAATAAATTAAGACTTCGAGATAATTAAGAGGAACGGCTGCGCAGCCTGGTTCATTCAAAACTTAATTTTGAATTTGAGGTTAAAATACTCACCTAAACCAAATGATCTTTTTTTAATCAATAAGTATTGTATATATCTAGTACGGATTAGAAGCAATTTATTTATTTTTGTTTTACATTATGATATATATGCAATTTATTGGAGGCTAACGGCGATTAAAAAAAAATTACCCCGTCTGCTTTAAAAATATAATGTGATATTACTTTTTTTTTTAAATATTAAAATAAACATTATGGTTTACTTTAAATTAAATTAAAAACGACCAATCTACGTGGGAATACAAATTTGCCGTACAGAAATTAAAATATCGACCCGAAAAAACGTTTTTTTTTTTAAATGTTCTGCGTTTGTATTTTTATTTAGGTAATCATATTTATATAGCAAACATGATAATAATAAAAAAATACGGTAATCCCGAAAATAATGAATAATAATACTAAGAAATAAAAGTTGCCTCTACGAGTATGAAAACTGTTTTTTTTTTCATGGCCTATATATACTTCATAATTTAAAACAAAAATAAATAAAATAATTCTCATCCGTGCTAGATATTTATTAAACATTTAATTTAAAAATATATATCTATATATGTACATATATATTTACACATACGAGTATATACATATATTCAGTTTGGATGGGTATTTTGGCCTCAAATCCAAAATTAAGTTATGTATGAAACAGGTAGCGCAGCCGTTCCTCTTAAGTGAACTGTAAATCTATGTATATTTTGAGTACTGGGTGTAAAAGGCTGTAGGTCCAACCTCGTTTGACTGATATCGATATTGCTTACTTACGAACGTTTATGCGATTTCTGAAAGAATGTAAAAGAGGCTAACCTTGTCAGCCTACACTGTCAACCATTTAATTGCGATGAAAAATTAATCAACGAATTCGACGATTTTTTGTGTGCTATAAAAAATTGCTGTAAAAAGAACTCATTGGATTTACGTTTTTTTTGAAGTGTGGATTTTACGGCAAAGTAACGAAAACACTCGATAACTTTGATTTTTTCGTTTTAAAAAATTAATAAAACAAAGCTTTAAATATAAATATTAGTCACATGAAAAATAGCCTTGAATATATATACATAATACATAAAATTATACTCAACACATAAATTAGTTTCACTTAATCGTAACAAATGTAACCTTATAGCTTGTCCCTAAACTTCACGTACAGAGACGTAGGTACCCACGGACAGAGGAAATTGTGTTCAAATACTCCACGGGTGCCTAAGTATTCACAGTATAGTACGTATATATGTTTATTATGTTTAAAGACACTAACCACTGATTCAAACTCTGTCCTACACATAGCTTTCACATAAGTTATGTGACAGCAATGAAATCACGAAAACCGGTCTAATTTATAGTGCTCCAGGATATGTTCATTCCTATATTGTTTATATTGTTTAGTATGATATTGTTTCTCTAAGGTTCATTCTCATTTAGCTCTTCTAAATACCTAATCAATAAGATAAAATAAAATTCAATACGAGTAAACCATATTGAAAAATGTTAGGTAAACCAGAATTCTGTAATTTCAATCAAATTCAATTTTTAATTATTAATTATTTTTATTGAGATTTAAAAACTTCATTTTAATATTTAATCATTGTAGAAAATAATATTAACATAACCTAATGAAATACGAAAATTGAAAAAAACGACAGAAAATAAAAAAGATTTCAATCTCATTAGCTAAGTTGGTTAGGCGGTTGCCCGGATAGGCAGAGGTCCTGGTTTTGAGTCCCAGATTCGACTGAAATCTTTTTATTTTCTGTCATTTTTTTTTCCATTTCAATGTTTCATTTAAGTTATGTTAATATTATTTTCTAAAATGATTCAATCAAATTCAACTCCCGTCCAACTATCTATCAGACTCCATCTTAATGCGAACGCCAAAAATTATGGTTTACTAACTGACATAAGCTTCGCGCAACTTGCATCAACGTGTCAAGTGCAGATGCCCCTCTCAGCAACTTGCTCTTGTCGATATTATTACTGCCTAGAGTCTGACAGACTCTACGACGTACGAACATTCATGAAACGTTGGCAATTTGAACGGTAGATAATGGAAAAGTGATAATCTGCACAGAGAGGATTGATGGTCTGATGTTTTGAAGATTTCACATCCTGGGAAAATGTAAATTAAAGAACGTTGTTAGCTATAGAGCTATATTAATTTATTTTTGCCAGTCTGAGTGTTAATTTTTAAGTTTAATGGGCTTAACGGTCAGTACCCAAAATACACACTCGGCAGGTTGCTAACTCAAGAAATACTGTCCATGATATTTAGGACAACCATGTAAAAGGGTCGCAGGGAGTCGATTTTTTCCCATGTGGGGTTAGGTAGGACTATCGAATCTGTATTTTATTTAGACTTGATAAGGGTTGGATAGGAAGAAAAATTTCTAGAAAAGAAAAAGTTATGAAATGGACCGAAAACGCCGTTGCATTAAAGTAAGGATTTTTTGTCATGAAATAATCTTGCGATAATGGGTGAATATCCTAAAATAACGCGTATATTTATTTATCTTAAATAATTCAGCCCCATCTAATGTTTCACCGCTTTATCCATAAAATATTACCTATTACACATATTTAATTAAATATCTACCAATGTTTTTTGGGCTCGACGATATACACCCAAATATACACACTGTGCAGGTTGCTAACTTAAGAAATACTACGAATGATTCATTTATAAATTCTCTACCGGTAATTAGGAATATATATTAGGGATGTACATTGTAGAATTTAATGATTACAGTTTAAGGTCTTTTGAAATCGTATAAATTTTCCTAACTACCCATTTAGAATTCATAAACAAATCACATATGGTATTTCTTGAGTTAACAACCTATACAATGATGTTTTGGGCCATATTTGAGTGTTGTCCCTTAATAAAAATGTCATTACAACTTAACAAATAAAATTTTGAAAAAAATAAATTATTTTTTCTTATAATTTCTGCAAATATCGTTCGCACGGGGAATCAGTGAATGAATTTGAATAATTTATTTAAGCAAATGGAATCATAACCAGTTTGAAAAATAGCATTAATTTTTTTCTGACATACCACTAATAAAAACCATTAATTATAATTACTTTTCTAATCATAAAATAACACCGCTGAAAAACTCGGCGCAATAATAAAAGTTTAACAGATTTATTTAAACGTTCATTAGATTAATAATAATTAGGAAATAATCAAAAGGGTGGCTCACCGTTCAAAACATGCAAGATCATGCTTGCAGAATCAAGATTCGATGGGTTGCAGGAGTAATTTCCTGAATCTTTTCTTCTCGTATTGTATATTGTGAGTTGTCCAATCTGTGTACAAAAAAAACATAATCTGATTACTATCGATTATAACCGATTGTCTATGTCCAGTGCATGAAGAAAACGAAAGTGAATAATTTTTTTCTTCCTTGTTTAAAATGGCGCTAAATATATTTAATAGTAATAAGTAATATATAGAACACACCAAAAAACTTTACGATGACAAACTTTCAATTATTAGTCGTATATTTTCTTCAATTAAATCGAACGAAATAATCGAAAATATCAACACAGAATGTTTACTCTCGTTTCCATGTAGCATCGTAGGCCACTCCCTAACTCGAGAATGAGGTGTTCGAGAGCTACGACAATACACAATATTATCTGCCAAAAAAGCTCGCACAATGCTTTGGACGACTAAACAATATCCTTGAGAAAGCACACACTCCTAAGATTTTGCGCACAAGCTTTTGTTTCCCTCACATTCTGAAAAGTGTTTCATCATCGACATCAATAACGATTTACTGTATTTTACTTGAATCCCCACTTAGAGAATTTCTCTTCCGAGCCAGCGAGCATTGCGTTACTTATCTATAACGAACAGATAACGGCGTTTATCTTCTGGAGAAGGAAAAATATAAAACGGAAAAATTTAAGACGGAAAAATTAACTGACAAAGAAAAATCGGTAAATCAGAGGGGGATATTGGAAAATCATATTTTGCGAGGTATTTAACTTTAAAATTGGAACTGACTCGCATTTGTCGAAATAGCTTTATTTTTACAGTGGGTTTAGAAATTGGACTGTTGAATCGGTAACTGAACCTTATTTTTGCCATTTTAAGAGATATTTTTGGATTTCAATTTGATTTAGTGTAATAAAATTTTGGGACTAGATTTGATTGTATTTTAATCGAATCCTGTCAACTGGTTGATCTTATAACGCTTCACTTCAAAAATCCAACCACATCTGCTGCAAAGGTCATACCTAATTGAACTAAAATTATAATCGTATGGCTACTAAAGCCTACTTAAGGGGAACGCCTGCGCGACCTGTTCCATACAAAACTTTCTTTTGAATTTGAGGCCAAAATACTCACCTGAACCTTATTAATCAAAAAGTATACTAAATATCTAGTACGGATTAGTAGTATTTTTTTTACATTATGAAATATAGGCCATTAAAGGAATTGATTTTTCACGACTTTAGAGGTACTTTTAAGAATTATTTGGGGGTTAAGGTGATGTAAAAAAAAGTTTTACCCCGTCTACTTTGAAAATATAATGAAAGATAAAATATTTTTCTTTTTTAATATAGTAAAATAACCATTATGGTCTACTTTAAATTAAATTAAAAACGATCAATTTACTTTGGAACACAAATATGCCCTACAGAATTTAAAATAACGACCCGAAAAAGGTTTTTTTTAATGTTTGATTTTTGTATTCTTAGTTACGTAATCTCATTTGCATAGCAAATATGATAAATTAAAAAAGAAAATACGAAAAACTGCAAAAAAATTTTTAAGACGCCTCTAAAATTAATTTTTTTTTTTCATAGCCTATATTTAATAATTTAAAACAAAAAAAAATGTTCTCATACGTACTAGATATTTACTAAATATCTAATTAAAAAATATATATATCATTCGGTTTGGATGGGCATTTTGACCTTAAATCCTGAATTAAGTCATGTATGAAACAGGCAACGCAACGGTTCCTCTCAAACAACTAAACAATATTGTATAATTAAGTGGGAGGATGGCAGAGTCAGGAATTCAGAAATCTTTTTCAGTTTAGTTGACTCCTTAAAGCAACATAAAACACATCAAAATGTTTAAATGCGCGGATAACAAGCATGTTACCAGCCTCTGAAGCAAAAACAATATCATTTACGTGGAAAATAAATCTGTAACAATATAACCGTATTCTGGTTCTGTGGTGTGCGATATATGAGGGTGCGAACTTGAGCACCCTCTTGTTAACCCGAACCTAAAAGATGTAAGGGTGCGTGCCATTGGTCTCGTTTTGCAGAGTATTTCTATTAATATTAGATTTTGTTGGTAATTTTTCAATAGGTGTTCTGTTACATTAAAAAATCGAGAAAATCAGAAGATAAATTCATACTACGTCAATGTGTGATGGTTAACTGACTGTACTTACGGTGGTGTCGGCTCCTATCCGCTCCATGCGGATGTCTATGAGGCTGCGGTCATAGTTGAGCACCCTCTCGCTGTCCCGGTACCAGAAGATGTAGGCGGGCTCCTCGAGGGAGCGGCTGATCACGCAGCGCAGGCTGACGGTGCTTCCTGCTTTTACGTACATTTCTGCTTCTCCGACGATCTCAGTTTTGGGAACTTTAACAAAAGACGAGGTACGTGGTAAGTGCTAGTATTGCCACTTTGCACATTTTGTTCTTATATTAAGCCTTTTAATCTTCCTGTTTCAGATTTTTAAGTCCCTTTACTAAAGACTCTTCAACATTTCGCAACGAGTTGAAATTTGTGCCTAAAATTCACGTACATCAAATACCATTTCTTAGGTATATCTGCATTTATTTTTTGTAAATATATAAAAAAAAATACTTGAATTAAAGGTTGTTCTATCAACCGCAAAAGGAAGCTCTCTCACACAAAAACAGGTATGACCAGCTGAAGTGTTCTATTTCTGGGCACAGTTTTGAGCTGTCGGCCTTTTACGTCATAAAGAGAAGGAGACAACGCTTCTTGTCACAGACAATGACAAATTACTACTTGAAGGTTGTTGAAAGATATATTTTGCACATAGGCTTGCTACGAAAGGCTGAAGGACGCAAATACGTTCACTTTGCTCCATCCGACCTTTAAAATCAAATCTTAATAAAATAGAAAGGAAACCCCCGATACAATCTGCGATTAACTATGTAATTTCAATGCTTTTGTAATACACGTATTGAATAATTACTGTACGACACTCGTCTGGATGAGATAACTTCTCCCAGTGATAAAGGCAGAGTAAAAATCATTATTAATGTATATTAATTGAAGTTTTTTTTTTTTTTATGGCATGATCAAGTGAATCAAATACTTGAGTCGGGCCATGTCAGAAGTCGGAATAATAGAAGAGAATGTATGAGACGATGTATGAATGTGAATGAAGCAAGAAGTGTATGCCAAGATCGAGTTGTTTGGCGGTCCGTCCTCTCTGCCTACCCCTGCGGGGAAACGGCGTGATGGTTAGTTGGTTAGTTAACTAAAGTTTTAAGACAAGATTTTTGTGCATAGCGCAAAGGGTAACAATTATTTTTATAAACAATAATTATTAGCCTGAAACATATATATTAACACGTTTGTCGAGGAATGGTTTGATGGTTCTGATCAGTCGCCCATTTATATTGGTCAAGTGGTGTTTTTCTAGAATGCCTATCCAATACATGTTATCAAAAACATAATATTCTTACTTAAATGACGTACTTAGAAGTAATTTTAAATGCAATTGAAGATTTTACCGTCCTAATATTTTCCCTGGAGCAAGTATACTGGCACCTTCATTAATGTTTCAATTCTGCTCAGTAAAGATAATGTTTAGTATTACGCATCAACTATTCACACTTCTGTTTTTTGTTGTGTTCAAGTTTATTTTGTAGAACTCCATTTTTCCTCAAAGCATTAAAAATTTTAATAGTAAGTATTATTATTATTCAATTTAAAAACGATATATTTATGAAAATAGTTCTTTTAGGTAATTATTATTTCGCGTGGCAGCTGTTTCCCGTTCCGAAGTCATTATCAAACTGTAGTGAAACCACTGACAGACGAACTAATTATATTATTTATATATACATGGGTACTTTTAATGAGACTGATAAAATGTTTTCATTTTTATTACCAATGCTCTAATTAATTTCTGAGTAAATTGACTGTTAATTACCATGGTTATAATACTGTAAAGTTTCGCTGTTTAAGGATTATAATGTAACATTGTTTAAATTTGACTAAAGGTTAATAAAATGGTTGTCATTGGCATTTTCATAACAATTTTAATTTTTAATGCAGGGGATTATTTCCGTATAATTACACTAACTTGTAATATGGTCGATATTTGGTCTCGGCTTGATGTATTTTATTTTGGTCATTACTAGATTTTCATTAATTTCCAGTCGTTAGAGTGAGTGGTTTTTGTTTAAGAGATTCTTGGAAAATTGGGACTCGTGTATTTTTTTATACGATTTCATGCGTTCCTTAAATCTAGTGTTAATAGACCGGCCAGTATCAGTATCAGTATATATCACCTTTCATTCGTCACACTACAGTTTATAAATGCCCCTTTTTTTTAAATTGTGTATTTAACTTATTTAGTTTTCAAAGATGATCCTACATTATCATTCGTAAAAATAAATTAAAATGTTTTTGTTTTTTACGATAATTTTTTTTCTGTATCTCTATCAGAACTTTTTTATAAATAAACCATTTTAAAATAAAATAATAGTAGTCGTTACTACGTTATTTTTTTTCAACTATTTAAAACCTCATTATTAATAATGCGTTTCTGTAAACATGATCGGTGTTCAAATTAACAACAATAGATTACTTACCTACAACATTAAGTTGAATAAAGTGGCTTAACTTCGGTTCACTGCTAATTTGGCATTCATAAAGCCCAGTGTCCCTGGGTTGGACATATTTCACCTGAAAAAAATTAAAAAAATAATTATTATTATCTGTTAGTATATTGTATTTTTTAATGAATTCTGACCCAATTTTTCAATTTTGAATCGTTAATATACGAAAGATAATGTATTTATTTGATACCTTCTCAGTTAGGTTTTGATATTTTGTTTCGCATATTGAGAAAATTGATGTACCGAATAGATATAAAAGATATTTCTAAAATAATTTTTCCTACAAGTATATCAGATGGTTTTAGACTAAAATCAAGTTGGAACAGCTATCGTATTTCAATCTTTAAAGAAATTTGCATAGTCAGAAGATTGTTATGTTTACCTGCAATGTCCACGTATCGGTTCCCTCTACGAAAAAAGCCTGAAACCTCTCATCAGCAATGAAGGTGTATCGGTCCACTGTGAGGATGTGGGCATCATGTCTTCTGATCCAGGAAACTGATTTGTTGCCTAGTGTTTTAATCTGGAACAATATTTCATTTATTATAGAAGCTGCTCCCCTTATTATTGACCTAATGACATTTAATTGCATTTATACCCTCTATATATCATCCCCTAAGAGGACCTATTTCCCCTGAAGGAAAATATTTTTCTTAGGTCCTTCTGTCGAAATTAAAAACAAAAAAAATAGCGAAAAATCTTCTTGAATGCTGTTGAATGTTTACACAATGGTATATTATGGCTTCCCTGTGTAATTCAACAAACATGTACTGACAAAAGCAAGATAAGATTATTAATGTATACTAGTACGTACAGTTCAAAGATATTTAATTAAGTATTTTCGTGTCAACCTGTAACATATTTTTAACCATTCGCAAAAGATTACCAATGTACGCGATTTAAATTCATAACGTTGTCAACGCTTATTTTAATTTTTTAAACGATTTAAATCGGTAACATATGCCGTTCGTACGAACGAACATGTAGCCAAATTTAGACAAAACAGGTTGTAGTTTATTTTATATATATATAGGTCTAATTGAATACCTTTCACATTGGAAAAGCATTTTGCAGCTTATAAATATCGAAAAAAAGAAGCTTTTTTTATATACTTTTAAACATACAGACGTTGTATCCGTTCATCGATCTTATCGAATGATTTTTCATTGTAAAAATATGATTTTCATAATCTTTTGTTCGAAAAAACTCCTTTGAATAGTGTCGAAGTGCCAAATAGCAATAGCCTATATCCATAATATAAAATACTAAATCCTCAGCGTCTGCCAAGTCTTATACCTCGGTGGTAATCAATCTACGTTCAGTTGTATAAAAGGTTTTCTGTTCTTGAGATTTTGAAGCCATTCATAACTAGTTATCTTTTGGAATATAACTTTTAAGACTGGAGTACTTTCAGAACTCTGGGGGGGTTCATAAGGAAAAAAAATAATGATTAATAACGATCATTTTATCACCGTCATGTTTTCGTAGTCTCCTTTACTATTGACATTACATTTTGTAAATTAAGGACCTACATGATAAGTGAAGCATGCCCTATAGCAGCTTTTCATGAGTGGACTGTAATTTCGAATAAAATTGCATTCGATGAATTTGAAATCATGGGAAAATTGGTGTGAGAGGAAAAGTCCTACATTATACTCGTATAAATGGAATATGTTGGTGGTTTTCTTTCACACACTGCACAATTGTTGAAGATCCGATGATTTGGTGCGACACGATGCGAATTTGCGATACGAGAAATAATATGATATGTTCACACAATGACAGCCATATTTCAACTAACTATGTTACAATTTTTACAACAGAGGGCTTCACTCAAGGTAGGTAGGACCTTGTGGGAAGGGCAATGGATAATGGGAACAATATTTAGAAGGACATTGGAAAATGGAATATTCTAAAAACTGTTTCAACACTAAACAATAAGTGTGAAATCATTATAATAGTTTTTTTTTTTGTTATGTTACGTTTATGTTATTGGAAGCAATGTCCTAACAAAAACTAGATGTTACTACTCTACTTCAGTGCGTGTCAATACCCTGATTGACAAAAATAGAAAAATATGTTAATTGACCTCTTCCTAGAGAGCAAGACTGTGACAAATGTAACTGTAACAAAAACCCCTGCAAATAAAGGATAACCCCTAGTATTAAAATATTTTGAAAGTGTATATTAAACTTACCCACCTAATAGTGTATAAAATTTCATTTCTGTAAAGTGGGTGAAACCGTTCGGAAGTAAAAATTTCTTTAAATTCACTTGCAATGATTTTAGAAAACAATCGTTATCTCAGTTCAGTGTTTTTCGAATTGTCATAGTATTGCATTTACTGTGCAATGTTCAGTTCAATAGTCTGACAAATAAATAAAAATACATTTGAGTTAAATATGCAATTACGTGTAAAATTATACCCTATATCTGGTAAAATACTTAGATTACTCATAAATGCATCCAAACAAATAACGATCCCTGTAAACTTGTATAGAATTTAAATCTAAGAGAACAAGGGAAAAATAATGAGGAAAAAATGGCATGAAGCCTCGTTAGTCATTTTTCCAAGCGTTAGATTTCAGATATGTAGATTATTTTGTTTGTTTTCTAATCAAAATATATTAAATTAGATAATATATATTCACAGCATACCAAGTATGTACATAAGTTTAGAAAGATCGTTATTTTTTTAACGATTATTTTCAAAATTCAGGAGTTCCCCTAAGAAATTCTATTAAGTAACGTCATTAAAGAAAGCCATTCGAAATTCCAAAAATATCTTGAAAGCTAATTATTAAGACCACTCCTGACATTAAACTCACAAACCGCTGTTTGAAACACCATCTAAAGAATTCTCTGGGTCACATTATAACCACGAAGAGGTCATAACATTGCATAATGTCCAAACCTTAACGCTTTCCAATCAACTAAAAGTACTCATAAAAGTTATGTCTCCAAAGTAACCATACTCTATGGAACTAGAGTAATCATGTCGGCTAATAAATATGAAGTGGGGATTATTCGGGATTAGTGGGACATAAATATCACTTTTAATCGTAGCTCGGCGTTACTTTGACTATTCTATTTTACGTCATCAAATATTATTATTCTTGATAAATTTTATTGGGGTTATTTTAATTTTAATGAGATGTCGGTTGCATAATCTAAACAAAAAGGGCACTTATTATGGTTTTCCTCAATACCTATATAAAGTATTTTTCTTTAATATAAAATGTCAAAATTCTTTATTAATTTTTACGAAAACATTACTTGTTAAAATTAATGAAAAGGTTGTTTCCTATAACCAAATTTCATATTATTTTAAACATATGATGAGGCAAAACTTTTGGAATTTTTAAAAAACGAATTTTACCGAAGATATGAAATCGTAAAATATTAATAAGCGTCTGAGGCTGCAGTTTATAAAATGATTGGCGCGGCCATAGATATTATAAGCGCGGCAGTATGCGGCACTGGCATTTTAATTATGAATTGTACTGAATTCTGATTCGTTATGTCACGAGCTGATTAGAAATATAGATCTTAAACATATTTAATAATACTTTTTTCCTTCACTTTGACGAATCCTTCATATTGAAGATCACCCACAATTATTAAAGAATGTAGGCACTTCCGCCTTTGTTTTTACATACCTCAATTGATCAATGATACGCAAAATTAACATCTTTCTATTTTACTTTAATTGTCTTAATCCTTCGAAGGCCAGAATTTTCGGCTAAAATTGCTAAAAACCTTATATAAATGTTTATTTATAAGACATGTGCATATTATTAGTAATAGTAATGTATACCCCAAAACAAAATTATGTATTTAGAGAAATGATTTTTTCTGTCTCATATTACAAAAGAACTACTAAAATATTTTAAAAGTTTGGCCATTTTATCCTAGAAGTTAAATAAGTGCCTTTCATTATAAAAATAAAATTCTCCCTCGTTTTTCTATAAATAAGAACAGTAATATGACTTTGAAAACCGGAAACATTTTTTGCTGTGGCTAGATTTTTTTTCTTCGGTTGGCGCGCGCCACTAAACGAGAAGCGAGAATGTTTTAAAGGTTCTTCTTTATTTGCTAATAGAATAAAATTCATTTCGGTATTGTACGAACACGTTAAAGGCTTAAAATTCCTCGAGAACTTGACCAAACCGAATCGACTTCATGATGCGCATCCATTGGAATACTGTGACTGCTCCATGGCGTTAGCGTTCCACGGTAATTAATAAATTCGAATATTTCATTAGTTTCTTTTTTTTTATATAGAATAAAATAAAAATACCGTTATAAATTTCCTAGGTGTTGTTAAATTTGCCTCCTGACCCGCCGAGTCAAATTTTAAGTCGAAGCAATGCATACAAAATCGTTTGTTTTTGGTTTGAAAATTTGAGGGCCTAGATGTGTTAGGTTTTTATTCTAGTTATGCCTACTTAAGTTTAAATTGTCACTAGCTATAACTTTTAGTTGGTGAGTGACTACCTATAAGCCGTAGATGTGAGTCACTAATTGTAGGTCTCAGTAGTTAGTCCCTAGCCATAAGTCTTACTTATATGCCATTAGTAATAAAGTTTAACTGTAAGGTATTGGTTGTATATGTTATTTTATTAATTGTAAAGCGCCCTTGAGGTGATTTTCTCACGAAAACGGCGCTATAGAAGTAATCCAATTATTATTATTATTATTAAATAACATATATGATTTAATTAAATAATGCAAGTAGAACACACCTTGGCCTTTGGTTTAACAGGACAATTTTTTAGTGAGTGTGTTTATAAGCCTAGAAAAAAATAATGTATCAGACCTAAAAAAAATGTGTATACTCGTAGTTCAAAATCTCCTACTAACAAACTCTTTTTCGGATATTGCCATGTTGCCCATTGTGGCAAATTAAGTTTTTTATATTATGACCCAAAAACATAAATATTAAACCTGAGCTTTACAAAATAAAACACGCATTTTTGTGATGTTTTTTTTTTCTAAATCGATAAATGTGGCCAGTGGGAATTTCAACTTTTTTGCCACCTGCATAAGGAGTGCATGATTTAATGCGAATTTTAAGAAGTGGGTCGCTTTTATAAAAAAGTTTGCTAGCTCTGACCTGGAGGTCTATTCTGGTTCTTTTTAAGGAAATTGCTTGTCATTTTCCTTAGGTTTGTAGTTAGACTTCTTGCTTAATTGCAGAATTCCGGAGAGACATAGTAAAAAAAACAACAGATTAAGAGATTACTTGAAAACAGAAATTGATGAAATATCTTCAAGTGACAAGGTTTTTAACCAAATCTTTTAAAAACAACTACTTCATATTATAATGTATTTTAATCCATTTTTAATTAACATAAAAACGCCTTTTAACGAAGAATTACATTTTGCAAAAAGGTACCTTCACCGCCGTATAAGCTTTTTATTCCGTCACTACATCCAAAAGTGACACTTCGACCCCTTGGAATAACAAGGTTCCATCTGACACGACAACGTTATGAGATAATGAACTCTATAGTAACTTTCTCCAGATACCATTATCGCATTCTATTGTTGTGCCAGATGGGACCTTGTTATTCCAATAGATCGATTTGTCGCCATTGTCAGTTTAGCTATGCCGCTGTAGAGTGAGTAAGTTGTTTCACTTAACGTCGTTTACGAACTCGGTTCCAATTCCGAGTTCAGCCAGACAGATTCGATTCCTCGATCTCGGTCCTGTGTTCCCTTCGGTCTAGAAAACAAAATTCGTACTTATTTCAATAGAATAGGGTCGCTTTTCATTTATGACTCCGACTGCTCCGTGGGTTTCTGATTCCGAAAACAAAAACCAATCATATTACACTATTAAATAGGGTCACTTTTCATTGCTGATTCCAATCCTGTTAAATCCCATTAAATCTGGATTTGCGAACTCGGAGTGAGTGCAACGCCTTTGGAATCAGATTCATTGGACTCGGTTCGGCCTGAACGACTCTCCTCTCTGCCGCCGCCTGCCGTTCTGCATTTTTTTTGTTTACCATTCGGATAATTTTAATATCTATGTAATGTCTAATAATGTTTAAAGTCAATAATAACGTTGGTGGTAACTTACTTAATATTCTCTAGTGAAAACGATGCAAATATTGATACTTTGAATGAATGTCATTAGCTTAATGATGGCTTACAGCTGTCATCCGAGAGAACCGGTACCCTAGTTAAGCATTAAGTTTTTTAGCCTAAGGAAAGGGATTGGGAATTTTCCTTAAAAATTACGAAAATAGGTCTCCTAGGGCGCTATTCCCGTTCTTTTTAAGGAATATTCCTTACGTTTTTCCTTAGGGTTAAAGACTTGATGAACTGCGGAAATCCGGCGAGACATAGTAAAAAGATCCTAAATAGTATATAATTCTCAAGACATTGTTTGAAAATACGAAACGATGAAATATCTTCAAGCGACATAAGATTTTGAACTAGAACTTTGAAAAACAATTACATTATATTATAATTCATTTTAATGCATTTTTATTTTATTTATAAATAGCATAAATTAGCCATCTAACGAAGAATCACGGTTTACAAAAAGGTACCCACCTCATTAGCTAGTAATAAAAGTGACATTTGAATTTGTGGCTTCCGAAGAGGTGGGTCATTCCACTTATTTTGAAAACTCGGTTCCAATTCCGAATTTAGCCATCTAGACTCGATTCCTCGGACTCGGTCTTCGTTCCTTTCGGTCCAGAATCAGTTCCGGAATAAAAAATCGTTCATATTACACTAATGAATAGGGACGCCTTTCATTTCTCCAATCCAAAACCTTTGCCGTTCCTTGAGTGTGAGTTCGAAACGAGTGAATCCGCATTTGCGAACTCGAAGTGAGTCCACCACCTTCGGAACCGAATTCATTGGAATCGGCCGGTCGTACCGACTCTCTTCAATGCCGCTTGAGGTGAATTGTCAAAAATGGCAACATCTAAATAATGTTTAATAATATTTACCAGCTAATTATGTTTAAAGTTAATAATAACGTAATTGGTAACATACTTTATATTGAGTTTTCCTCTTGTTAAAACATCTAAAATATTAAGATTTTCTGTTGTTAAAACATCGCAAATATTGACATTTTTGATGAATGTCGTTCGCTGAAGTCATCTGACAGCTGTCATCCGATAGAACCGGAACCGCAGTCAAGTAAGAAGGCTTTAACCCTAAAGAAAATGTTAAGGAATCTTCCTTAAAAAGAACGAGAATAGCGCCCCTGGTGTGTAAAAATTACCTTTTTTTTCATTCGGTCGTGAGATATATTCGTACGGTAGATTTATTTTCCCATAGACAAAGTGACAGCTTGTTGTATTACGCCGTCTAGCTACTTACTCATTGTTGTCATTAATTATACTATTTTAAATCAGACTAAAATGTATTACCGATCAAAGAAAACAAAAATATAAAAGGTCAAACTAAGCAAATGACAAAATTCTTTAAAAACGAAACTAATACAAAATCTAATAAAGGATACTACCTTAAAAAATCTGTTGTGATATGATTGTACACATGAAATTTGTTTTGACAGCCGAACAACAACGAAAAAAATATCTTTAGTTCTTTTTGTGGCCCCCTGTAAAGTTATTCATGTCAACTTGTAACCAACTAACCATCACCCCGTTTCCTCGCAGGAGTAGGCAGAGAGGACGGACCGCCAAACAACCCTATTTTGGCATACGCTTCTTGCTTCATTCACATTCATACATCACCTCAAACATTCTCTTCTGTTATTCCGATTGCTGACACGGCCCGACTCAAGTATTTGATCACTTGATCGTGCCATGTCTTCCTAAGATGTCCCCGACTTCTTCTACCATTCACATTCGAGTCGTATAATCTCCTTACACTCCTTTCTTCATTCTTCTAATCTACGTGCCCAAGCCATCTAAACATTCCTGTCTAAATCTTCTCTCATTTTCCTTCAGGCAGAACTGAGTGCTAGATACTCTTAGTATCGCCCTAGTGGAAGACCACCATTTAGTAACGAAATATTGCTAGAAATAGTTTTTTCTGTATTTATTGATGAGATCTGAATAGCCGAGTACTTCCTAACTTTCCTCTGCCACATCTCCTCCCTCTCGCACTCTCATAAAATTATTTGCCACATCTTCTTTAGTCTCATAACACAGGCAACCTATTTGGGAATGCAATAATCCCATTGGTACCAGTCAGTTGAGACTCATGTGCGGAACTCACATAAAAAAACGCAGATTCTAATAAAATATTAAAATAACAAAATGGAATTTCATTTACAAATAGAAGAAATCGCACCCATGTACACCCAAAAAAAAAATCAACATTTTTAAATGTTCTTAAAAAATGTAATTTCATTATTTTGATATCGCTATGGTATTTCGTAGAGTTCAGAGTCACTTCAAGGCCAGTCCCGGAATGCTAGCTTTATATTTTCGTACAAATAATTTCAGCAAAGGCAGAATTTCCACAAGCAAGATATATTTTAGAAGGAAAATCGATAGCAGGCACCGTAAGACAAAGGTGTCATATTACGTTTTTTTTTCAAAAGGGGGAGGTTTTATTAATCCTTTGTGAATAATAGTAACCACTAATGGACGTAGTAATTTTATGCGTTATTGATCGAGAAGAAATACATCATTGTCGAAACTTACATTGTGTCGTTGGCAGATATGGAAAATTTGATTTTTTTTTACACCAATATATTATTTCTCTAGTACCATTCAAGTTATGAGGTACACTGTCTTCCTCGGCTACGTCTTAATAGTAACAATAACCGAATCACAAAGCTTCTGCTTTCCGAAAAAAATATACTTGTCTGTTTTGTAACTTTCTTGTGCGAAAAAATGTAATAATTTTAAATAAATGTTGTCGTTAATCATTTTTTTCAATACTCGTTTTTCTTTCCGGGGTTCGATGGATATTATACCGATTTTTTAACAAAATCAGGATTTCTACTTTATTGCTAAGTTTTTATTTAGAAAATGTTAACTTTAACGTACCTGAAGGTAAAAATATAATGTACCATCCGACGGGGTATCACTTATGGTCTCCCATCAAATCGCGAAGTAACCGTGACTCTCAATATTTCTTTTTGCATTTCCAGGAATGCTGAGTTATTGGTTATTACCGTTTTAACCCGAACATCGCCCATATTCGGCCGGCAGTCGATTATTAGGTTTATCAAAACGGTATGGCCAGCGTGACTCAAAAATGTTATTGTAGCCCTTTCCAGTAAAATATTATTCCAGACAGATATTATAAAAATGACCTTATATCTTAAAAATAAAGTAACGGATTTTTTTAAAAATTATATTGATATTCGAACAGTTTTTCTATGATAACCTGAATTGTAGACTAATTAAGTTAAATAAACATCTAAGATTTCTTGCAAACTCTCCTCTGGGGATGTGTTTTACCCCCCTCGGAATGGTAGTGTTATAAAGTCTTTCAATGCATTTTTGTTGATTATCTCAAGGAGGCGCTAACAAAAAATTGTCAAAAGAAGCGAAGCTAGCAGTTCACAATGAAGTGCTGATACCAACCCTGATGTATGGCAGTGAGGCATGGAACTGGCAGAGGAAGGACGGAAGTAGACTGAATGCTATAGAAATGATATCTCTGAGACGAATGTATGGTAAAACCATGTATGATCGTGTAAAAAATATTAAGGAATGCAAGGCTGATGTAAGCGTAGTGAGCAAGATTAAGAAATGGACGCTTAGATGGTTCGGGCATGTAGAGCGAATGAACGAGGAAAGGAGTGTAAGGATAATATATGACGTGAATGTGAATGGAAGAAGTAGCCGGGGACATCCGAGGAAGACATGCCACGATCAAGTGAATTAAATACTTGAGTCGGACCATGTTAGAAGTTGGAATAACAGAAGAGAATATATGACACGTTGTATGAAAGTGAATGAAGCAAAAAGTTTATGCCAAGATCGAGTTGTTTAGCGGTCCGTCCTCTCTGCCTACCCCTGCGGTGAAACGGCGTAATGGTTAGTTAGTTAGTTTTAGTTATCTCAAGTACAAAGACATCAGGCGAAGACCGTTCGAAGAGATAATAGATAAGGCCACCGAAAAGGCCATGGAAGATGGGGACACGTAAAAGGGCAATTAGGATATTTTGGAAATATTATCCGCTCTAGTCGTATTAAGTCTAACATTATACGTATATATCACACAACCAGAAAACATGCCAAACGTGAGTCAAATATATGAGGTAGATTAATATATTATCCCATTAGTTTCCACGACTTGTTCTCTGTATTTCACAAAATGGGTCTCTTCCATACCCATAATCACTCCACCCTTTCTTCAAAAGACTACCCACACATCATCCGTAAAGTTGACACGAAGGAAATAATTTCCCTTCTTCGTGGAGTTAAAACATATATTTCTTTAATCGTTAAGGTTTTATTGTGATATTAATTATATTTTAGTACTTCTTGTTAGATGAATGGTAAGACCATAGAATAAATAATACTCACTAGAAAAGCCTTCCATGTTGATTTTAATGTTAGACGGTTTACCCTCAGACTTTGTGTTACCTTTTGGTTATAGCCCTGAGAGAGTCAACGACACTCCAGCGCTCTGCATCTTTTACACTTCCTGCATTATATATTGCCATTCTATATCTATCCATGAAATATTTTTTGTGTACAAGAAATATAAGGCCTGAATGGTTAGACTATTCACGATTTTTTTATTTATTTTTTATTTGTTTATTTAGACTAATATGACATTGAACCATTCTTCATTTTTTAATGCAATAATTGGATCCTGCATAAATTAATTAAGCTTTTTAATTGCGCTTTCAATGTTGAGAATCATTTCATTTTAAAAACCTTGCAAAGGCGGTAGAATTTTAATTGGGTCACTGTGAGTATTTACTTCTATGTAGTGAAATTGTTCATTATTATCTTAGCGAACCTTAAATACTCCGAAGACTGTTATGTGTAAGAATGAGCGTTAGGTTACTCAATGGCAAAACGACGTGGTGGTATTTAAGTGTGCTTTTACTACTGAAGGCCTGGTGTGCTCGGGTAGTTTGAAATAAATTCTCTATTAATAAAAACCGCCAGCCCATAAAACAAAATAAAATGGGTAATAAATTACTTAACGTAACAAAATTGTAGCAGTTACCCGAAGAATAATACAAGTAATTGCTTCGAAGGTCTAAAAGACTGCGTAACAAAATGGCGTCTAGAAGTGGGTACGTACAAGAATGTACACAAAGCAAAACATAAAATTTCAAAACCGATACTTTGTAAGTATGCGTTAAAATCGTTGAAGGTTTCTCACTCCCTTTGCTGATATTTTCTGCGAGAAAACACCGAGCCACTTACAAATTTATATTTATTTACTAACTGAAAGGCCGTTAATAATAACGAGAAATGGCTTCATTAGCGGCAAGCTAATTAAACTTGGGAAAAAAATATTTTTTAACAGTGAACCATACTTTGAATACCAGATCGATAAATGTAATTTATATGCAATGTCGAGTATTTGTTTACAATCTTCAGATTGCGATTATTTTATATAGAGTTCGGAATATTATGCTTATGGTGTTGGGTGATTATCGGTTATGATTACAATAATATAGTAATATAATATGTTTTCAATCAGTGAATAAACAAATCTCAAAATGAAACATGAAACCGAAAGGACACAGAAAAGAAAAGGGTATCGGTAGCAGTTGGGATATGAACCCAGGCCTCATTGTCTATCCAAAGCCTTGCGCTCTAATTTAGGAAAAAAATAATATCAGCTGCAAATACAGAGATCAAGATAAAAAAAAATGAGCGTCGTTGTGAACATTCTTGAGAATTTTTTTGTGTAAATATCTATTTCTTATCCCACTCAAATTAAAAAGCATGGATTAATATTCTATTCAGTTTGCGATAACGTAAAGGGGATTAAAACAGACGTTTAGATTTTTCATCATAAATGTTAATAAGGAAAGATAATTTATTCCGGGTACTATCTAAAAACTGTTTTAATAAAATAATAAGAATTTATTTGTTTACACCACTGTTTTTAATCCATGAACAGTAGGACAAACAATTTTTTATTAAATTACTAGGTGATGTGTACCCGGCCTTGCTCGGGTACAATAATTGATTTGCTAGTGAAAGTAACTATCTCCAAATAAGTAAACATTCATTTGAATATTTTATTTCATTTCAAACGTTTATTTTTTCAAAATATATCTAAATCATAAAGTTCTGAAGTAGATAGTGTTTTCCATTTTGAAAATAATCTACCCAAAAAAACCTTCGTCTTTTGAATATGCAATCTGTAGCTTACCAGACTGTTATATCTATGGGCTATAACCTAAATAAAACATGGCGGGTTCAGTGTATTTGATACTAATTTTTTAGTATGAAATACACTGTTTATAAACAAGTTTTACATATTGGATTTCATTCACTACTTTCTAAACCTTCCCGGCACTAATAAGAACAAACTGTGCTATTTTCAGCGAAACCGGTCCAGTAATTTTCGATAAAATCGAGGACAATCAAACAAACTTAGATTTATTTTTTTATATATACATAGATTAATAATGACGCCACAAAATAACTATAAAATCTATTGAAGAAAAACTTATTTTATTTGGTAAAAAAAATCACGGCACGCCACTGGGGTTTGGAAGAGGGGTTTCCAGACTGAAAAAGTGGTTGAATACAGAAAGGTGGCTTGTGGAGTTATAATGTGAATATCACACGAAAAAGTCTTTTATTTGCGTTCATTGTTATTCGATATTGTGTTAGCGCTGAGAAGGTTCTTTGTTCGATAGTACGTTCTTGAAAAGCTTTCTTCTAAATCAAATTCTTAGCAAACTATAATAAATTGACAAAGCTCCAAAAATTAAATCAAATACAGGTAGAAACACTTTCAGAAACGTAACTAATTAACTAACTATTATTCTGTATATCCTGATGAGGAAAACATCGCTTTCGAAACTTGTCGATGTGTATATATTAAGAAAGTGGTGATTACAAAGTAATTTTTTATTAATTTATTTTATAAATACCTAATTAACTAACATGTCCTCCTCGAGCATCCGCGACTTCTTCTACCATCTACATTCTCGTCATATATTTTCCTCACACTTCTTTCTTCATTCATCCGCTCTACGCCCAAACCACCTAAGCATCTCTTTCTTTATCTCACTCATTATACTTAGATCATCCTTGCATTATTTGCGAATCTCAACATTTTGGACACGGTCATCCCATCATAATACTTACTTTAATACTTATTTATTTGCATACTTTTACACACATACTCCTCAGAGGTCGCAATTCTACAGAACTCGGTCGGCTTTCATTCTTCTTATACCAGTTCCATGCCTCACTGTCATTCCTTAAAGTTGGTATCACCACTGCAATATGGACTGCTAGCTTCTTTTCTTCAGACAACCGCCAACCGCATTCAGTCCACCATTAATGCAGTTTCCTGCATTCACCTTCATATCAAGATCCCTACAAGTCTATCAATCTCTGGTAAACATCCTACCCAAATACACAAACTCATCTAGTTACTTCAAGTATTCATCATTCACAACTATATTTCACACTGTTTTCGTACTCTCTTACAAACACCATGACTTCAGACTAACTCATATTCATCATTAACTCATTGTTCATCTATATACTTCGTTCATCCTAAACACAAGAGACTATATATCTTTCATACTGTTAGATTTTAGCACCGCATTATCAGCATACAACAGATGATATACTTATATATTGGTCATTTTCGCGCCTTTATATAAATATATGTATCTATATTATTTTTTTCAATGATGTCAACAAAATTTCGCTTTTTAACTAACTTTTAATGATAGGTACTAAGTACTCTACCAATGGATGAAAATAGTTTTAGTGGACAACGTAATAGATTTAAAATGATATTTAACGCTGCTTCTGCAAACATAAATGTGTAATTAGGAGCAAAGCAAAAATTGGATTTAGGTAGTTTTAATATTATACAGGGTGTGCTTTTTCAAATTAAAGCTCCAGTGATTCTACTCAATTTGATGAATCGACAATGATCCATCACCTTTATTTTGACAGCTGTCGCAAGAAAGAATTTCACAAAATTGTTTTTAATATCGCGCTATATACGTAAATCATTCATAATTTTTTTTTTATGTGAGTACCACTCGAGAGTCCCAGCTGCTCCCAACTGTCTGGAGCCAGTAAAACTATAACATCCCCAATTGGGGTATGTTGTGGGTCTGAAGGTATTATGGAGGGGGAAATGATGGGGAAGAGAAAGATGGGGAAGTACCTGGGTATTCATATTTGGTCACCAAACACGGCTAAAGCTATTTTAAGTAACGTTTCGATACTGATAGTATCTACAACTCTGGAAAATATACTTCATAATATTTTCAATTAATAAATTGGGAAATAACACAACTTAATGAAATAAAATTTAATAAATAAAACAAACGCTTTACTTTAAACCACGTTTTCAATTAACACCAACTGGTTTCGCTTATCTCAATCTTCATCGGGTTTAAACTATAAAATAAATAAAAATAAATAAAGTGAGCTTATACATAGTTAAATAAAATAAACTTGAGGTTCAAAACAAACTGTTCGTTTTATTTAATGTCAAACCACAGAGTAATTGCTTCCCATGAAAAAAAAATATGTATATATTTGGATTTGAATTCGCCACCTCCGAATTCGTAGCCAGGGACCATAACCACTCAACAACTAATATTCGTGATAAAACACGTAAAAAATTGTTTCAACACTTTGTAATTAATTTTATGTAGAAGCGATATGTATCAACGACATTAAGTGGCCAATAAATTATCTATGTAAAAACCAAGTTTTTATTGAAAAATTCGTATAATATTCATATTTAGGCAAGTATTTATGAGGCTTCAAAAGCCGTTACGCTGCGAAATAATATTATAATACTTCAGCGAAAAAAATGTTTAGTGTTTCACTTCCTTTCTCAGCGGCGCGATTGAATATTAAGTTTAATGTGGCGTGAGAAGCGACTATAAAAATTACAGAATTAATACTAAACTTTATAAGGATAATTATGCACGTATCATAAAACAGCTCGAAATGTTTCATATTTCACACTCACGGGTTACATTTTCAAGTACCTTCTCGCCTTACTACCGCCCGGAGTTTCCCCTCCTAAACTCCCTTTGGGTTGATCTGTTACGTTATTTTTTTTAACTGTTTCCGACGCTACACAAAATGGGCGTTTCGGTAAGTCCTACAGATATTTCGAAAGAGGGCAACGGCGTACTCAGGCGGGAATAAGATAAACCACATAATGTAAAATCTCGTACAAAAATTTACGACCCCGCGACGCACGTAGACGTGCGAGGCTAAGCACGAGTTTACAAGATCTGATTATGAAGGTGTTCCGGAAATGTTGGTTCTCAGAGGGGAAGACTTTTTTAAGTGCCATCTTATCGGATAGTTAAAATACTAATTACAAAGTTTATACTTTTGGGGTTTTCAGCTGCGTTGCGCTTCCTATACCTTCTTGCCAACTTTTCCGATGGTCTTGCAATGTCCAGCATCAGTACAAAGTGAAAATGACAGTTTTTTGTCTATCATTGATGAGGTCTGAAAACCTGAAGAAAAATCCTGGTTTCTAAAATGTGAAAGCCCCAAAGAGACCATTTGAAGGGGTTCCACGTAGGATGAAGGCTTAAGGTCTATTCATATCTACCAGCACCACGCGGTGCAGAACAGTACTGTACAGGAACGGCAAAGAAGTGAGTATTCACATTACACCATGCAGCATAGCACAGACTATCAACTGAGCGTTAGCGTTCGTCAAAACATGTTTGAGGATTTTATTCACATATCCCCATTATTATTATTATGTTATAATCAATATTCCCTCACCAATTCAATCAATTTTTCATTGTCCATCTTCTTGGTCTTAGAAATATCTGCATATATGACGCCAACTGACGGCAATGCCAATATGGGGGTGTTAACGGCGTATGTATTCATACTAACTGCGCAAGCGTACATATCACCAGCAGCCACCATCACTGTCAAAATATTCTAGCCAACAATATCGGCTGGTGCTGGTCCATGCATGCGCGGATACGTTACGCTTACGTCCGCTGTAATATGAATATGTTCATAGATAATGTAGGCAACTAATGATGTCGTATCTGCTGTGTACTGTTCTGCACCGCGCTTTGCTGGTAGATATGAATAGACTTTTATGAAGAATAATTACTTTGCAGTTTTGATGTCCACAGAAACATGAAAAAATAATGATACAAGTTTTATAATTCCAAAATCTTATAAAACCCCCCTCTATCTCCACCCAGATTCCATCTTATGCCCTCCATTACCTCTGTGAGCGGACTTAAATATAAGATTGCCATCGGCAAGTGTTGCAAGCACATAAAACAAAATTTATAATTCTTTGAAATAAAAATAAACAAAATCCCTACAGTAGCTTAGGCCCGGTCACGGGGTAGAGAAGATTATCTCCACATTCATGCACCTCTAACCACAGTTGACACAGGAAGGGGGATAAATGTTCCCTGGCACTGTACAAATAAATTTTACAATACGATATATAAATACATTCCCAAAATCTTATGTAAAACCCGAACCTTACGTTGCTATAAAATTCTGGGTGTAATATAAAATATTAAGTTTATGTGCTGAAATCGATGAAAAAACATCGGCCACGCATAGAACGCCATTATACGTCCATTTCAGCCGCCAGACTGCCTTATTGCGGGCAGACACCTAAAATATTAACTCTATATTTTCTATATTAACAGAGATATTTAAATAATTACATTATTGTCAAATCAGTTGACAACACCGGCAATGAAGAGCTGCTTAAAAATGTCTGTGTGGTGTTCAAACATGATGTTTTTTTTTTTTTTTCTTCCTAAAATTTTTATGTTAACGAAAGTGTCGATTTCAACATGAGTTTTGGCGCTTTAAAATATCCATTTATATGATGAAAGACAAGATGAAACGAAATATTGCATATTCCAATGTATTGTTTAATGAGAAGAAAGACTCGCAAGAGGATGATAGAATTGAACTAACTAACTAACTAACCATCACGCCGTTTCCCCGCAGGGGTAGGCAGAGAGGATGGACCGCCAAACAACTCGATCTTGGCATACACTTCTTGCTTCATTCACATTCATACAACGCCTCATACATTCTCTTCTGTTATTCCGACTTCTGACATGGCCCGACTCGAGTATTTGATTCACTTGATCGTGCCATGTCTTCCTCGGGCGTCCCCGGCTTCTTCTTCCATTCACATTCGCGTCATATATTCTCCTTACACTCCTTTCTTCGTTCATTCGCTCTACATGCCCAAACCATCTAAGCGTCCCTTTCTTAATCTTTCTCACTACGCTTACATCAGCCTTGCATTCTTTACGAATCTCAACATTTTTCACTCGATCATACATGGTTTTACCACACATTCGCCAGAGATCTCATTTCTACAACATTCAGTCTACTTTCATCCTTCCTCTGCCAGTTCCATGCCTCACTGCCATACATCAAGGTTAGTATCAGCACTCCATTGTGGACTGCTAGCTTCGCTTCCATGGACAACTTTTTGTTTGCGCCAACCGCGTTCAGTCCTCCGTTAATGGAGTTTCCTGCATTCACCCTTCTTTCAATATCCCTATCAGTCTTTCCATCTCTCGTAAAACATACTTCCCAAATATATAAACTCATCGACCTGCTCCAAGTATCCATCATTCATAACTATATTGCACACTGTTTTGGTACTCTCTCTTTCAAACTCTGTGAGTTTAGACTTACTTACATTCATTATTAGTTCATTCTTCATACATACTTCGTTCATCCTAGATACAGGGACTTAGATCTTCCATACTGTTAGCAATCAGCACCGCATCATCAGCATACAACAGACAACATACTTCTTGCAGACTACTCATTTTTGCGCCCAAGCCCACCTCTTTCAATTCTTGCATACAATTATCATGTATAGATTGAATAACCACGGTGACATTACGCAGCCTTGCTTAACACCTTTTGTGATGTCAAACCACCCCGTAAAATCACCGTTTGCCCTAACACATGCAACGCTTCCTTCGTACAGCGATGCGATTGCCTGTATAAGATTTGTATTCACACCATACTTAGACAACACCTTCCATAACTTTTTCTGTCAACTCTGTCGTATGCTTTTTGTAGATCTACAAAAGCACAGAAAAGTTTCTGTTTTTTTGCCAGAAACTTCTCTGTGAGCATACGCAACGAGAAAATCTGATCCATGCACCCCTTCCACTCATAAATGCGCCTTGCACATCCCATATTTTATCCTTTGTTTTCATTTGTACCTTTCAATCAATATCCTACCATACAGCTTACCAACTGAACTTAGCAGGCTAATAGCCCTGTGATTTCCACATTCCATGCGTGACCCTTTACCTTTGTATAGAGGCATGATCACAGCCCTTCTCCAATCTAATGGGGTGTAACCCTCCTCTAGACACTGGTTAAAAAGTTTGCATAACCATGTGAGAATTATACGGCTATTTCCTTTAAAGTATTCAGCAGCAATATTATCGAAACCAACAGCCTTACCATTCTTCATACATCTAATTGATCTTTTAATTTCATCCATGCTAATTTTGGGAACATTCACTCCATCGTCATTCATACCTGACTCGCCACTGGAATCTCTATCACTCGGATTGCTTTCGAAGACCTCTTCAAAGTATTTCATCCATCTCTTTTATTTCTTTCTCATTCGTCAACATTTTTCCATCTTTCGATTTTATCACTTTCACACATCCACTTTCTGGACCATTCCGTGACCTTTTGACCTCCTTCCAAAATAGTTTAATATTTTCTTGGAAGTGGTTTGTCATTTTGATCCCCTCTTCCTCTTCCAGGCGTTTCTTTCGTTCTTTCACTCCATCACGTACTCTTTTCTTGCATCCCTTGTAAATTTCTTTCGCTCTATCCCTCTCTTCGCTAGAAGCACTGCCAGCCGCTATCAGAAATAACCACGCTTTCTTCTTCTCTGAGACCAGTGCTTTAATCTCATCATCCCACCATGCATCACCTTTCTTTCTACCTTGCGTACTTATTCCACATACCTCTCTAGCAGATTCACAGAGGCTCACTTTTATGTGGTCCCATGTTTCGTCTATGCTTAGACCGTCCATTACCTTATCATTCAGTCTCATCTCTACACAATTTTCATACTTACTTCTTACAAACCTAGAATTTATTAAAAATAATTCCATTTACCTTATTTAAAATAAAAAAGGTGATTCCTATCCACGGTACTTTATAGTTTCTTAATGAACAGTGAAATAAAATCGTTGTGAAGTCTTCCAAAGAGTAACCGATAATCGATTAATCTTCGCTCACAGCTCCCGGGGCTTATGTTCAGATGTGCCGAATAATGCCACGAGCTAACTGCTGAGGTGAGCTTAACAAAACGTTACTCAAATTTATTTCTTCAAGCTAAAATGTCTTCATAAATTTCTTTCTAACATAGTCATTGTATTACTTCTCCAAGCTCGTTTTTGTGATTCTCTGATAATTAATAAATTCATTAATTTTGTATAATGCCCCCTCACTCTGTAGGTAAGCTGGGGACCGGTTCCTGTTCTTTTTATAAGACATTATCCTTAAATGAATTAAATAAAAAAATTTATTATTAATTATTTTTATTGTGATTTAAAACTTCATTGTTATATTAAATCATTGAAGAAAATAATATTAACAAACCTAAATGAAGGATGAAACCGAACAAAAGGATAGAAACTAAAAAAATGGAAAATAGTATTCACAAATCTTGAATTTGAGATATGATATCGATGAAGATGACACAAATTGAACTTGTCTCATTAGTTAAGTCGGTTGAGCGTTGGCCCGGATAGGCAGAGGACCTGGGTTCGAGTCCCAGATGCTAGTGAAATATTTTTAGTTTCTGTCCTTTTATCCGGTTTCATCTTTCATTTAGGTTTGTTAATAATATTTTCTTCAATGATTAAATAAAATTTGTTTAACTGCGGTTCCGATTCTATGTCAATGAAAATACAATTTTAATGGAGTTTGTGGTTCAATTATAACAAAATAATTTCTTCGAACGATTAGTATTCACTTTGTGGTGTAATTATTAAGAGGAACGGCTGCTGTGCCTGTTTCATACATAAATGCCATAATACCCATCGAAACCGAATGATATATTTTTTTTAATTAAAGATTTAGTAAATAGGGTTTATCGTATTTTTAAGTTATCATATTAGCTATGTAAAACGATTACGTAGATAAAAATATAAAAAATAAAAAAACATTAAAAAAAATAAAAAGTTTTTTCTGATCGATATTTTAAATTGTGTACGGCAAATTTGTGCTCCAACGTAAATCAGTTATTTTAAAGTTAATTTAAAGTCCACCGTAATGCTTATATCAATATATATATTTGACGGCCTCCATGGTCGAGGGGTAAGGCTCTCGACTACGAATCCGAAGGTCGCGGGTTCAAAATCCCGGCGTGCGCAAGTAAATTTTACTTAATTAATTTGTGTTGTTTCACAATTAATTCATTTAAAAAATAATATATAGTATATTTGCGCACGTTCCAGAGTGGAAGATAGTCTCAGTAATACCGTAGTGAAAGACCACCATTCAGAATTGAAATGTTGCTTGAAATGGCTTTTAGCCGTGTTAGGTTACCAGATCTGAATAGCCAGGTATTTCCCCACCTTCCTCTTCCCCTTCTCCTTCCCCTCCCCAATACCTTCAGCCTCACAACATTCCCCAATTGGGAATGCCATAGTCTCACTGGCTCCAGACAGTTGGGAGCAGTTGGGACTCTTGTGCGGTATTCATATAAAATAAAATAAATATATTTATTTTATATTACATTATATTTTCAAAGCAGACCGGTAAGACTTTTTTTTTAAAACACCGCAAATAATTGTTTAGGGTATCTCTAAAATCGCGAAAAATCAATTCCTTAAATGGCCTGTATTTCATAATGTAAAACAAAAATAAATAAATTACTTCTAATCCATACTAGATATTTATAATACTTTAAGGGCGGGCAGCTGTTCCTCGTAATAAATGAATTATTTAAAATTTAATATTTTAAATTATTTCAAATTATAGGTGCATCACACATACTTAACGCGTTTAATTTATTATTACTTACTTTAGCGCCCTTGAGGTGATTTTCTCACGAAAACGGCGCTATAGAAATAATCAATTTATCATTATTATCATTTATTATTTACACTTGTGCTTTTTTATGATTTTTTTAAAATTTAAATCACCTTTATCTCACATTTTTGGCTTGTGGCATAGGTACCTTATAAAAATCGCAATTTCGCTAATTCTTTTAAAATCGCATTATTATGCGACAAATGACTCACTTATAATATTTTAAATCAATACTTTGATAAAACTACGCACACGTCGTTGCTTTTAAAGAATGTCATTTACTGAATTACATCTGCTAACGGAGAGAGCCGGAACCGCAGTTAAGCAAAAATTCTTAAAGCCTAAGGAGAAGGACAATGCGTTATCCTTGAAAAGAACCGGAATAAGGCCCCGGTTCCATAATGCTAAATGGAATTCTTCTAAAATACGGGTGCCTTTACATGAAACTAATTTCTTTTTACATGTGCCGAAATTTTACTTACCTTTATACTTAATAAATCGGATATTGAAAAAAGCCTTGTTCGGTGACCTGTGGCATCTAGAAATTTATTGGCAAACTATACCCATTTCTTCTCAAAAGGTGATATTTATATATTTAGCTATGTAACTTTGAAATATCTATTTTATCGTCATTATCTTAGGGACAAAAACATTTTTTTGTTTGTCTGATATCCAAAGCAGCAAAAATATTACACTTCGCAGCTTTCAAAAATCGAAATGTGTCGAATCGAAACTTTGCGTGTTCCATATTTTTCAGTAATTGTTCATTATTAGGTGGCTACACAGAATTTTAGCGTTTTTGGCGTTTACTTGTGAATATTTATTATTTTGGAACTACAAAATGTCATTACTTTGGCAGCACCAAGCCACTGACTTTGTCTTTCAAATGTGTTCCTCAAATTCAAATGTTTTAACATATTCGCATTTGACAGTTTGTTTTAAAGAAATAAAGCAAATCATCATAATTCGGTTGTACAATTTATTTTTATAATTTTGTAGATTTGATCTGTGAATATGGTTTGTTTTATTTTTTATTTATCTAACATCTAATATTAATGGTTATCTCGACACACAATTTTTCAGAAACACGAAAAATGCTTTTCCACCCTTACAAAGCGTTAAAAAAAAAGATTAAACATAAAATTATCTTAGAATATGATCTAGAATTATCTCCTTTCGGAAAATATTGTTTTTTTTTAACTTACCTTGATTTTCCTATGAGTCGTATTTGTGTTACCATTTAAAATCTTTTATACGACCCCAGCCTCTTCAATTGTTGTCTACTTTTAATTATTAGACTGTATATTTTCATATAAATGTTATCACAAAGTTCTGCTTGATCAACTGGCAGAATTCAATTAATATCCACTTAATTATGAAGCAATGTATTTCACAAAACAAAAATTGAATTTAGTAGAACACTACTAGGATTATTACGTGAAAATAGTTTTTAATATCGAACAAAGCTGGGTAGCAAGTCCTCGTAAGTAATAAGTAAACATAATATAGGTATTCATTTCACGTCTGAACCGAATAATATATGCGGGTTCAGACCGGTTCATGGTCATTTTTCATCCCCCTCACAAGCACCCCTAGATTCCTTCGTAATCACTACTTTTACGTATGTAGTACGTCGTACGTACATCATAGGTATTTAAACAACATAGATCAGTTCCCAGCTCACGTAGGATGAGGACACTTTGTATGGAAGGTAGGATACCTTAACACCCACCCCCCCCCCACTTCACCTAACTATATACTATATAATTTTGTCTATGCATGAATAAACCCATAATAAAACAAACATAAACAGCCATCCTTTGATCCATGCCTCACCCCTATCTATACGCGCGTATTAGACCGCTTCATGTTTTTGAACTTTTTTTAAACTTTCGTAGGATTACGTTCATTATTTTTAAACCTCTCACTCCATTAACAATCCTTCTTAAATGATTTAAATTTTCTTAACTTTGCTATTTTATAATTATCATCAGTAAATTTTACCATTCCCGTGATATTTTTCTGTGATATATCCATGTATTCTATTGAAATTTAGTATTTATCGTATTTACATGAGTTCATCTAACTCGGTAGGACTAACAAGTTTAACGTCATCTATCATGGATATCAATTTATTTATTCACGCCTAGAAGACTTTTACATGTTGATACATTTCCCACATAGTTAGTTATAAAAAGATTATAATAATATAGCACATGAAATAATAATTAGCGTGTAAAAGAAGTAAGTAGGTACAATATAATTATGTTACAGCGTAATGAATAACAATTTTACCTATGGTTATATTATAACTGCAGGTTGTACAAAAGAGTTGTACTAGTTGTTTAGAACATAATATATAATATAGTATAAAAGAAGTAAGAAGGTAGATACTGTGAATGTAGTGGGATATATGTAGTGGGTTCAGGTTTTCAACTCACGTAGGGCGGGGAGACTTTGCAGGGCAAGTAGGCGTGCGTGCCCAGCTGCACCGTGATGTTGGTAGCGGTGGTGGGGTCGAACACGGGCCCCGCCTGGTCGCTGCTCTTCGGGTGGAACCGCTTGGAGCTAGTCACATCGCCGCCGGAAAGGACTGCAAAACATTCACATGTGTTTATTGAAGAATGAAAAAACATCGACAGTCAAAATCGTCGGTATTATATATATATATATATATTGACCCCTCCTACGTAAAGTATGGTAACTTCAAAATCGGAACTTTACAAGAGAGTTGTTTAAAGAGACAGAAATTTGGTGTAGATTGAGGTTTTGATCATTGTGCATCGAAATTAGGACGTAATTGACAATGAAGGTCCTAAATTTGTTGCAAAATAATCAAACACTCGACTTGCACCGAACATCTATCTCTTTTAACCACTTTCCTTTACATTTCCTATTAATCAATCCCTTCTACTGTGGTCGAGAGATTCCAGCTGAAGATGTCAAGGAATATCTTTCAAGTGGCCGCCGATGACGAACCTCACCTCATGATCGTCGGGATCTGTTAAATCACCAAACGTTGCAAACCACTCAGGGTGACCTATAGCACAGGTGTTGGTTATCCAATGAATGGTTCCCGGAGCGGCGGTAACCATATCCGCCACCGAAATAAAGGATATAAAAGGTTGATGATATAAATACAAGGTGTCCAGGAGTAAAGTACAACAACTTCGGGAGGTGATATTACATGATAGTATCTACAAAAAAAAGTAACTTCTTTCGAATACTCAGCGTTTAAAGGTAGTTTTATACTAAAAAAGTTGAAATGTTTTTATGGAAAAAAATATATTGTACTGAAAATATTTTTGCATGGATAAAAAAATGGAATTTCGGACACCCTGCACACAAAACTCTCGCTCATGAAAAGGCCAATTATTGGGATTATTCTTCATTTGATACCTTGCAATCAACCAAAAAAAACATTAATTATGGCTATAAGAATCAACTATTTTACTAGGAAGAGAATTAAAAGCAAACAATTAATACAACATTAATTAATAATTCCTTTGGAGAATCAGTCGTTTAAATGAAATTTAGAATAAACCCTGGAAAGCCGTAAATTGAAAAGCGAAAATGAAAAATGTTCCAAAAATAATTCTCAAGACAATATTGTGTTTCAGAAAATAAAATGATAATGATAAGACGGAGAAAACCTTTTATAAGATAATTTAACCTAACAGTTCGTGTTAACCCCTCTCATCCTTTCAAAAAACCGAAACGATATTATGTATCTTTTATTTCGTTGGACAATTTATTGCATAATGTATGATACCATTGTGAAAAGGGTATTTATTTATTATTTACTGGCTGATGTGTACCCGGCCTCGTTCGCTATTTTTTTTTTCAGAATAAAGTTATGATGTTGTGAATTATTGCTTGTCGTTTAGTTGCCATAATTGATTTGATGACGAAAGTCATGCCTTATGATGATTATTACGATCTCTAAAAAAAGAAACAATTTAAACATTTTATTTCATTCCAAACATTTATTGTCGTTCTTATGTAGGTACCTACTTGTGTTTTCTACTGTAAAAATATTCAACCCAAATAAACCTTCGTCTTTTGAATATGTTATCTGTGGCTAACCAGACTTGAATATTTATGCACTAACCTCAATACAACATGTCGGGTTCGAGGTTTTTTTATACTAATTTTAAAACGTTATAGGAACAGTTTTACATATTGTACTTTTTTTCTTTTTTTTACATGAATACCGCACAAGAGTCTCAACTGCTCCCAACCGTCTGGAGAAAGTGAGACTATGGCATCTCCAATTGGGGAATGTTGTGAGGCTGATGGTATTGGGGAGGGGAAGGAGAAGAGGGAGAGGAAGGTGGGGAAATACCTGGCTATTCAAATCTGGTCACCAAACACGGCTAAAAGCCATTTCAAGCAACGTTTCAATTCTGAATGGTGGTCTTTCACCAGGGCGATACTGAGAGTATCTTCCACTCTGGAACGTGCGCAAATGTAATATATATTATTTTTAAATTAATTGTGAAACAGCACAAATTAATTAAATAAAAATTACTTGCGCACGCCGGGATTTGAACCCGCGACCTTCGGATTCGTAGTCTAGGTTCTTACCCCTCGACCATGGAGGCCGTCAAACTACTTCTTTTAAACTACTCTCTAAACCTTCCCGGCACTAAAAATAACAAACTATGACATTTCCAGCGAAAAAATTTTCGAGAAAATCGAGAACACAGGCAAACATTCATTTTTATATATGAATATTTCTTCAAAGGTTGTTTAGCATATTTGGAAAAATGTGTCCTTACTAGGGTACCCCGTTCTAAGGTCGCATTGTACATAATTAAACATATAAATTTAATTATGAAAACAAAAATATTAGCCACTTATCTCACTAGGATAATCCTGTATTGAGATGACCGGTTTTACAATTTAATCATAATCAGCAAGTAGTAATAAGTAAATAATAATACATGAATAAAAAATAGTAAATATTAATAAGTAAATAATAGCAAATAAATAATAAAAATTAGATAATAATTATTATAAATTAAATAATAATAATAAGTAAATAACAATCAGTAAATAGTAATAATCAGATAATAGTACTCATTAAATATTAATAAGTAAATCAAGACTAGTTTTTTTTAACAGTGTAATGTAAGTATAAATAAAAAAATATTGATAATTAAAATTCGAATCACATCTACCAGTACCGCGCAGTGCAGATACGGCCAAAATAGTTGCTTAGGTGATATCAATGAACGCATTAATGCACTGTGTAATGTGAATACTCCTTTCTGTGCCGTGCCTGTCACTGTACGTGTCTGCACTACACGGTGCCGGTAGATGCGAATAGACCTTTACCGAAATCGCAGAACCCGTGAAATGAACATTGGTACAGAAAATTTGTTAAAATGCTTACAATTTTAGGCAGGAACCAGTGTCGTGAGGTGCGTAAAGGCTTGAAAGCTTTGCCCACCCTAAACAAAATACACCCTTAATAAACCATAAGAAAATATCTCAAAATTTCAAATGAATATGTGTTTTTTCCATGAATTTAGTAAGGAACTTTCAGGCGCATTTATTCAGTTGGCCACAACATTCAGGGATTATAATAAAATAGTCATTTTCAAATGATCAGTGCACAATTAATTCAAGAATTTGAAAAATAACATAAAGTCTACCTTTCGTAATAAAACCGTGCACAGTACTCACTGGTAGGAAACAATAATTATGATTAACGTAGATATAACCTAACATTACCTATCCTAACCTTACCTCTCCTAACATATTATTTTTACGGTAGGTACTAATCTTATATTTTTTTATTGAAGAAGATAATATTAACACATCCCAAATGAACCACGAAACCGAAAAAACAACATAAATTAAAAAGATTTTAGTCGCATCTGGCATAATATGAGATTTATAAAAATGGAGGATAATATTAACAAATCTTGAACATGAAGTATAATATCGGTGTAAATGGCGTAAATTGAACTGGTCTCATTAGCTAAGTTGGTTAAGCGGTTACCCCGGATAGGTAGAGGTCCTGGGTTCGAGTCCCAGATGCGACTGAAATCTTTTTAATTTCTGTTGTTTTTTCGGTTTCGTGGTTCATTTGGGATGTGTTAATATTATCTTCTTCAATGATCAAAATATTTTAATGAGGTTTACAAACTTCAATAAGTTATAAAAATAAATTGAATCTTATAATTAATAAAATTTTGTATTCAGGGTACCCCACACAAACTCGTCCCATTATTGTTTATATTCAGTTATAACATGTATTTTTAAATGTAAATATGTTGTTAGTCTCTAATTTTGAGCCACACTTATGAGTAACATAGGAATCTTGTTTAAGTCTAAGTCACTAGCAATAAATCTTAGATGTAAGTTATAGGTTACATAAAATAAGTTGTTTTTTCAACACAGAAGGCCTCGAGGGAAATAATGTCTCTCAAGGCCGATGTCATCTGTGGGAATGCTATGTGGAGTGTTTTTTTAGGGGATAGGAAAGAGTTAACCTGGCTCTTGAAGAGACCCATTTCTTAGGGCGAAGGAAATACCAACGAATCGTGGAAGAGACCCGTTCTCACGTGACAAATGTCAACGATTGGGTCTTTGAATCATTAAATTCGACGAGGTTATTTTTTCCCCTAGAGGTAACCGTCCATTCTCTGCTTCAAAGCCCATTGAGCCGATGTAGTATGCCCTTTGGGGACTTGTCAAATAAAAAAACTATCATGTACATGATGTCATCCGCGTAACAATGAATTGGTGCACATGTCAAGAGGTCATTGATGTGCAACAAAAACAATGTTGGCGACAAAACCGATCCCTGTGGGACGCCACCATTTATTGTACGCGAGGAAGAGATGAAACTGTCAACATCCGTCTAAATCGATCTTTCCCTCAAAAAATTGGCAATCCACGTACACAAGGATACGAAAAGTCTTTATGAAGGCAATTTGTTGACAAGTTCTCAGTGCCAAACAAGGTCAAAGGCCTTAGAAATGTCCAGTGAGACCATTTTTATCTCACCGTGACATTTTAGGCACGTCCCCAAACATGGGCCACATACGCAAGAAGATCACCTGACTAGCGATTCCTCGGAAATCCGTATTAACGATCATTAATATTTTTGTTCTTCTCGAGGTACATGAGCAGTTTTTTTGTTGATCACACGTTCCATCACCTTGGACAGAACTGATGTGATCGCTACGGAACGGTAGTTGGGCGGGTTGGAGCGGTCGCCTTTTCTTAGGTATTGGATGAATAACCACCTATTTCCAACCAAAGGGCATAGAGCCACATTTCTGAAACATTTGCAAGAACTTCGTCAAAATTGCAGTTATTTCAGCAGCACACCTCTGCAATACTAGGGCAGGAATCCCATCAGGCCCACTAGTTTTATTAATAACGAGCCCCCTTAAGGGATGAAGTACATTCCGATGCCGGATTCTGAAATTGTTCATATAGAAACCTCAGTAAGGAACCGACGGCGGGATGGAGCCTTGATCTTCGAAAGCCGAGTTTTCTACGAAGATTTTCCCTAAAAGGTTGGCCTTTTCAATGATCCGTTACTGGATTTATAGAAATTGCAACCTATGGAGCCCGCTAGCAAGCAGAATACTTTGCTGCCATGTATGCAGATAGCTAGCTTTTCGCTGATCGTGCTCAAATTTTGACCATTTGATGATTCTTTTACTTTACTTTGCCAATTTGTTATATTCTGATACGCTTGAGATGATTTTCTCATGAAAATGGCGCTATAGAAGCAAACCAATTATTATTATTATAACCTGAAAAATAAAGTAGATAGCTCGTATATGTAGCATAATGTTTTTCATTATCGTGCAAAAGCTAAAATAACCTCAATACGGCAAAATGACTGAACTAAAGAAATACTTTCGTTTGGTTCAATTTGGTTATTTTTACGTGGCATTTAATCTAGTATTAAAGTCATATTACCCCCCTAAACGTAAAACACAACTTTAAGATATTCTCGATTTCACAAACTTATTGAAATACGTTAGCTTTTTATTAAAAAAATTATGGTTATATTTAAACAACATAAAGGCAATTCTTCCAAATTCCATTACATGGGGTTATTTGAGATTCATAATATCCATATTGCATGACCCCGACCAAAAGCTTTATTCTTAGCTTGACTTGAACCAACCTAGGTTTATTTATTTGAAATGTGAATGCGACGGCAGTTAACAACTGAGCCATACGATTTTCAAGGATGTTACTTTAAAGTAATTTGAAACCGAAAACAAGCCGGTTTTTAGAGGTTTCCGAGTTTGTTGACAAAGAAAATCTTTCCGCAAATATTTTTTTTTTTTTTTTTTTTACATGAATACCGCACAAGAGTCCCAACTGCTCCCAACCGTCTGGAGCCAGTGAGACTATGGCATTCCCAATTGGGGAATGTTGTGAGGCTGAAGGTATTGGGGAGGGGAAGGAGAAGGGGAAGGGAAGGGGGAGGTGGGGAAATACCTGGCTATTCAGATCTGGTCACCAAACACGGCTAAAAGCCATTTCAAGCAACGTTTCAATTCTGAATGGTGGTCTTTCACCAGGGCGATACTGAGAGTATCTTCCACTCTGAACGTGCGCAAATATACTATATATTATTTTTAAATTAATTAATTGTGAAACAACACAAATTAATTAAATAAAATTTACTTGCGCACGCCGGGATTTGAACCCGCGACCTTCGGATTCGTAGTCGAGAGCTTTACCCCTCGACCATGGAGGCCGTCTTACTTCTGAATTGTCGCCTCAAAAATGTTTCAACCCATATAAATCTACAAAACCTTCAACCTTGTCTGAATTACCACGATATACTAGAATAAAATTACTTGATTTTTTATCAGTCACACTTGATTCCCTACTGGGTGCGTGTCTCCCCAGGTATTGTAATTTATGGCGACAACTCGCTTTTGTACCCAGTGTCGCCTGTGTTCTCTTGCCAGTTATGTCGAATATTTTTTAACTTTAAACCACATTTATGATTAATTAACTTCATCGCCCAGCATGTTGAGGTATTTTAGCACGCTCCGCTGCTAACAATGTACCATAAAATGAACCTAAAGAGAAGAAAATCCAGTCGCAATTTAACCAATGTACTTTTTTCTGAAAACATATCTGATTGTCCTTTTCATTTGTGCTGTTGTTAGATATTTTAATTACACTGCCTTTAATTTTTTCGTGTAATTAATTCTGACATTTTTGTAATTATTATCACCTATTTGTCGTATTCAAAGGAAAATATAAAATATCATGCGTAGCTCGGGATAAAAATATTTTTCTGTACCGAAAAACGTCACTAATTGATATTTGATCCATTCGCTCTGTAAAATTAATGTTTATGTCGTTTCAGTATTATGATACATGACTCTATACAGGTAGAAAATAAGAAACACTTTTTTAATGATTTATTAAAACAATTTTTAAACTTTTTTCTACTACTAATTTTTTGACAGTTTCAACCCATCACTATAATGGAATTCCGTCACGAAATGTCAGTATCAAAAATGAACAATTTTTTTATATTGTATTAGTCTTATTAAGGGGCTTTTTATGTGAGTAAAGGTAAATAAATCTTATTCGTGTATTTAGAAAACTTATAAATAAGAATTAACGGGGAGGGGGACGTCGGAGAGTTATTATTTATAAATTCAAAATAATGACGATATTATTGTGCAATACGATAAACATGGTATTTTTAAAGAGAAAAATATTTATTGCATTTATTTTTATTTGCACTGGCTTAGCAATTATCAAAATAAAATCAGAAATATAACACATTTCTGACCATTCTACGCATGTTTTACAAAAACCATTTAAAAAGTTGAATATTCTTAAAAAATGCTGTGAAGGTTTTTCTGTAACTTGTCGATAAGATAAATTAAAAAAAAGAACAGTGTGTAGTTTAATTTTTTTATTAACACTACGTAACTTTAATTTTTTTTTTTTGTAATGCGGATTACAAATCTTTGGTTATGTTTATTTACAAAAACGCAACGAGAAAGGATTAAAAATACTTTTCTCCACTGTAAAATCATATTCGTATTTTGAATATGTTGTAAAACATACAATGGGACGGTCAGAAAAAGTAATATTTCTGATTAGATTTTGATAAATACTAAGCCGATGTAAATTTATAAAATATTTACTAAATATTTTTCTTTTTAAAAACATTATGTTTATCGTATTGCGTAATAATACTATCAATATTTCGAAATAATAAATAATTCCGATCCGACGTCCCTCTCGCCCTTAAAGGTGGTTTTTAATGATTTTTGTTACGTGTTTCCTATTTTGCCAATAATCTCTGTGATTAAAAAATACCTCGTATCTTTATTTATTCATTTCTATTTATTTACAGACAATCTTTTAATATAAGCAATTGTTAAATAGATTGATGTGCATGTACTGTACATTATTTACAGACTAATAATTTTACTTGATTCAAAATGGGAAATGCTTATTTATCGAAGAAAGCAATTACTTTATGCCTTGACATTTTATTTAAGACGAAATTGTTTGCCACTTTATTTTGCGTTTACTTATGCATTATCGATCGATTTCGGTTGAACTCAACCTTCATCAATAACGTACACATATAAACTAAATGAACATACAGAGATATATCATAATGAGACATTTAACCCAAAGTCCGATTTTAAGAATGTTCCCTTTCTTCCCCATCCCTTCCCCTACCCCTCTACCTCCCCCTCTACCACGACCCCTCTGATGCTCTGTTCTACTCTGATGTACTATCTCTTTCCCCCATTTTTTACTATTCACATACTCCTGATGATAACAGTACTGCTGTCGAAACATGTAGATGTTGATGTTTATTTATAAAGTGGTGTAAACAAAGTATATTTTTTAATAAATTAATTAGTAAACTTTTCTTTTAAATGTACCAACACAAACATTTCAACATTTTTATCAAGTTATCACACCTGTGTTAGATAATAAAATACAGCTCAATCATTATACTCTCTCTCATTCGTCTTCCCACTTTATTTTGCCATAAAAACAATAATATTTAACAAAAGCCCGCAAAAAAACCTAATTTATTTGGTCACATTCCATTGCTGATGACTGTTATTAATTTGATGAGTTTTCTTAACCCGTTGCCTTCCAAAAAATATTTATCTCCTGCGGTCATACTAAAATTATTCATTACATGTTTTTGTAGAATAGCTTGGATATAATACGAAAATTATACCAAGTACCTACTTATTATTTAAAACGTTGAAGAAACCCAGCATTATTTTTCTCTGTCTTTAACTTTGTGAAAAATTTGACGTAAAACAATGAATTGATTAAAACCTTTCTCCGTGTTTTACATCACGTGGTATAACAAATTTGATTTAAAGATCAGTCCCAAAACTACACGCGTTGCATGATGCCAACTCAAGAAATACTGCGAATGATTTATTTGTAAATTCTATACGGATAATTGTAATAATCGTCAAACTGTACATGTACATTCAGACATTTTGATATAGGTATATTTTATGGACTACAAAATACATAATAGAATTTTATATAAAACGTTCAAAATTGCTTTCACTGGTTTTCAAATTGCACCTATTTTCAGACATTTGTTAATGTATTTCATAGAATTTAAAGTTCACAGTTTGAGAATTTTCGCTTTTTTAAACTTGGTTTCTTAACTACCCATATAAATTTTACTGATTAATCATTTGTGGTATTCCTTGAGTTAGGAACCTGCAAGATTTAGGGTCATTTTTGAGTGCTGGCCCTTAATAAAGTGGTGGGGATAAGGAAAGGGGAATAGTTATAGGGGATAGTAGAATGTACGTGACTTTTCAGATCTGATCCCTAAACACGGCTGAAGTAATTCCGAATAGCGATTTTACAATCCTACTGAGCAACTGTTGAACCTACATTTTGTCTCAACACTGCTCAAAGGCACAACTACGCTCTTCCCAATGCAGCTCTCAATTAAGTAACATTAAATGTACGATCAAGTTGTGGGATCGATTTAATTGGATTAAGCTCTGCTCAGTAAAGGACTAGTTGTAAAAAGTGTCAACAGATTGAAAAAATGTCACCGAAATGTCAATCGTCAATTGGTTCGTGAACTATTTTTAGCGAATTAGTTAATACCTAAATATTCTTATTCAATCGTTTTTTGGATGTCAGACACGTTTTTTTGTATTTTTGAAATATATTCGAAGTCACCTTATTTTACTTATTATATGCTACGTGTTGTCTTATTTTTCACGAAGGAGAAACATTAATTGTACAAAACGAATGTACTATTACTTTCGAGGCATTAGGAAAATTCAAGCATTTTTGAAATACAAAATGTTGGTTTATGTATTACACTATTTAAAACAAGTGATGCGCAAAATAAATACAATATGAACTCGTCTATGATAATTCAACATTAAAAGTTTTTCCTTCGATGTCTTTGTATTATCTATGAATGTGGGCGGGCACCCTTAGGATGACTGATGAATTAAATGCCTGGAAACAGGCGAACAGAAAGTTGCGCAACAAAATACTTGGCTGATCAATCGAAAGTTGGAAAGAACAGCCGTAAGAGTATTTACCACTCTAGTATCTAATTCCTCTCACTCTACCCTCACAACACGTACACCAAATGGGGATGCCTTGTGCAACCAATACCCACTTGGTTCCGGGCAGATGGAATGCTTCAAATCAAAAAATATAATCATTTACAAACAGTGTTCCATGCATGCAATTGTGTAACAACAGAGTAAAATCAATAAAATAAAATTACTTACCTACCTTAATCTTTTTTGTTTATAGTTTTTCTATTGTGTTCTAATTTCTATCACTTATCTATACATGATACTATTATTTTTAGTATTTCTCCCAATAATGAATGTATCGCTTTCGAAACATGTAGATATCTTTATATTAAGTATATTATTTAATTCATCTTATCCGCTTGAAATAAAAAAAACTGTATTAAAACTAAACCATTAATAAATACATTGACAACATGGCTAGCTCAAAGAAGCTTTTTGTGTTAGAAATAAGAAAATGTTATTTTATTTAGGATTTATTGCTTTCGTTTAGGTTTTTATTTTAATAATATATTTTTGTAGAAATATTTAAGAGTAATATTCTTGGTAAAAATTTATGTTTTAAACATGCGACATATGTTTTTTATGTTTTTATTTTATGTATTGTTTTTTTAATGTTTTTATTTTACATATATTCTAACCTTGTCTGTAAATTTTATGTTTTAAATAGCAAGCTCCCGTTAGACAAACTACAAAAAAGTAGTTTATTGGGACTTTTTGAAGTGTATTTTTTTTTCTCTTCTAAAATTAAATAAAATAAAAATCCATAAAATCAGTTTGACTTATTATTAAAAAAAAACTTATTTTATAGGTAGAATTTTGTGAATATTTACTTTTAATAAAAGCAGCTTGATAAATGAAGCTTCATTTTAAGCTGCTATTGAAAGGTCGGAGGGATCAAAGCCTAGTCCAGATACTTGCAACCCTGGAAACTCCCAAATATATTTGGTTAGAACGAGCACTATTCATTGTCAGAATTCATCAGATGGATACTCAAAATTCATATCTTGAGAACATCATATTTCCATTAAATTAAAGTTGTCACCCTTATTTCGGAGATTTCCCCCAATTGACCAAAAGATTTGGTTTAATAATTCTAGACAACTGCGAAAATTTGTACCGTTTAACTGCTTTTATTTTTATGTTTTTATTATTGATATGTAAATACCGTTTGAGACTTCTAAGAACTCGAAACCAGTAGAAATATGAAATCCTCATTTGGGGTATGTTGTGAGACTGGGAAGAGAATAGGTAAAAGACATGGGGTAGAAGAAGAGGGAGATTGACAAGCACCTGACTATTCATATCAGATCAGTAAACATGTCTGAAGCCATTTCAAGAAACCATGTCATTTAAAAGAATTTATCAATCTGAAGGCTTTAACGCGAAGAACCAGTTTTCGTTTGCTTGAACTTCGTAGCTAATTATATGAAAAATATTGTTAACATGAATAACCAAGTAATCAAACATGATAAAATAACTACAATTTACGTTATTATTCAGCCCTTTGCGATGCCGTTGATGAAAACCTTTCACATGTTCTTTTTCGTGGCGCTGTTTTCACACAAATCACTCCGTTTAAAGTAGCTAGGAATAAGTATTAGGTATTTCATGTTTACCCAAAAACCCAATGATTAAATGTCAGACAAGGTTGCGAAGTCCGAATTAAATCCTGGCGTATGAAAAGCCTAAATATAAACTAAATATAAGGAATCCTCTTTAGCGTAGAATACAGTTTTCTTTAATAATTTAAAAAAAAAATAGCTCGAATAAATGAATTAATATTTACTTTGTAATCACCACTTTATTTATATATACATATCAACATGTTTCGAAATCGATGCTTTCCTCAAACATTTTGACATGTGTATATTAATATGGTGGTGATTGCAATGTAATTTTTAATTCATTTATTAATAATGATGCCACAAGATGAATACCAATCGTTTGAATAAATTGTTAAATTAACTCTACTTGTGCTGAAGTAATTTGAATAATTTCGTCTTAAAACATAAAGAACTTAGTGTATTACAGGTACGTAATGAAAACGATAACAGTAAAGCCGACAATACGCATAAATACATTAAATACCAAAGTAACGTAAGTAAATGGAATGAAAGCCTATTAAGGAGAAAAATGTTTTCATAGAATTAATCGAAAAAGTGTGGAATTCTTTAAAATTGTCATTTATCTATGAATTCTTAATTTTGTTCTCTGGTTTCATTTGAAGTTTTGTATTTCACTTCAAGACAAATTTTAATATTCGGGAATACCAAAAGTCCTTAATAGATAATAAAAATATCAGTCTTTTCGATAAATTACGGTGATTCTGAGAATTTTGTTTTTAATTTCCAAGAAAATAGTGTTTTCAACAAATTACTACTTTCAACTTTTATTAATTAATGCGGATCGGGTATCAAAAGCAACATTTTCAATAGACTATAAGTTCTGAGAATGAGAGTGGGGGTTTTTGTATCACTTAAATGTTTAAGAGGAACGGCGGGGCTGCCTGTTTCATGTATAACTTAATTTGGGAGTTGAGGCCAAAATACCCATCTAAACGGAATGACATATTTTTTTTAAATTAAAGGCTTAGTAAATATCTAGTACGGATGAGATGTATTTTATTTATTTTTGTTTTAAATTATGAAGTATATGCCATGAAAAAAAAAACAATTTTCATAATTTTAGAAGCAACTTAGAAAATTATTTGCGGATTTATTCTTTTTTTTAATTATCGTATTTACTATGTAAATATGATAACGTAAATAAAAATATAAAAACAAAACCTTTAAAAAAAACGCCTTTTCCGGTCGATATTTTAAATTATATACGGCAAATTTGTGTTCCAACGTAAAAAAATTAATTTAAAGTGCGCAATAATTTTTATTTTAACATTTAAAAAAATCTATTTTATATTTTATTATATGTTCAAAGTAGAGGGAGTAAAACTTTTATTTTAAATCACCGTTAACCCCCAAATAATTTTTAAAGATGCCTCTCAAATCACGTAAAGTCCATTCCTTTATTGGACTATATTTCATAATGTAAAACAAAAATAAATAAATTACTTCTAATCCGTAATAGATATTAACTTTACTAAAAAATGCCTACATGACTGGACGTCGTTCTGAAAAGATTGAAAAAGCAATGCTGTAACCTTTCATCGGTTTTACCATAATAAATATAGGTGTAAATTGGCTTTTTAAAGTTAAAAAACTCAAGGAGCACTTGATGTTGGTGCGCCGGTAACGCGGTACTCAAATGCTTCGAGCCGCGGCGTGGCGGCAAGCCGGCCGTGTTGCGACGTACGTTGTGTTCGTTCAAGGTCGGAATGATTCGGGCAACATCGACAACCGCTTTACCCCATATTTCGTTATGTGCGAGAACCATATTTTACACTGATTTTGTACGGAATGTAGACTGTATTTATATCTCTATAGTTTCAATAAAAAAAATTATACTATTAATCGCCAAAAATCTAAAATATAGCTCTGCTAGCTAAACAAAACTTCTTAGCCACGTGATAGGGGTGAATTTTAAATGTTTATTAGAATAAATTCTTAATATCAAAGAAAGATAAAGATTGAGGACGTAGCCAGCAGAGGAATTGAGCCCACGACGACGTGACGCCTGAATGAATAACGTTTTTATAAAATATTAAGACATGGACATCGATAGAAAATTTTATTTAAGTCAAGTTGATAAAGATAAGAAATTAAATAAAATTTCTCACAATTTATGAAATAATAATTTTATCCCCCTTCTAAACCAGCAAACCGTAAGCGAGCGATGAGCAGCGAGACTTATAACTGTCACTACAAACCTAATAGCATCTTCAATATTTTTTTCAATTATGAGCAAAAAAGCACTAAAGTCTGCGGTTTACGGAATACTATTTTTTTCTGAATTTTCGATTTCTGTTATTTATTTAGAATGTGTTACACATAAATCCTCTTTAAATTAATGAAAAAATAGTTCGTGCATTGTAGGCCGCTAGAGACGCTAGTATAGCATGTTTTCATCTCAATGTATGAAAAATGTCGGAAGCTAGGAATATTATATATTTTTAAGGTATTTTGATCTACACATAAAGGTAGGAATGTTATTCATAAGTATTGAGTTCACGCATCGCTGTTTCATCAACATCACATTTTCATTGTTGCAGATTACTGATATCTATTTATTCCAACTATACTTATATTTAACCTAATTTATACGCCACGTGATAATTAAATACAATACATATGTTTTTAAATGTCCCCTTTTAACAGTATCAGATAATCAGTAACAGATCATATCACAGCCGAGCTGTAGAACACAAGAACGAGTCGTAGAAGCGACCCGTTCGATGTGACAAATGCCAACCGTGCACAAATGCTGAGTGCGCGTTTGCCGTGTTTCCCGACTGTGCACCGGTGCCGAAGGGATCAATATCCCTAGTTCCTCAGAGCATCTTCTATTAAATTACCGATAGAAAAGGGACACGATTCCCACCTGACAGCTGTGCTCCAAAGATTGCAATCCGTTGTGTACTATTAAAGTATCTGCGGGATCTGTACAGTATGCCCAGCTTCTGAGAGGCTAACTTTACTCTTGCTTCAATGGAGCCCCCATATCTGAGCTGGTCTCTTAGGGTTATACCAAGCATATCACTGGAGGATTGTTGGGAAGATTTCTTCCATTAAAGGAGACTAGGTTTTCATTTTGATCCCTTTTAGACGTAATCAGACATGATTGGGTCTTTGAAACATTAAATTCGACGAAGTTATTCTCACCCCAGGAGGAAACCCTCGCAAGGTAACCGTCCATTCTCCGCTTCAAAGCCCTCTGAGCCGTTGGAGTTTGTGTGCCTTTTAGGGTCTTATCAAACAAAAAGCTATCATGGACAGTAATGTCATACGTGTAACAATGGATTGATGCACATGCCAAGAGGCCATTGATGTGCAACAAAAACAATGTCGGCGACAGAACCGATCCCTGTGGGATGCCAACATTTATTGAATGCAATGAAGAGATGAAACTGTAGGCAGTTTGTTGACAAGTCCTGGGTGTCAAACCCGGTTAAAGGCCTTATAAATGTCCAGTGAAGCCGAATCTCAACGTGACGTTCACCAGGCACCGCCCTGAAACATGCGTCTCATATGCCTGACGATCACCGTACCAGAGGTTTCATCGGAATCCGTATTGACGGTCGTTAATAATTTTGTTCTTCTTGAAGTACGTGAGCAGTTTGTCATTGATCACACGTTCCATTACCTTGGACAGAACTGATCTGATCGCTATGAGGCGGTAGTTGGCTGAGTAAGAGCGGTCACATTTCTTGGGTATGGGGTCAATGACTGCTTTTTTTTCCAATCAGAGGGCACAGAGCCACATTTCATGAACATTTTAAAGAGCTTTGTCAAAATTGGAGCTATTTCTGCAGCACACCTCTGTAACACCAGTGCAATTATTCCGTCAGTTTTATTAGCTTCATTTACATCTATCCCCCGTAAGACATTGAGTACATCCCGATGCCGGATCCTCAGCTTTTTCATATAGAAATCACAGTAAGTAACCGACGGCGGGATGACACCTTGATCATCCAGGGGCAAGTTTTCCCCGAACATTTTCCCTAAATGGTTTACCTTTTCAGTTGAGGTATTTGCTAGTAAACCGTCAGGTCTGGTAAGAGATGGGAGACTGGAATTTTTGAATTTACAGAACTTGCGACCTATGGAGCCCGCTATTAGCAGCGACCAGAATTCTCTGCTGCTAAGCGGGATACGATCAAATTTTGACCTATTGATGATTCTCTTGCCATTTTTTTATATGCTCATCTGTTTTCTGATGTTTGAGATATGTTGTAGGCTCGGTAAGTTGCGTTTAGTCAAACTGCTTCGGAGCATTGTCAACTGAACTACGGTTTTGAGCCTACACCAGTTTGTTTAACGGTTGACTAAATGAAGCCGCCCATCGCAGATGTGACGACTTCACCAATTTAGTGGGCACATTTGAAAGGATCCGAAGTCTGCAAACAGACCACTGATCACGGGGAAGAATTAAAGTGAGCCCGCAGACCGAGCCAATCTGCTGACCGATAGTGCCACAATTTTCTCTTCAGCCTCTCGATTGGCGGTCTGAAATTAATAATATTTCTATAAGATTCTAGTTTCCGTATTAATGTAGGAAATGGTAGCTTTTTGATGAAATCAATTTACCTGCCATTACCCGTCAACTTATCGGCTTTTCATCTACTTATTTAATTTCCAAGTAAAAAAAGTTTCTCCGTAACATATTTGATTCGGTAATAACATTTGTTGAAATATAGAAGGGTTCATTGAGGTAACAACAATGTTCATCTTCAAAAGGGTATAAACCATCTAGGTAAGGTTAGACGATATTAGATTAAAAAAAAGTTTTACATAAGCTAGCCTTAGAAATACGAGTAAATCAAATTACGTGTTCTTCAGTTTAACACCTCGAGGGTATTGTGTTTTTTTATACTTTTTTGTGTTTACTTTAGCACTCTTTTTGTGAAAATAAGAAGAATGCTAAATAAATTTGATTTTAGAAAAACTAAATCATGTTTAGTTCAATTGACAATAAATGCAAATTGAAATTTCATTTTTTTTGATACCGCACAGTTGTTACAATAACCCCCAACTGTTCATAGCCAGTAGGACTGTGGCATCAATAATAAAATTAGAATAACACTATTGAGATCTGGTCACTTTTCACGGCTAAAGATATTTCAAGCAAAATTTCTATTTTGAAAGGTTATCTTTCACCGGGGCGATACTGAAAGTATCCATATGCCACTCTGCACTTGAGTAAACAACTGACATCTTTTTTTAAATCTATACATGTTGAATAATTAAGTTATATACTTGTTTTTTTTTACTGAACTGTAAAGTTTCGTTGTGTTCAGTGTGCTTTATTAATTCTTTGTAAGCATTCGTACCAATGACGGTTTGTGGCCTATCTCTTTAGGAATTCAATCGAAGATTAAAAAAGGGAGAAAAAATGTATTATCTGTAAATCCTACTATTTTGTAATTTTTCCCAAGATCTAAAGGAATTTCATTATATCGTTTCACCAGAAATTAGCGACTTGGCAACAAGGTATATTTAGGCGATTAATTAAAACGCTTATTTATAACTATTGTAACTAACTAACTAACTAACCATCACGCCGTTTCCCCACAAGGGTAGGCAGAGAGGACGGACCGCCAAAAAACTCGATCTTGGCATACACTTCTTGCTTCATTCACATTCATACAACGTCTCATACATTCTCTTCCGACTTCTGACATGGCCCGACTCGAGTATTTGATTCAGTTGATCGTACCACGTCTTCCTTGGACGTCCCCGGCTTTTTCTTCCATTCACATTCGCGTCATTTATTCTCCTTACACTCCTTTCTTCATTCATTCGCTCTACATGCCCAAACCAACTAAGCATCCCTTTCTTAATCATGCTCACTACGCTTACATCAGCCTTGCATTCTTTACGAATCTCAACACTTTTCACACGATCATACATGGTTTTACCACACATTCGTCATCTCATTTCTACAGCATTCAGTCTACTTTCATCCTTCCTCTGCCAGTTCCATGCCTCACTGCCATACATCAAAGCATCAGCATTGGTATCAGCACTCCATTGTGGACTGCTAGCTATAATTATTGTAGGTTAATAATTATTTGTAGGTTAATAAAAAAACGTTCTAAATACGAAAATCATAAATGGCGCAAGAAACTGGTCGTTTTTTTATGTGAAAAAGTAGCATCTTTCGTAATTAACTCATTTTATTGACAACTTAAATCACGATAATTAAAAAAAAAAAGAAAGATCTGCAAAAAAAAAGTTTGGTGTTAACAAGCCCCATAGTCGCTGCGGGCCCGGGCAGCTAACAGATTCCGAAGGTTTGCATGCTTCCACAGTTTGGCACTGAACTGAAATGAATACGTGTTATATTAACTATTTCTTAGAAAGGAAAGTCCTTCAGGTGCTGAATTCATAACGCACGTATAGGATTTATGTTGGACTTGCTGTCGGCCAGTATTAATGCAGATGGGTGGATTTTTGATAACCCAATTTGAATCAGGTGCTGTTTAAAGCGTGGCAAAATTATACAGCACATTTGTCATATTATCACTGCACAAACGCACTTTAGAGAAAACCGCTACTGATTCTTACCTATTTTACTTTTCACATCCTGTCTTCATGTATAGCATATTCGTATAATTTATATTACTTACTGAGAATTACTTGCAATAGATAGATGACTGAACCATCATTAAATCCAACTATTGTAACATAAAATAGCTTTTACTATTGCGCTTAAGTATTATTCGCATTGTTTTATTTTGTGGTATTTAGAAATGTATTGTATTGTATTGTATACAAAACAAAGGATAACTAAATAACTTCTACTGTGTGGGCTCAAATTAAATTGTTTTTTAGCTTCTCGTGCCGCCCACTAATGATGTGTACGCATTTATTATACCATCCACGCATTAAGAGGAACGGCTGCCCGGCCTGTTTCATACAAAACTTAATTTTGCATTTGAGGCCAAAATACTCAGCTAAACCTAATGATCTTTTTTTTCATCGAAAAGTATAGGAAATATCTAGTACGGATTAGAAGTAATTTATTTATTTTTGTTTTACATTATGAAATATGGTATAGGCCATTAAAGGAATCAATTTTTAATGATTTTAGATGCACCTTTAACAATATTTGGGGGCTATCAGTGATTTAAAAAAAAAGTTTTACCCCGTCTGCTTTGAAAATATAAAGAAAAAAATTGTTATGCGCATTATAGTCGACTTTAAATTAAATTAAAAACTACTAATTTTCCACACAAATTTTCCGTACATGATTTAAAATATCGACCCCATTAAACCTTTTTTTTAAATGATTTGTTTTAATATTTTTATGTAAGTAATCATATTTTCATAATAAATATGATTTTTTTTTAAATACAGTAAATAATTTTCTAAGTTGCCTCTAAAATCATGAAATTTTTTGTTTTCTCGGCATATACTTCATAATTTAAAAGAAAAATAAATAAAATACTTCTCATCCGTACTAGATATTTACTAATCCTTTAATTAAAAAATATATATCATTCAGTTTGAATGGGTATTTTGGCCTCAAATCTAAAATTAAGTTATGTATGAAACAAGCTGCGTAGCCGTTCCTCTTAAGCATACTTCAGAAGTTTGTTACATCGTGCGGGTAGACAATACAAAATGTTATGTTGCAATTTCAAGTTGGTTGAGAGGTCCGAAACATCAGGTTACCACACAGGCGATGTGAATTGAATCCTCTGCTAGCTAAGTACTCTATCATTGCACAACCAACATTTACGCATATTATGATGGCAGAACTCTGAATGTTTGTCTTTCTTTTAATATCGAATTAAAGAAATGCAAAGTAGACTCCAGAACAAAACAAAAAAGTGTTAGAATTTTACAGTAGCTGTGCCTTTAACCCTAGAAGACCTATTACTAAGTCGTTTCGACTAAGACTGCGTGCATTTTATGCTCAACCTCTCCAAAGCGTCAGTCACACGATGAGTTGTCACCACCTCTTCTTGCCGCTAATAATAGGTACACGTTTTTGATGCCACTGTTCAAATAGCAGCAATGAAATAGCTCGTGTCCAGGGTTTAACGAAAGCGGTGATCGCGCTAGTTCTCCGTACCAACTCAGTCGCCGACGAGAACTTGAAGGGAGTGACCGCGCTACCGAGATAGGTGCCGCTATTTTCGATGTGCAATACCCTTATTAGTCCAGTCTGTGGTAAATACAAGGTGCACAATGTATCATATTATATATACCAAAAGTAAAAAAAAAATTTTTTAGGAGAATGAACCTTTCAAAATTGGTTGTGAAAAACCAAAAAAAGCAAATTTTAAAAATTAATTCTCTTGGGTTTTACGTCACCGCTTATTTTGATGTCGAAAAGTTATAGCCGGTAAATTTTTTTTTAAATACTATAATCTACAAATATGGTAAATATTGTTTTTTAGCCTTTAAAGTAGTTTTTTTTAAAATAACATACACATTTGAAACATCCGCACACAAAAAATGTCATTTGTGAGGGTAGAAATTAGTGTTAGTCAAAATGACAAATGATTTTGAAATGTGTTCACGTATAAAAAATATTATACGTCTTCTAGGGTTAAAAGAATTTATTTTGTATATTTGTTTTTTGGCATCTGTAGATAAGGCCCGATCATCGCATTTAATATCATATTATCATAGCTTTTCTAATGTACGCCAAGATTACTACAGTTTAATTAAAACACTTTTAACCAAAAAAATATATTGTCAAAAGCAATTGCTCCATTATAAAAAAAAATAATTTATAAAATAGACAGAATCCTGCGCAATTCTTTCTAGATAATTTCCATCTTCAATTCCATATTTTCAAACTCTAACATTAAGGGCGAGAGGGACGTCGGAGAATTATTATTCATTAATTCAAAATAATGATAGTATTATTACGCCATACGATAAACATAATGTTTTTAAATATAAAAATATTTATTGAATATTTTATAAATTTACGTAGGCTTAGTATTTATCAAAATCTAATCAGAAATATTACTTTTTCTGATCGTTCCATCGTTTTTTTTACAAAATATTTAAAATGCGAATATGATTTTACAGCGAAAAAAAGTATTTTTAATCTTTTATCGTTGCGTTTTTGTAAATAAACATAACCAAAGATTTGTAATCCGCATTACAAAAAAAAAACATTAAAGTTACGTAATGTTCATAGAAAAATTAAACCACCCACTGTTCTTTTTTTTAATTTATCTTATCGACAAGTTACAGAAAAACATTCACAGCATGTTTTAAGGATATTCAACTTCTTAAATGTTTTTGTAAAACATGGGTACAACGGTCAGAAATGTATAATATTTCTGATTATATTTTGATAAATGAAACCCATGCAAATTAAAAAAAAACTTAATACATATTTTTTTCTTTAAAAACACCATGTATATCGTATTGCACAATAATATTATCATTATTTTGAATTAATAAATAATAACTCTCCGACGTCCCTCTCCCCGTTAATATATATATCTCTATTAATATTTGACCAGAATTCGATCAAACCAAATTGATAATTGATTGTTTTTTTAAGTGTTCGTACAGTAGATTGGTTCATGTCTATTTGTGTAAATCGTGAGTGTACTAGATTAGAATTCAACTAGGGAGTTTGCTGAAACTTTTACTAAGCACAACCTTCCAACAATAATATTAAGTTTAATCTTTGCTGTTATTTTAGCAAAGGGTTCGCCGTAAGGGTTGTTAGTTGATTAAGTTGAAGGTAATGTGATGTGTCTCGCAGCGGGTGTCAAGAATATGTGGGCAGCGACCCTCATGAAAAATGTTGATGGAAATCAACCCTTAGGGCCGGGAGTTGGACAGCGGCATTTAATTTGCCCTGACGAGGATATAAGTCCCCAAATAAGAATAGCGGAAGACAAACGTTTCCGGGAGATAAGCAATTATATAAACTAATAACTATGACTATGGGTACGCTTAATTCGAATCCGGTTACTTGGAAATAAACGCGATCTAAGAAGTAGTCATAAAAACCAAATTTTAGTCGTATTATTGAGATGTACGAATATTCTGCTGAATTCAAGATATATAAATACTAGAGTAGACCCGTAATATATAATTGGGTGTGATAATTGTAGGATTTGTGAACATAAAAAAAATAAAAACCTTGTTATTAATATAAATCTGAGGGTTTTTTTAAATTTAAATAAAAAATTTAATTTAAAAAATATTATTGCTACGGCCGAGAAACGAACCCCAATTAACTGCTTTGAGAGCAACTATTCAGACCATTACACTACCAACTGTTTAAAAATCATTATATGTTTTTGACTTTTAGAATGTCACGTACTCACATTACATCCGAATTTATGTTGCTTATTTGCATTCTTCCAGTAATATTTAAAATATGTGGAATATTGTTTTCAAAATACGTTTAACGAATGTGTATGATATTTTCAAGCATTTTTTTAATATATTTTCGAACTTCAGCAAATTTTTAGTTATTTGTTTCTTGCCGGTTTATTCCAGAATTCTAAACTTTTTTACGTTTATTTGTTCGTTTATTTAGGGATATCTTTGTAAATCGCTTTTGAGCCGGTCCTTAGGGAATACTTCAGTTAAAATAGACTTTCTTCATATATATAATTTTGATTTCATCTTCTCAGAAAAGTTAAAAATAACATTTAAATCGCAATCGGGTACCTCATTAAATTATAAGGATCTTTATTTCATTCCGAAATAGACTTTAATGTGTTTCTTCAGTTTCTTTTAAACATCCCCCTACAACATTTTTAAATCTGGTGGGAGGATATCGTTATACTTTATGTCCTTTTGTATATTTAATCATTGGGGGGGATAGAGATCTCGGAGAGGGATTATTTGTTAATTCGAAATAATTATTAACCAACACGATAAATATAATGTTTTTAAAAAGAAAAATATTTATTACATATTTCATAAATTTTCATAGCAAATATCAAATTCAAACCAGAAATACGACATTTTTCCCACCGTCATACATATGTTTAAATGAATATTTGAACATGTTATATATCCTAAAAAAATACTCTGATGGTTTTTCTTTAAAATAATGAAAAGAAATTTAAAAAAAAAAATAATTTAAAAAAATTGGGTTCAGTTTCACTTTTTTCATAAACATCAACTAAAATGTTCCTTTTTTAACGGATTACAAAACTTTTATTTAAGTTATAAAAAAACAATTATTTTCCTCAACGTAAAATATTATTTTATTTTTTTAATATTTTGTACAACGTACATAGGACGGTAAGAAAAAGACAAACTTTTGATTTGATGTTGATAATTGCTAAACGTTTGTAAATTTAAAAAATAAGTAAAAAAAAAAAATTCCTTAAAAACATGATGTTTATCGTATTGCTTAATAATATTATCAATATTTCAATTCATCAATAATCCCTCTCCGATGTTCCATTCCCCCGATCCGTGCGTAATATTAAATTGAATTTCATGCAACCTAACCAACGGTTGCTTAGTTTTTGAATTTAATATAATAAAACATTTTTCTTTAATACTAAACAAAATAAAATCATAAATCATCGATGTTCTTCTTCGTTATTTTTATAACGATATTTACGACTAACCTGCCAGTCGATTTCTCCGTGCGGTCGGGAAAATACCCTTATTTATATAAATAACCCATTATCCAATATAGTTATCTTTATTTATTCGAGGCATATAGGAAAAAAAGAAAAACTGTGTGGGCTCTACGGAAAATATTACCACAAATACGAAATGGTCAATAACCAATATCTGGTAATAACCTCTGATCAATAACGACCACTAACGCCTCCAAGGGGTAAAATAACCGATAAGTGATGTGGCCTTAGGCTGTTTTGGTCTTAGTTCCGTGAAAGGGTATAAAGAATGGTTGGATAGAATAATTTTATTTTTTAAAGCGAAATTACCGAAACGTGGTGAGTTCTTTTTTAAGCTTATTGCTGCTTCTTGCCCCAGTTATAAAATCATATTTGTGAGGTTTATCAAACTAGGCAATCAACGTAATGATACTCCAACCTGACCAACCCCCATGAACAAAAAGTATTTTTTGCGCTGTATCGGAATTGAACTCACGACCTCACCATACAAAGTAGAATATATTAGCTCCGTGTTAATAATGGTACAGATATCTGTGAATTGAAGAAGTGGAATTTATATTAAATAAAACCATCGCTTTTTTATATATCACGTATTAATAATACTTTAATACGAACTTAACACTTGAATAAAGCTTCATCAGGGTAATTATAATTAGTTTTTATACTTACTCTGACAAAGTTTGATCTAAGCGAAACAGGTTGGCGTTAAAATATATCGAATTAGTGGTTACAATTTCAAACCACCCAGTGATTGCTTCTTATGAAAATATGAAATTATGTATTAAGCGAAAAAACAGCTAATTAATAATAACTTTAAATTTTAAATTTTGCTTCACAGATATGAACAGATTTTTAACTGTGCAATCTTATTTAGATTTTTAGTTTTAATTATTGTTATTAGATATCAAAATAAATGTGTTTTAGATTTTTGTGTGATGTTAAAAGAAACGTCAAGCTATGGGTCCAGAGAAATTCCTTATCAGAGATAATAAACTGATATTTAAAACATAACAAAAAGCAATGAAAAATAGATAATATTATCCATACCTTTAATGAAATCCGAAAAGAGAAACGTCCACGTTAGAAAAATTAAGGGGCTGATTTTCAAAATGTGAAACGATGAACCTTTCATTGTGAATCTGGAAAAAAACAAAAATTTTATGTTATTATTTTTTTGTACAGTTAAGCACGTTAAAGGTGATTTAAAAATATAAAATATTAGTTAACATTTCTTACCGGTCACATCAATTACTTAAGTATGAAAAAATCCTTCAGATGATCACACAAAACTTGAACACTTCATTAAAAACTTCATAGAATTATCTAGTAGCGATATAAATTCACAACATATTTACTCAACTTCATAACGAATTACTTATCAATACATTTAAATCTAATTTTATAATTAATATGTTTAACGCACAAGCACTTATTTTAACGCTCTACTTAAATATAACAACAAAGCTCGAAACGAAATGAATTCAACCGTTTATTAGGGATATTAGATTACACAATTAAATAAGTATCACTTCAGCAAGCTTGAGGCTTGCTGGGCGCGAGATACGAGGTCCGGAGCACGAACGGGAAGTGCGAACGGTGCGTCCGGTGGAGCGGGAGCGAAGAAGCCTTATTGCGACCGGATATCGGCGTTGTTAGGTCGACGTTCGAGCAAAGACTGGCGTCGCGAGCGCCGCGGCGGCCACGTTCACACAAGCCGGTCGGGGGATGCGCGCAGTGCGTGATGGAACCTCCCTTCCTACCCTGTTCCGAATACAGCCTGTCCCAATAAAATTGATTGATGAAATTATTTACTGAATACTCTGTTTACATTGTCATTATTGAAATAAAGGTGGTTATGTTTTCGACTCTCTGTTTGAGGTCTTTTAGCAAACAAGTAAATGTGAGATAATCTCATTTCCAGTTTACGATACCCACAATTTTTTCGATGTTTTCGTGTTTTCGTATTTTTGTGGGAATTCGATAACATTTTTTCAAATCAATTTTTTTTTTAGTATGCTTAAATATGCGAGTATGTACGTATTTTTATACTTTAAAACTGTATCACCATCTGATGATGTTAAACATTTGAATCTGGTGGTGAAATAGTTATCAATCACGCTTAAAACTTAGTAGTTTTAACGTTTCTGATTTGCTTTCTTTGGGAACAAATTAATGATTTTTTTTTCAATTCCAAGTTTATAATTTTTTGTACATTCATACTGTAAAGTACTCTTTAGGGGGTTTGTGGTTTCAATGTAACTATATATTATGGGTATTTTTTTTTTAAACTTGAATAAGTTTCAATAAAATTTTGAGTAGTTTAGAATAAACTTTTTGAAAAGCGGCTGAATTTTTTAAATTTAATTCTAGTAAAAAAGAAATTACGCGCTTACTTACTCGAATAGAATTATTATCTAAATATCACGGGTAAATCAGTATAAAGAGATTTTTGTGTAGTGGTGTACTGTATCGTGAGACTACTGCAGGGTAAGAGGTGTTACAAACTAGTTCGAACCAGTTTGAACGACTATCAGTGTGCAGAAATACATTCAAACCTGTACTCTTTAAAATAGTTTACCTATACATCCATTTTAGTTTTTAAATCATATTTGGAAAAAATCAATTGTTTTATATACCTACTTACCTGCCCAGATGTTGGCAATACCCCGGATGCGCGTAGCGAGGTGAGTATATTCAGCAACAAATCGTATTTATTATTTCAATACCACAGGTGTGTTTTAAATAATAAATACGATTCCCTAATTTAATACCGGCAGACGGGTATTATTTCACGCGAAATTAGCTGGTGTAACTCTGTTAGGGGTTATCGAGTATTTGAAAGGACACTCTGTTTATACATCGGGCAGAAGATTCGAAGTAGGATATTTGTGGTACCGCTACCCCTTCCTCGGATTCTAACATCAGTCACCCTCGACTTAAACCACGAGCAGTTTACGAAGGAATGAGAAAACGTTAACTCATTGCAACAAAACATAAGCACCAAATTTGTATCTGTTCACCAGATTTTATTAGAATAACAAAATTATGCCAATTATTTCATCATTTATTTTTCAATGAATGCAATGTAAAAAACAATCACAAGGCAAAACACAACACGCTTTATCGAAAAAGAAAATTTAGAAGCATTTTACTTAAAATTTTTAAAATGTATTTGTAATGCCACTTTATTTTAATTAGAATCCAAATGTTTTGGGAGAAATTTTTCCACCAACTACATAGCTTTCCTATTCAATGAGACCCATGGTTTTTTTTTTAAATATCGTCGCTGCATTTATAATATAGCCTATGTGCCGTTTCGTACATATCTCAGAATGTATGGAAAAAATAGGATAGTAGGTACATCAGTTTTTTTTTAATATATCGTCGCTGCATGTATAATATAACTTATGTTCCGTTTCGTACATTCTGAGATAATCGAGAAAAACTGCTTTAAAAAATAATTGCAGACTAGATTTGAAAAACAAAATTTATAATTATTAGGCAAGTTTTCCTGCTTAGCAAATCTATTCTTTTTAGCAAATCTTGTCTTTGCAATTATTTTTTGAGCAGTTTTTCTCGATTATCTCAGAATGTACGAAACGGCACATAAGTTATATTATAAATGCAGCGACGATATATTAAAAAAAACTGATGTACCTAGTATCCTATTTTTTCCATATTTTAGTATAAGCAAGTTATGAAGCTCATATTGAATTTGACTTTGCGCACAAAATAACCTTTATTAACGTTAACGTCAAAACTTTATGAAAAGTTCTTTATGATTTTTTTTTTAGTTTTGAAAAACAGATCTCTTTTTTACAATTAATATTGTATTTTTTCAATGACTGGTTACAGGATTAAGTCTTTATGAATGAAAATTAAATGACATCAACAATGTTCATTTTGAAAATTTGTATCGATGTTTTCACGTCATGTGTGCTAACGCAAAGTGAAGGAAGGAAGATAACCCCTGAAACTCTGTATAGTGGCAACACCACAAAGGGTGTTAACCCATTCCACTCTTCATCTCCGTTCTTGAACAAATGTTTCCGACAACCTAGCCGTGTCCATCATCCGACATCTGGGTGACATCTGCCGAGATATCTTACAAACAAATTAATTCATAATCCCTTAGATAAAAGAACACCCTACGTTTACCCTACGAATTACGGCTTATCGTGCGCAGAAAATCTACGTGGATATATTTCTTGTTCCTCGCGATGTAAAACAATAATTAGATACGTCTAGCCACGTTTTACGATGCCTCCTTCCCCAGGCCTTGGAACAATTCGCCCATTTCACTCATTTTATGTTCTCTCCTGTAGTTTGGGCGTGAGCAAAGTTAGAGTTTATGAGGCCGACTGAAGATTTGGATGGGAAGTACCGTAATTGTTTGTGGTTCCTTCATTTGAAAAAGTAATTGGAAAGAAGAAGTGGAATGGAAGAAAGTAGGAAGTGGTGAGTTTCTTTTTGCCAGTGGTTTTTGTGTTTTTACCTGGAGAAGCACCGGTATTGTTGTATTACAAAAGTACGAGTACGATGGATGAGTGTTCCACATTCAACTTCTTCCATACACTTTGCAGTTGTCTCGAATGGAAAAGCTTGAAGCTGTACACAGTTTAGACGTTCTCTCGTTCGAGAATATTCCCAGCTATCTCTCTTGAAACTTTCAACGTAATAATTAAGGTAGGTGCTGGCTGAAATTAGCAACATGTACTCTGTATGCACCTAGCCGTGAAACAATTATTATGGAATGATATTCTGACTATATAAAACGTTATTAATAATCAATTATTTCCAGGAAACATTGTTGTATTTTGTAGGTTGTAGTTTTTTTTTTAAGTTTAAATTGATTATTTAAGGAAATATTAGTCATTATTTGTAATGCTGATGACTGAATTGCAGCGAAAAGAAATTCAGTGTTCAAAAAGTGTAGAGGAAAATAAATTCAACAAACATGTATTTCTTATACTTACAACCATGCGCCCTTGAAGTGATTTTTCCACGAAAACAATGTTAAAAAAATAATCCGTTTATTATAACACCGAAACAAGAACCCGTTAAGAGTAAACCGATCAATGTTTTGATAGACAATGTTGAAAAATCGACTACTTTATTTATGAATTCTCTTTGTATATTAAAAATACAAGCAAAAAAATCAACATAAAACGACTTTAATTATACGAGCCTTGAAAGCGTCTGTAAAAAATGTCTACATTCTTTTTTTCATCAAAAAATGGGAAAAATTTTTCGAAATGTTAAAAATTAAATTCTGCTCAAATTACAAATATCATTAAATTTGTGATGTGATGCTTATTAGAAAATATTTAATTGCAATTATTTCCTAAGCCAGTTTGAAATCACTCTGACTCTCTGTGATGATTTATCAAACACGGGAAATAAGGGTGCACATTTTTTCAACACATCCTTGGCATGTGCCGTGCGATCACGCATCCATCATTCAGATTTAGAATATCCTCTTCTCGTGTTTGTTATTCAGGAAAATTGTCCGAAACCCTCCCTGAACAGATATCCATAACAATTTTCCGATACGTTCTCATTTGAAATTTTCCCTCGTTTTCACAATAAATAGAAGGCCTAGAGAATAGTTAGGAAAATATGATACATTTTGAATGGGTTGCTTGAATTGTTTATATTCCCTGAGAAGCTTTCGTTTACAGAATATTTTCTTAGCCCTTCCGTCTGGGGAGAGGGTCTTGTTTCTATTAGTGTTTCTTAAATATGAAAAACACATACTATCTTACCGACATTTCCTTAGATATATAATTTTCTATTTAATTGTCATAAGTAAATCTCAGAACCTTCCGTTCTACAAATAAATCAGAAATGTATTGAAAATCAATTGATTGAGACAAACAAATCTAAATAGAAATGAAAATTGAGTTTTTGGTATTTGTGTTCGATTTCCATGTGGTAAAATAACGTGTAAATTCAGACAAATACATGTTTGTTTTATTATTCATTTCAATGCCAATTTTGCCAATATGTCAAGCATAGAAAGTTTTGCTTAATGGAAACGATTTTAAAATATTGAACGTGAAACAATTTTTATGAATATACCATTAATATTTTATTAATGTACCGTGAAAACGATATCTGAGGACTACGTTTGTTTGAGAGGCCGTACAGCAGTGCCGCTGTACAACTAAACAGTTCTTGAACTTCATTATTTACGTTAATTGAAAATATACATTTTATGGTGAATAATATTTAATTGTATTGCTAACTGGCGTCGTAAGAAATTTCAACAGCGTTTTTTTAATCCGTAATTCTTATTGAATATTTTAATAATATCACCCCCAAAAAAGTAGGTGGTAAAGCCAAACGGAGTGACGAGTGGAAAAGTTGAAGGTTGAAAATTAGGTAACTGATAATTCAGATCTGGTCACTAAACACGATCAAACCGATATGAATTTTTGCAACATTTCAATTCTAAATTAAATTTACCGGGGCGATTATAAGAGCATCTACCAATCCGGAAATATCACCTTCTGAGATGAAAGAAGCAGGTTCTGTTTTGTCCTTAATTACATACATACCTTAAATATAAAATGGAATTTTAAGGTTATATTCATTTGTAATTCCAACAAAATATTGGTATTCAATTTGTGGCGTCATAATTAATAAACGAATTAAAAATATCTTTGTAATCGCCACTTTATTAATATATACATATCAACATGTTTCGAAAGCGATGCTTTTCTCATCAGGAATGTTTTTTTATAGTATTCTTTATATTATTGATGAGGAAAGCATCGCTTTTGAAACACGTCGATATGTATATATTAATAAACTGGTGATTACAAAGTAATTTTTAATTAATTTATTATATAAATTTATTTACAAAATCTAAAAGGTCTGTTAAGTACATTTTTTTACCCAAAAAGTATGCAATTCGTACCAAAGGGTCAAATAAAACACGTAAATTAATAAACGATGATGAAAAAGTTATATTTTGTTGAGTTCTCCTGTGAACACATAAAATGTTTTCAAATATATATGGTCATACATTATTCAACGGGAGCGGTCTCGTTATTGAATTCTGGAATTATGTAATAGTAGATTCCAGAACCAACCGTGGAATTAAATTGGGGATATTGATGGAATAAAAATGCCCACGCTAGGTATAACTTATTCTATTGGTATTTACTCCTAGATTAATACTACCTTCCTAGTATTAACATAATATAATAAAAGTCCACAATTGGTTAGAATTTTTCTAGTAGATGTAAAAACAGATATTCAGTAAGAAAAAACAGTACCTTTGTGAATATCGCCTAGTTTATTCAAACACGACAATCGGTTTAAATATTATAAGATATTTATATCTGCTTTGATACCGAAACCGGTTGGCACGTTTGAATACCTGTATCAAGTTACCAGTGGCGTGCAGTCCACAAAGGCTGAAAACTTGTGCCCACCCTAAGAAAAACTTAGCGTAAAGAGATATTTAAATGTATTAAAATAATACGACAAATAATATCTGATTTTTTCATGAATTTGGTAAACAAATTGAACGCTAGTTTATTCAGTTAATTACCACAATCACTGGAAAGATGATCATAAATGTTCCTTTTGAAATACTCAATGCACAATAAATTCATACTCCAACATAAAAAAATTACACACACCATACTTTTAATCGTGGTACGCCACAGTACGTTTTTTTTTTTTTAATATATGAATACCGCACAAGAGTCCCAACTGCTCCCAACCGTCTGGAGCCAGTGAGACTATAGCACCCTCAATTGGGAAATGTTGTGAGGCTGAAGGTATTGGAGAGGGGAAGGAGAAGGGGGAGAGGAAGGTAGAGAAATACCTGGCTATTCAGATCTGGTCACCAAACACGGCTAAAAGTCATTTCAAGCAACGTTTCAATTCTGAATGGTGGTCTTTCACCAAGCCGATACTGAGAGTATATTTCACTCTCGAACGTGCGCATACTTACTATATATTGTTTTTTAAATGAATTAATTGTGAAACACCACAAATTAATTAAATAAATTTTACTAGCGCCCTCTGGGATTTGAACCCGCGACCTTCGGATTCGTAGTCGAGAACCTTACCCTTCGACCATGGAGGCCGTCTCTACTAATGTTTCCTCAAAAAGATATTAAATGTCAATCTATATTATATTCAAAGTAACCTAGACATTCAAATCGAGTCAAACTAATCCACAGTAATTTACAGCACAATTACGAGTATATTATGAAAGGTTAAGTTATAATCAAAGCAAAAATGTGAATCTTTACTTAACTCAATCCAAAGAAATTTATATTAACAAGCTCTCTACTGAGATAACATCTAGATACCGCGATTGCGGTAATTTTAGGAATCAAAAGCGTTATACAAGAATTTATGTGAACTAGCAACTAGCTCTTTCCAATTAAATTAAAAACACTCGTTATCTATTCATAACACAAAGGTAGTTAATACCCAGCTTAGCTCGAAATTTAACACACATCAATCTAAATATTTAATAATATTGAAAAAAACTTTCAATTATAATATGAAATATTAGAATATGTAGAAAATGAAAAAGGTAAAAGATAAAAAGAATGGGATTCAAACCCAGATCCTCTACTCTTACTGTGACAAATTCCTTTCCGAATTACGCTATCGAGACCTAATTACATTCATCATTTTTATCAATGTCATCCTTTGAGAATTTCTAATATTATCATCAATTATTTCTAATATCTTATGGCGACCATCTTTTAGTGTGATTAGAAAGATCTATATTTTCATATGAAGCGGTAACTTGGTGATATGACATTATAATTTAAAAAATAAAACAATAACTTATAGGAAAGATCTATGTTAATTTTCGCAATTTGGACGGTGTATTAAATAGACCTATCCAATTTTATTTATTTATGGCATATTTTGACTTGTCCTGGTAAAAATAGATGATGTTGGTTCGAATCCCGGTCGCGATCGTTAGCTACCTTTTTATTTTCTTTATATTCGTGTATTTTGTATCATCGTTGAGAGTTGTTTATTTTATGTTATTCGCTGATTACGTATTACAATAAGGTTTGTAAACTTTAAGAAGTTAATCCTAATTAATTGAAAACTTATTTCGTAGCTCTCAATGGAAGTCACATGATGCAAGCTGAAATTACTAGTTCCGTCTGCTAAAAAAATCCATGTAAACATGCATTGGCAAAAAGACTGCCCTGCAGTATAATATAGATTTCAGTTGTCAACTTCCTATGGTAATCATTTCGATCATGTCGTCGTAAAGTGGAACATCTTCGAATTACATGGATTGTATTTTGACATATCAAATAAGTTTAATAAACGTTCAAAAAAGCAAAGCGAATTCTTTTTTTTTTTGTGATGATGTCAACGATGTTAATGTCCCCTACGTAAAGTTAGTTAAATAACTTTTAAATCGGTTAAACGCCGGCTTTTCCGATCGGTAACGTCATTTTTTTTTAATGTTTAGCTATTCTGGGAAAATTTCTTGTAACATATATATATACACATAAACACATCATCTGGTAAGACAGTACAATTTACAGAAATATTATTTTGAAAAAACATAAGTTATCAAGAAAACAGAATCAGGCGGGCCGCGCACAAATTTATCCTCGCCACACTACAGAAGTATTAGACCGCGGATGCTCGGCGTTCCGAATGAAGATAAATATTAACCAGTCAGTAATATATATTTTTTTTACATTGTAATGAAAAATTAGTATTGCGAACTTAAAAACTTTTTTAAAAAATATCATTTTTTTTAAAGCGATGTATTACAAAGTTATTGGGTTTCCATATTAATCAAAGCATTCAAAACTTATAACAATATAGTTAAAACGTAATTATTACACTGGAATTCCACAACAAACAATAGTCTCAATTGGGGGTTTTAAATATTTAAGACGAAAATGGTTTTGGAGCCCTGCTCGGGGGTGTAATTCACCCCTCCCGCCCTCCCAGCCATCAGAGGCACCATAAATCACCCTCCACTCTGGCGTATGATGTCTACAAGATTTGGGTGGTGCGTACCGATCCACCCTAGCCTCCGTTTAACTCCAAAGGATACCTAACTATCCGAGTTGACTAGTAAATGACCGAGATGAAAGGCGAATCGTGAACACCGAACACGTCAATGTTTGTGTTGAGTTGTATTGACTATTGATTGAGGAGCGTTTTCAATCTGTTTGTCTGCTTCACTTAATTAGATAATATATTAATTAATTCATACATTTACTCAAGCACGTCATATTGACATCAAATCAGTTATGGTACACACGTTATAATATATTACACATATGTAGATAAGTACTTACCCAGCACACTTATTAAGTAAATAAACACTTACTTTTCCTTTTTATAAACAATAATTATTAGCCTGAAACACTCATCCAAATTGAAAAAACTTTCCGAGAAAAGATAAATGTCGCCGACAGGACTCAAACCTGCACCCACACTTTAGATGAGTGTTTCAGGTTAATAATTATTGTTTATAAAAATAATTGTTACCCTTTGCGCTATGCACAAAAATCTTGTCTTAAAAACTTTAGTTTTTCAATTAATACTTACTTTTCCGTTTCCAAGATGGCGATCGATATTACCTATCTTTTTAAATCTTCAATACGTGTAAGCTTTTATAATACTAAGTTTATATATTTATTTTAAAACTAAATAATCAGTAATAAATGATAAAACATGTCATGGAAGAACTATTTATTTTTTTGCAAATGTAATCATGGAAATTCGTTTCATGGAAAGTTAGAGAAATTCGGCAAATACAATATAATTCACGGAGAATAAACACCAAACATTTGAAAAATCTTAAAAACTAAACTTTATGTCGAATACCTTACCAGAGAGCTAAGAAAATAAGATTTTCGTTTTGGGATGGGGTGAGGCAGAATAATAGGAAAGATCTAATCGGAGTAAAGTATGAATTTACGAGTACAGTGTGCTAGTTCAGCTAGCATTTTCGTCTTTTGATTTTAGGGTTGAAGAGGTTAAACTGATGGTAACTGTAATTAAATAATAGTAACTACTAACAGTAAGTTTAATTGCTATACATGTAAAAAAATTGTAAAGTGCAACAAATGACTTCATTTTGTTTAGAAAGCATGTTGCAGTAAAAGTAGTTAAATATTTAGTTTGCCCTGGTATGCCTGCTAGATTCCTACTTGTAAATAAATTAAGGAAGTTCGGACAATCTACGATAGACGTTGCAATATTTTGAAGGAATAATACATCCGCAGAGATACTTCGGTTTCCCGAAGACGACATTTTGAAAGCTGCGGCCGAATCGTTTTGAAAGGCTTTGTGGTACAAATAGGTTGCTCAGAAACTAAAGTGCAGAATTGCACTTCCAATGTTCCGACCAAATATTTAGTGGCACCCTGCTAACCAATTATTTGAAATATTCCAAGGTATTTCAATAACCAACATTATCAGGTATGTTAACATACTCGTATTTCGTCGAGATATTCTTACACTTTTTTTACTTCGTTTCCTAATAATGATTATCGAATATTTACTTTAGGTATCGAGTTTCTTAACTCACTGCTTTTCATTCCTTCTTAGATCAAATAATGTTATTATTAATTTAGTGTCGCGTAGGTTTTCTTTGAACGTATCGAAAACTTCATAACTACAGTGTTTACTTTGGGTGCAACGGAAAAACGATTTATCAATTAAAAATCGTTCCCACGTTAAATGTCTTCGGTTGAGAGGAAAAAATTACAAGTTTTTATTTATATTTTATTTTTATGTAATAAGGAAAGTGTTTATTTAGTTCTACAGCGGTAAGCGGCAGGTTATATTTGTGCATGATTCGTAATTTGTACGGAGACTGAAAATTTTCACCGATACGTACTCACTTTTTTAACCAGTCATTCACGTGATGAAATAAAACTATTGAACGCGGACACAAAGAATACAGCGCGCTATCGTTTCAACGAAAAGTATTTAGATAAATTCTGCTAATACGTCAATTTATAACAATAAGAGTGTTATAAATAATCTATACAGGACGCACTCTGAATATATTAGGTATTATTTGTTACCGATTATCGATATTACTAATGAGTAGAGACCTGAAAATTTCACGTTTGCGATAGTGGGAATTTCGTCATTTTAAAACGAAAAACGTGAATTATTCAAAACTCTCAATTTTCGAGTAAATGGAACAAATGTTCGTATCTTTCACGCGCTATTATTGTAATATTAGGTTCTATATATTACTTTATCTGTGATTTTGACAGGCTTGAATAGCCATAGAATGTAACGCAGCTAACTTGATATCGAAAACGTCGCGTATCAAACTATCATTCTTTTTTGATTTTAAAAATAATAATAGAAATAGTAATTTCAAAAAAATATTTTTAAGAAACGTAAAAAAACAGTATTTTAAAAATTCTACATAAAAAATGAAAAAAAAACATTCCTTTTCTGTTGCAAAATACCAAAGAAGGGGAATATAACATCGCTATTGTTGGAAAATGTCACCACTTAAAGTGAATAGTATCATCAATTTTCCCAAAAATATCGCGAATTCCACAGAAAATAACGCGAAATTCACGTAAAAATTATCCTTAATATTCAAGTCCCTACCAATGAAGATATGCTGCAAGGCGGAGGAATAATATTTAAATGTGATACTGCTCAAGAGTCCTGACTTCTCGTAGCCACTGGATTTATTCTGGGGCTGGAGGAGGTGAAAAGAGGGAAAAGAAAAAATATATAGTGCTTGGTTTTCAGATCTAGTCACTAAGCATAGCCATTTCGAGTTGTTTTTCGATTCTGAATCGTTGTCTCTCACAGGGTGACGCTGCAATGACACGTAGTTTAAGAAAGGTAGGTGAGATAGATGGTACATAAGAAACGTTTTTTTTTTATTTAATATGCATTATGTAAGATACGAAAGTGAAAAAAGTCGAGGACGCCTCAAGAAGACATGTTTACCTAGATCGAAAGGTCGGTTGTTATATAATATACTTTTTTTCGTAATAAAAAAGAACACAATACATTATGCATTGTATTCCGAAGAGTTAAGAAACTCATTGTGTGATTACATGCAGAACCTTCGATACAGTTTTTAGAAACAAACATACCTACAATTTAAAATACATAACTAATATTCACGGTACATAATAACAGTAGTAAGACACAATATTGCGTCGTTTTGAATTTCTTATCGACTATACCATTAATGAGCTTGAGAAAATGAATTTATCGTTGGAACGAGTTTTTTTTTTATAAAATGAATGAACTGAAAAGAGCAAACAAAAATTTTCCTTTATATGTAAATCTGAATAGCCAGGTATTCCCCACCTTCCTCTTCCCCTTCTCCTTCCCCTCCACAATACCTTCAACTTCACAACATTCCCCAATTGGGAATGCCATAGTCTCACTGGCTCCAGACGGTTGGGAGCAGTTGGAACTCTTGTGCGGTATTCATATAAAAAAAGGTATTAATTTTGTTATTTATGATTTCCGAAATAAATTAACCTGTACTTTACTACCAAGCAGTATTATTAAAATAATTTCCTATATTTCTTGATTTCCAATTACCGTTAATATTGTATACTTCCGAAAACTATTCCGAAGAGAAAGTCAACTACTTACGTTTCATTTCAAAGCATACTTTTCCCGAATAATAAAACATCAAAGCAGCTGATCGAAGAATCGAAACATCATTAATCAATCATTAATTTGAGGGCATGGAGGCTTTTATTTATCGTACCCTTTAGAACTTGTATTTGGACATAGGTCGTTTTTCTTTTTAGGCCATTCAACCACCGATTGTATAAGCTATTCTGCGAATTGGGGGCACGCAGGTTAATAAAATGATGTTCATAGTGATACGAGTATTGTTACGACATTGCTTTATGTAATTCATTCATTCAAATAATAGATTGGTTATGTTGAGATAGGTTAGTTTCTTAACGCACTTAAGGCGAGTGAATACACACGCGGAAGGGTAGCTTTATTTTTTTTCGTCGGTACTATTTTAATGGCAGGAAAGGCTTTGCTATCCGATATTTTCATATAGTTATTGTATACGAATATCTGTGTAAAGGTTTCAATTACATGTGTATGCATAAAAAATGTGATACAAGTATTCATGAGCTTCTTATCGTCTTGCCTTCCGTTGGGAATAATATCATATCATATTTTAACAATATAACTCTATAATGAACCTGTAAAACGAGAAATATTTATTATATTGGCACCTAAAAAGTGAAAGTTTTTTTTTTGTAATGATTTGGACAAGTCGAAAACAATTATCATTTGTAATTAAATAAAATATGTAGGAACATTTTATACTCTTATAAAATCACGAAATTAATCTAATTTAATAATGATATTATTAAGCTCTGAAAGTATTATAGTTTTTATTATTATAACAGCTGTTTCAGCTGTCAAAGCTTGGTCGAAAATAAAGAACTTAATAACATTATTATTAAATTTGATTTAGTATAAATTTTATAAAATATATTTAATAGAGTTCTACGAATTAAAAACAGTAACAATTTTTTTACCTAATCGTTACCTTTTTTTTACAATAACTCCAAACAGGAGACCCTGAGGGAAATAATTTCTCTCAATGCCTATATCATCTTTGGAGATGCTGTGTGGTGAGTGTTTAAGATTAAAGGAAGGACTGAAGGTGGGTCTTGAAGAGACCCATGTTGTAGGAGGGAGGAAACACAGAAGCCAATGTCAACCGTGAGGAAATGTTGGGCGTGCTTTTGGCATGTTTCCTGACTTTGTACCGATGTCAAAGAGATCGATGACACTAGTTTCTCAGAGCATCTTCCATTAAAATACCGGTAGAACAAGGACAACATTCCCACCTGACGTCTATGCCCCAAAGATTGCAATCTGTTAAGATAGGCGAATCTATCAAACGGACCGCCCGTTTCTGCACAGAGTCACGGGTTTTTTTAATATTTTGGGGCTCCTGACTAGAGGTGGCTGCCAAATTCTACAGTGGGGTGCACTTGAGTTTTTTACAGGGTCAGCAGTTGTATTCTATTAAAGTATATGCGGGCTCTGTACAGTGCGCCCAGCTTCTGAGAGGCTATTTTACCTGAACTGGTCACTTAGGTCACATATACCAAGCAAATCAATGAAGCGCTTGTTGGGAAGATTGATTCCATTAAAGGAGACTAGGTTGTCCTTTAGATCCCTTTTAGACGTATTTAGATATGATTGGGTCTTTGACACATTAAATTCGACGAGATTTTTCTTAGCCCTAGAGGAAACCCTCTCGAGGTAACCGTCCATTCTCTGCTTAAAAGCCCTCCGAACTCTCGGAGTTTATATGCCCTTTGGGGGGTTGTCAAATAAAAAAAACTATCATGGACTGTGCTGTCAACCACGTATCAATGAATTGGTATACGTATCAAGGGGTCTTTGATATACAACAAAAACAAAGTCGGTGACAGAACCGATCTCTGTGGGACGACAGCATTTATTGAATACGAGGAAGAGATGAAACAGTCAGCAACCGTCTGAATCGACATCTCCCTCAAAAAGTCAACAACCCACGTACACAATGATACGGAAAGTCTGTAAGAAGGCAGTTTGTTGACAAGTTCTCGGTGCCAAACCCGGTCAAAGGCTTTGGAAATTTCCATTGAGACCGTTTGAATCTCACCTTGGCGGTCTAGGCACCGCCTCCAAACAAGCGAAAAGATCACCATACGAGCGGATCCGCCGGAATCAGTATTGGCGGTCGTTAATAATTTTGTTCTTCATGAGTTATGTGACCAGTTTGTGGTTAATCACACGTTCCATGACCTTGGACAGAACTGATCTGATCGCTATGGGACGGAAGTTGGCCGGGTTTGAGCGGTCACCTTTCTTAGGTATAGGATGAATGACCGCTTTTTTACAACCAGAGGGCACAGAGCCACATTTGATGGATATTTTATAGATCTTTGTTATAATTGCAGCCATTTCTGCAGCACACCTCTGCAATCAGAGGTATTCACTAGATTCATCAACATCTAGCCCCCGTAAGACGTGGAGTACATCCCGTTGCCGGATCCGCAGCTTTTTCATATAAAAACCGCGGTGAGGAACCGATGGTGGGATGGCATTTTGATTCTCGAGGGTCGAGTTTTCCGCGAACATTTTCCCTAATAGGTTTACCTTTTCGGTGGCGGTATTCACTAGTAGATCGTCGGGTCTGGTAAAAGGTAGCAAACTAAACTTGCAGAAAATACGACCTATGGCCGTTCAAGTTGCGTTTGGTCGAACTGCTTCGGAGCATTGTCGACTGAACCACGGCTTTTAGCCTACACCAGTTTTGTTATCAGTGAATTGCATGAAGCCATCCATCGCAGATGTAATGACTTCACCAATTTCCTGGGCACATCTGGAAGAATCCGAACTCTGAAAACAGACAGCTGACTATGAACCAATATTATTTTCAATTTATGGAGTCATATGACAAAGTACGCTATAAAATTAGATAATTCTTCGGTGTATTGAATACCACTTTGAGAAAATCGTTCAAATGCATTCAATATTTTCAAAGAAATGGTTTAAAACAAAATTCATTTGATTGAACCAGAACCCTCGTTTTCGCCCGCTTAAAGTTTTTTTTTATATGAATACTGCACAAGAGTCCCAACTGCTCCCAACCGTCTGGAGCCAGTGAGACTATTGCATTCACAATTGGGAAATGTTGTGAGGCTGAAGGTTTTTTTGGGAGAGGAAGGAGAAGGGAGAGAGGGAGGTAGGGAAATAGGGAAATACCTGGCTATTTAGACCTGGTCACCAAATACGGCTAAAAGCCATTTCAAGCAACGTTTCAATTCTGAATGGTGGTCTTTCACCATACTGAGATACTGAGAGTATCTTCCACTCTGGAAAACAACAGTGTTAACAACGTCATAATAAAATTATAGTGTCAAATATTTTTACAGTGATACAGTGTGAATTTTACTTCAATTTTTCAGATGTTAAAAAGATATTTAAAAAAATATATGATAATATTTTTTCGTTTATCGCGTGTTGTGAAAATAACAAAATGTTTCAGTTTTTTTTTAATATTTTTTATATATTAGTTATCCATGACTATTACTGGACATTGACCGGTCGGTAGCTGAGGTAGCATCGCATCTGAGTCCCGGCTATGTCCTCCATCACGACACAAGCAACATCTTCCGCTTACTGTGACGGTAGTAGGAGATTTTCAAATATTTTCAGGTTAGTCGAGACCCGGGAAAATTTACCTGTCTTTAAAAAAAAAAGATAAAACATATTTGACGCCATAGTCCACTTAAATGGTATCTAAAAGCAAATACCGTAGAAATACTAATACGCGCAGCTCTTAACATTTACCATACATTGAGATGGCAACATGCTACACTAGCGCCATCTAGTGGCCCGACTTGAACGAATTGGGTATTGAAATTCCATACATTTTAATAAATTTTCCAAGTAAAATATTCTTAATAAATTATAGAAATCTAAAATTCATTAAATAAATATTAGGTAAACTGCATATGATTTTACTCCTTTTTTGATCATGTATATGACACCTATGATTTTTGATTACACTGGTAGCTCTGTCAAAATGCTGGCAACATGCTACCCTTCGCCTGTAGGGGCACGGGAAATAAGCCTCCGGACTGTATTGCTGTTGTAATAAATATTTTACTTTCTTTGTAAACAATTAGAACAGTGCGCGACCAGCGATCTTTAAATGTTAATACAATCCTCATAGCCTTTTTAAAAATATATATATACATGTGCAAAAACGGAGTAAATTCATATGTAGATCACCTAATGCTTATTTACTGAATTTTCGATTTATATAATTTATTAAGAATATTTATCACATAAAATCTATTAAAAATAATGAAAAACATCAATTCATATAACTCGGACCGCTAGAGAGCGCTATTGTAGCACGTTGCCATCAAATGTCAATAGCTGGAGATATCGTCATTTAAGAGTATTTGCTAACAGCTTGCCTTATGTACCCATAGTTCAAATTTATAAATTAAAACATTTGTTTGCTAAAACATATTATAGGTAGGTACTTAATCTCTCTGGATTTTTAAAAGGTTTTTTTTTTACTATGATTTCCTTAATAAATTCATCAGTTCCAATTTTAAAAGTTCTCACTCGTACGGATGAACGTACTCGCTAAGGAAATTACGTTGCATAATAGTGTTATAAATAAAAAAAACACGACTTCTGATATGACAGATATTTATTGAACTTTCTAATGTGATTGTGTCTTTATGCGTATATTATGTATGTAATAAAATAAATACTTAGATAAAACGTATTATTATTATTTTCAAAAAATATATTCCAAAAGAAAATCTCACTTCCTATAGATTGGCAATAAAATGTAAACAGCTAGTAAATGGAAACTACATTTTTTAATTGGCTATAATGTCTAACTGTCTTTTTTCACATTCTATTTTGACAGTAACAATGCAATATATTTTTGATGTGTGAATTTGAATGTGTTTTTTTTTTGTTGTTGTTTGTTAATGTAACATCTAACACATGGCTATTTCGATGTATACATTGGTAAAATAGAAAAATTGACTTTTCTGTGCAATTGTCTTCCTTGCAAAGTGTTAAATAAAAAAAATTTATACATGAAATTGTTTTGAGATGTAATGTAGAATCATTTCATTTGTTAATTTTTCACTGTATTGTTAAAGTAAAACAATATGCACTTGGACCACTGTGTTCTTTTCAAACATACTTTGTTTGCCTATGAGCCATATTTGTGTTGCCATTTAAAACTTTTTAAACGATACACCGCCCTCAATTATTGTCTACTTTTAAATATCAGACTGTACTAGTTATACGCCTAAACAATATTTGCTTTAAAAACCGGATTTTTCATCATGTAATAACTTTACGTGTTTTATAATGGAAAATTTAAATACTGGCTAGAAGAAGAGAAAGAGCAAGAAGAGCGAGAAAAATTGGAGTATTAAGGGGAATGAAGAGACTAAAATACACAATAAAAGTTAATAAGAGGCTAAAATAGACCAGAACAGCCAAGAACAGGCAAGAAAGGCCACGACAAGGCAAGTAGATACAATAAGAGTCAAGGATAGCCAAGAAGAAGAAACAAATAGCCAGCAGAACTAAAAAGAACCAAGAAGATATAAGAAGAGGCGAGAAGAGACTAAAATAAAAGTCTACGACCGAAGCTTGAGTCAAGAAGAAACGGAAAGCAAAAAGAAGCGGGAAGCGAGAAACAAAAAACCAACGCTAAAACAATTCCTACCCATCCTAAATTCAAAATTGACTTATTCTTTTGTCGCGTATACCGGTCGATTAAACTCCAACCTCCTTCCTATCAACAGAGTACGTATTCCAATTCCTAACAAAACAGTGCCCCTCGTGTACCAGTCGCACCGGGACAGGAGTGCTCCTGGCTAGGGTGGTACATTCGTATCGTATGTAATAACTTAACTTGTGTTTTATCATGAAAAATCTAAATCATAACTGAACCTTGTGAAAAAAATGAATTGTCTTAGTAGTTTTCGAATTTACATACTTATAAAAATAATTGCATTACGTTAGAAAAGAAGCTGGATTTTTTTGTTCATGTTGGTAACGAATATTATTATTATTTATTAATGCATTTTTTGATACATACATTCACACAGACAATGTAAAATGATTACAAACATTTTTTTATTTTTTAACATTAAATTATAAATACATCTGAACAACCTATGTGTAATACGCCCTTGAGGTGATTTTTCACAAAAACGGCGCTATACAAATCATTCAACTATTATAATTATTATTATTATTATTATTATTATTATTATTATTATTATTATTATTGTCATTGGTTATTATTGTCATTATTATTATCATTATTGTCATTATTATTATTGGTTGCTTATTATTATTATTATTATTATTATTATTATTATTATTATTATTATTATTATTATTATTATTATTATTATTATTATTATTATTATTATTATTATTATTATTATTATATTATTATTATTATTATTATTATTATTATTATTATTATTATTATTATTATTATTATTATTATTATTATTATTATTATTATTATTATTATTATTATTATTAATGTATATAAAACAAAAAATCCTACATAGGCAAGGCCAGTTCGTGGGTATACCTGGTTTCAGTTAGTTGCAGTATATTAGTTTATTTGTATTAATACATGGATGTTGAAGGTAAGTTAAATAAAAGATTTTAAGTTAAATAAATAAGAAAACAAATCGAAAAACAAAGAAAGAAAAGTGGGGAAAATATAGTTATAGCATGAAAAGGTTGATATCTTTGGTTTTAATCCAGTTATATATAATTAATATTATTTTATGGGTTTATTTTTCATAAGTGCATATTATAAAAGATTTATTTTTTGGTAATTATTTTGAGGCTAGAATGTAGATAAACATGTTTGCACATACTAGTACGTGCAGGCTCCGGCATTATTATTGGGTTTCCGACACTTCAACGATTCTGTGGCTTTCTCCCAAGCAAACTCCATTATTGTTCCACATCCAGAGAATAGTTTAACTACTTACAGTCTACCCCCTGAAGAGATAATGCCTAGAAGCTTGATCTAGACCGACCTGAAAGAAAACGGTAGCCAACAGCCGATTTCGACTCCTCTGAGGAACTGATTATCTATTTCATCAGAAACATGGAAAAATTGATCTTACTTGGGGTACACAGACACACCCACAACACACTTTTATCAGTTTATTTATTCAGTGGTTTACCCTCACAGATGACACCGGCTGTATGCGCAACCCCCCCACACTCACACCAACACAGCTAGAACTTTCAATACATATTAAATTATATTTAAGTTCATAAACTTGTTGGCATTCATAAATATTCATTGAAGGCTCGTATGTCAGAAATATTATATAAACCGATTAATATGAAGTTGGAAACTATCATAGTTACATATATGGATGGAATAATTAAGGTTCTGAAACATTAATTCATGTGTTGTTTTCATCAGGGGCGCCTCGTGACTTTTTAGTGTGCTAGGTTGAAAAAACGATATTATTGAATACATTTTCAAAAAAATTCCATGTTGTATAAAAAGCTCCATAATTTCATAATTTTTTTTATAAGATAATTACTGGCAGTACTTTTATACAGCGCTTGTTGTTCGACCATGTGGCGATCACTTCTCCAACTGAATTCAAGAGGCCTTTTTAAGCACATGTCAAATGTTTATCCGCATATTTTTCTTTTTTTAAAACATTACCCTTTTATTGGACAAATGATGGGGGTTAGAAAAAAAAACCTTTTATCATTGAAATGTCTTAATTAGGGTGTAAGTAAACAATTTTTTTCTTATATTTTGATCCTCTTTTAGGTTTGTGTTTTTTTTTGGTCGTTCAATATTCAGGGAGAGTTATAAGGAAGGAGTATTACATACAAATTCACTGGTATTGGTACTGATTCATTATGCCAAAACATTGTACATACCTTGGTTACTAGTACTCACACTCTGAGCTTTGTGTCTGAGATTGCATTTTTCTCTAATCACTTTTTTTATCGTTACTTTTTAATATTTCTGAGAAATTGTTATTTGCTAATGATCACCATATATTAGTAATTCCATTTGTGGGGATCATCATTATCATTATTCGGTTCTTCTAAATTGTAAAATATGTATTTATAAAATGGATCTTGCAACAACATTTTGGTTGAAATATAAAATAGGCATCGAAAAGTTTAAATGAATACACAATTTTCGTGGAGAAACTAATTTCAAAAACACGTTTTTTTAAAGCACCCGAATTTCTCATTTCAATTGATTCCACGACGATTTTTTCATATTCGTTTTGTGTGTTTACGCATGCAAATTTTATAATGATATAACTTTATTGGTGTTGTCATGAATTCAAAATCAATTATTTTGTACCAGAAACGTGGTCACAAAAATTAAAAAGAATCTAATACAATAACAAAATAGCCCTTTCCTGGACTGTATAAAGTACTTCGCAACGTAAAAAAAGATGAATTTTGAAGCACGAAACTGAATACATCTGAAATTGTTGACTTTTTCAGGGATACGTGCAAACAATTTTCAATCAAAGGCCTTTCGCCTTCCCCCGACTTTTTAAATTATCAAATTTTGTTCTGAATATGTGAAATGTACGTAAAACAGGCAATTTATTTTATGAGTTAATGAAAAATTTCACAACCATCAAACATACTCGAAAATCCACGTATAAAAATATAACTTTTTCGAAAAATTTTAATTTCATAGTTGAACTTCGGAATTCAACGTGGAAAAAATCGCTCTCCCAGCAAAAGACTCAACTGGCAATAAAATATTTTCTTCAATAAAGTCGTGAACAAGGACGGGTTTATACGGGGGTAAAAAAATTAAAGCTTTCTTAACAAGTTAAACACAACTTTTCTATCGGCAAAGGGACAAACTTATAAAATTTGAAGGGTCGCAGGGAGTCGATTTTTTCCCGTGTTAAATTTCTAAATTTTTATTTGAGGCCTGGGGGTACGTAGGACTATCAAAATTATCTTTTATTTAGACTTGATAAGGGTTGGATAGGAAGAAAAATTCGTAGAAAAGAAAAAGTTATGAAATGGACTGAAAACGAGATTGCATTAAGGACTTTTTACACTTGAATAATGTTTAGATAATGCGTGAATCTCTCGAAATAATGCGTTTATTTGTCTTAAATAATTTAGCGCCATTTAACGTTACTCCGGTTCATCTGTAACACATACATAACTTCACGGATGAAATTAAATATCTACCAATGTAGTTTTTGAACTTAAAGGTCATCACTCAAAAATAAACCCTCTGCGGGTACTAATACTACAAAGGGTTTATCTATAAATTCTATATGGGTAAGTAGGAAAATGCATAACGTTTCAAAAGACAATAACCCTCAAACTGAAATCATTAAAATTATAAATGAAGCATTTACTGACATTTTAGATGAAACGTTCAAAATCGCTTTCCCTGGTTTTAAAACTGCACCTATTTTTAGACATTTTGTGATATATTTCGTAGAATTTAAAGATTACTGAGAATGTTTGCCTTTTGAAACATTATACATTTTCCTAAATACCCATATAGAATTTACAGATAAGTAATTTGTGGTATTACTTTAGTTAGCAACCTGAAAAGGGATATTTCGGGTAATTTTTAAGTGCTACAATTGTTTTAATTGATACATATAGATACATAATAATATTCATTAATTGTTTAATATTTTTTCAGAATATACATTTACAAAACATCATGCTGTCACTTCCTATTGACGTGCCATAAATAATAATATTATTTGGTATCATATGATTTATCTGAATTAGACTTTATTTCTGAATTTTTGAAAATTTCTAAAATTTTGCGCATTTTAAATTGTATTTATTACCTTTCCTAAATGCTTTTTGGATCATACACAAAAATCAAAATTGTTGTTTTTATTTTTGTGAATACCGCACAAGATTTCTAACTGCTCCCAACCGTCTGGAGTCAGTGAGACTACGGCATCCCTAAATGGGGAATGTTGAGAGACCGAAGGTAGTAGGGAAGGAAAAAAAAGGGGAAGATGGGGAAATAGCTGGCTATTCAGATCTGGTCGCCAAACACCATTTCCATTCCAAAGCTATTTCAAGCAACGCTTCAACTAATTATTTGAACACGCCGTGATTTGAAGCTAAGACCTTCGGATTTGTAGTCGAGAGCCTTACCCCTCAACCACGAAGGCCTATCATTTTTCATGATTATAGGAGAAAATCGGACATTACTTGAAAGCCGGAGATAATTAAATGATGTCTTTCGGCAGATTTTTCAAAAATAAAATGTGTGAAAATAGGGAGATATGGGTAGATATCTATATGGATTGGATATTATGGTGAAGGTATTATAACTTATTTTTCCATTAAAATTTTGGCTTTCATACTCCAAATAAAACCATCTGCAACAATATCAAATAAACCATAACTTCGTTCCGTTAAACAAGAAGAAAATAAATCCTCAATTTGTATTAAAAAGTTTTCTTTCAGTACAGTCTGAATAAACACGTTGTTCGCTTATTGGTTGTCTACGAGTCTTCCTCCGGCTTTTCATCAGCTTTCCGCTGCAGTGATTGGTTGACAACTGTATGAGAAGTCCAGAACTGTCACAAAAAAGTTATTGACCAATTACGTTAGTTTTTTTAGATAGAGGCGGATATTATTTTGTTTAGCGTAGACCCGTAAAAAATCAGGATATGTACATTTTTTTAGTAAAGATTTAAATAAATACATGTATTTTTTTTTTATTTCTAACTTGTTAAAAATATTATCACGGCCAAGAATAGAACCCCGATCAACTACTTGGAAAGCAACTATGATTATATTACATCATCAACTATTGTAATAATAGTGGCATAAATTCGTACAGGTATGTACTGAAAATAAGAGGTATATTTTTTTTTATTAGAATTAGACTGTTATTCCGAACTGATATTATTTAATGAATATTCATATATTTGAACATTCTAAATAATTTTTGTCACTTTACCTTAAAAAAAAGAAAAAAAAATCATTTGGTTAGTTTGGTTGGACATCAAAACCTTTATAATATTCAGATATGATGTTTTGTACTTTATAAATGAATTAAAAAATATACTTAGTATTCACCATTTTATAAACATACATTGATATCTACAGGTTTCGAAAGCGATGCTTTCATCATCATAAATTTATGAATATATATATTCCTGATGATGAAAGCATCGCTTTCGAAACATGTGAATAAATTTATGAATACATACCATATATTCCTGATGATGAAAGCATCGCTTTCGAAACATGTGTATATAAAGTGGTGAATACTAAGTATATTTTTAAATTCATTTGTTAATAATGATGCCACAAAGTGAATACCAATCGCTTGAAGAAATTGTATTTTGTTCAAATTAAAAATTTATTTAGTCTTTTTTTAAGTCATATAAACATTCTTTACATTCCTCACCACAGAAAAGGTATTTTTTTTAAGAACCTCCGTAGAAATATCAGAGAAAACAGTATACATATTGGTATTTTTTTGCAACAATACACAACTATGTCCAACGGTACAATGATGAATCCACTCAATATCGTTCTAGTTAAAGTCAAAAATTCAGAATCAAATAATAATAATTGGATGATTTATATAGCGCCGTTTTTTTTCACAAATCACCTCAAGGGCGCTGAAAACATTAATTGAAATGCCAAAAACCGTGTTTAGTGACCAGATCTCAAAAATCGAGAACTTTCCAACTCCTTTTCCCCATTTCCTTCACTCGCCACCTCATTAGCTTCACAATATTGCCATTGTCCCAGTGACTCTGGACAGTTGGGACCAGGCTCTTGTAAAGTGTAAAAATACAGGCCGCCTCAGAACAGGAAACCCTAGTGAGGAGAGCTGCGAACACTGTGACACTATTCTTATACTATATCCAAGAAAATTGCATTATAATTATGATTTATTGTAATTATTACTTAATTTATATTTATGTACAAAGTTTGCTTAACCGTTTTAGTGCTATGCTTATTTTGCAAGTGTGTAGATAAATTGCTACAGATATTCTGTGTTTTTAAATAAAAAAAGTATGGTATTCAATAAAAATGCAATAACTTGTACAAATATCATTAAATTTTTTTTTTTTTAATTATACAAGTAAAGTAAGAAATTTTACGGATATTATAGTTGTAATTTAAAAAAAAACTGCACATTTACAACTACAAAAAATATTAAAAAATTAAAAAATATAAGATTATTTCACTTCACAATTGTGTTTTCCCGTGGTCCATGTAGTCCCTTTTTACATTTGCCTATTTGCTTTGCTGTACACATTCATTTATGGGAACAAAGGTTTCATCGTCTGTAGTGCCGCTGTCATTTGATACATTACAATTATTCGAAATAGAACTACTTCCGATATGGTGAAAAATATCGATTCAGTTTAGGGTGTACTTATTTTAACAGGATAACAAAATAAATACAGTTATCAAGTCACCCACCAACCGCAACATACCATGCTCAAATTGAACACGTTCTCTCCCGAAAACGACAAAAATCACACTGAAAATTACAGCGCTATAGCGTTGCGTCGCAATTTACTTAATTAAAGCTTACAGCACGATGGCGCTGGCCATACACTAACGGTTAAATAAAAACAGATAAATAATCATTTTAAAAATTTTTTAAATTATATAAAAGTGTTTACATAAAAAGCGTATGGTTAAGTGAAAAAAAAAAAATCGACAAAAGTGTTCAGCGCCTTCTTACTGCCCCCGCCACCTCATTACCGTTCCTCCATGCTCCTCCGTTGTCACTTAAGCCACAACCACCCGCCTATAATATCACTTTGACGCTCTCCACTGATATAAATATGTAAATATTTAACTTCATTTTACATATTGAATCGAATTCCATTCCTAACACTACATTTTTAGCCTTATCAGCCCGAACTTCCTTATTGATGAAGGTAGTATTCTTGTATCGTGGATATGACCCTAGGAGTAATGAAAAACTATGGAGTCCGCGGGGTTCAAGCGGGTGGGGTGGTTGTTGGGGTGGAATCGGGCGCAGGTAGGAGGTACGATTTATTGAACCATTGGGTATTTATTGCCGAAAAGATGTGCCATTTAGTGCCAGATAGTGAAAAATCTATCCCAGAATTGGTAGAACAGAGCGTTTTATGTGGTGTTTTAACGTGATTATTCACTGAATTAAATTACAATTCGTTATTTTAATAGCTCTCTACGCATCTTCTATCTGCCGCCATTATCAAATCGAACGCTTTTATTTCTTTTAAAAGTGTAAAAATTGCTCTAGTCAGTGTGTGTAACTACCGCGTCAGACATTCTGGGGCTTAGTTGAATAGTTATTTTAATTACCACTAGTCAATTTAAACTTTGTAGCTTATAATTTATATTCATATCGCGAAAAGCTATTACTTGTGGTTTGAAAACATGTCTGATAGCTTCCACATAGATGGAGTAAGTATAAAAACAGGGTGTAACTATTGTATTAACTATTGTAAGTTGCAAAATTAATTACAAACGGAGAAAGCTTAGATTACGATATCGCTGAGCGACAAACATTTTATACTAGTGTATGAAGCTATCACTTTGTGGTTTATCTATTATAATCGAATGAAGCAATCAACCTTTGTTTTAAACAAATTTATTTTTCACGCCTGTCGGTTTTGGAACAACCGTTCCATAGTCAGGGCAAATTATCTTTAACCCGACAATGGAACGGTTGTTAGGAAACCGGAAGGCGTGAAAAATAAATGTGGTTAAAACAAAGTTTGATTGTTTCATTTGACAAACATTTTGTTTATTTTGCTTATTTTTATGTAAGATTCATTAAAATATATAACACTTTCAAAATCCACTCATGAAAAAAAGTTTTTTCAGGGTATGTATGAATTGTGGCAATTATAAACTAGGCACTTTGTAGTTTTGGCAAAAACCCTAGTGTTTATGAAAACTGAAACAAACTATCTCTTCTCGATTTTTTAGAACAGAAGGAGACCCGTTTGTTAAATATTTATATAATTTCTTCTCTTATAAAAGCACTATAAGATCATAACCATGTTTGCCCTTTTTTCAAGGGACTGGTAAATGCGTATCTTTGACCGCTATAACGCGGACAGGTTGTATATTTTTGTGAAAGGGGAAAAACAAACTGTGACCTTTAGACCTCTATGAATACGGGAGACGTGACGTTTAGATTTATGTGTTGGGTCCTCTTATTTTGTTTTGGCTTTTCCTTTACCCATCCATAGACAATTTTCAGGCGGACGCGAGGGTATTTATTGTACAATCTATGGAACACATATATTCCAACGCGTCTATGGAATTTCTTTAGCTTGTCTAAAGCTATGTATGTCCATGGTATGTGTCTATGGTATTCTTGCGCCCATTTCTCTGTGCTGTGTGTGTGATTTATTTAGCGGGGCTTAGCAATATTACGCGGTAACAGCTTGGTTACCCCAGTGGTGTATCATATCATGTATTATCAAGAGTGCAATCGTTTAATGCTTGGGACTAGCCTTCATAAATAAGTAACAATAAAAAACCAAAAACTTCCCGAGAAAAATAGCCAATTTTTTATTATGTTTACTATTTCAAGCATTTTGTGGGACTCATCTATATTTAATTAAGAACGTTATATTTCGCTAAGAGGTTATATGAGTATTTTTGATCATTTGGTACAAAAAATCTTTTCTACGAGACAAATCTTTTCGAGAGGAACTACCATAAAAGGGCATAATGTCGTTCGACAAGCTCTGCTGTGTCAACGAAATAAATAAATCATATGCAAAAATGTTATGTTTTTGAAAGTATTGGCAACTTTTCCTTACTACATTAAAGATATTAATATATACTTCAATTACTCGTAGATGTTCAAAATGTAGTTAATTCAAAAGTTTTCCAATGTAAAACTAATTAGCGGATCTATCAAAAAATTGATATTTATCTAAGCTGTGTTTTGATTAAATCAATCCATCGTCAAGACCGATGTAAATCTATAGTCAAAAAGTTTCTTTAGTCAGTATAATATTGTATTTTTTCACGAAGGAAGAATTTTTCCGAAACCGGTTGACAGCTTAACTTATAAAATCGTACTTTAATATAATATGTATTTTAGCTTGAAATAATACTTTTCTTTATGACAATTTTAGGTTGTATCAATATATTTATATCTGAATTAATGTTATATCGACAGTATACATAAACACAAGGGATACATTGATTGACAAACTTCCTCCTGAAATAGATTTTAACTGCCTGCTTTATATCGTTGAGGGTTAATCCTCATAAAGTTATAGCTCATCGTTAAAGCCATTATTTTTCAATTTTCTAGCACAAAAAATGCTAAAACATCAATTTAACTTGCACATTAGATTGGCCATTATTATATAAATCTTAAGCAAATGACTTAAACATGTAAAGCACTAAAAGAAGTGACACGTTGGAGTACTTTATTTATTAATCGTGAAAAAACTGACGTTGGCGCTTATAGTATTAACCCCTATAGTATACGTACATCTGTTAACCAATCAAAAAATCTTTACTAAAAAGGTTGTCCGTTTTTTTCGGATATCACTTACACATATGCACATTTAAAATATATTTAAAAAAAACAGCCCCCATTGCGAAACCACTAGATAGTTAATCTTTTCCGTCCTGATGCAACTGTAGCCAACTCTACCACGATCCGAAGCTGAGTTGCCCTAAAGTCTGAACCGCAGGGGTAGAATGCAATCATTGCGACGTTTTCGCAATGTTAGAGCGCTTTGCAATCCGCCCACCCTACATACCACAAATATTTCATTCATTTTTCAATTTTCAATTGAATTACCTAACATTGCTCCTGTTTTAGAAAAGCCTTATTTTACACTAGTAGCCAAGAAACTATTATTCCGTATGCCATACATACTCGTACGAGTACTGTGGACTATGAGCAAAGAAACCCTAAGCCTGGTGTGAAAACCTGCGTGGCACCAAAGTACCTACACGAGAATCAAGGAACTTTGGGGAGTATTGAGAGAGGATAATATAATGGTAATATTCTCAACTATGTCATGATTGTATTGAAACTTAACTCATTAAACAGTTGGTACTTCATCGACAATTTTACATAACTTTTTTAAGTTTCTACAAATTATTTAAATAAAACGAAAAGGTGTTAATAATAAGACGAAATATTACAACATATTATAGCAATTTACCGAAAATAGTACATTATGTTGGTATATATTCCACACGCGAAGTAACAATACAAATTCAGCAGCAAATTCAAATATTAACTTTGCTCTTCATTCATTAAATAATATTAACCTATACAATTCAAACATTAATATATTTTAGAATACACTGGCCACATTTAAAAGAAGCATTTTGGCAATAATATAAACTGCTCAACGCGCATACATCACTTCTATAATATGTAGATCACCTTTTTTCACAACTGTAAACACATTCACACATACACACACACTTATACACCACATATGTCACCTGGTAAATACAAGTATAAATCAGAATTTACAAGGAAACTTATTATGGGTACCTACTCTGTAAAGTTAATTTATGGAAAAAAAATTTCACTGCAACAAATGCACCTAATGTTTTATTTCTATATTTAAAAAAATTATTAAAAAATATATACGTTATTAAAATAAATGTAATTATGTGTTTTCTTTGTCGTCGAGAGAATTTAGGGTTAAGGCGGATAAGAATTTTTAAACGTCTTTTAATTAATCCTCCTGTACGTCCTGTAAAATAATAATTACAAACGACCTTAAATTATAATTCTTTTAAGATGAAATAATTTTTTTTTAATTAATATAAATCAAATTTAATAATGTTATTATTGAGTTCTGCAAGTATTTTAAGTTTTTATAATTGTGACAGCTTTTTCGGCGTTTGAGGTCATTTTCAAACTGTCTTATAGTTACAATAAAAAATAAAAACTAAAAATACTTGCAGAAATTAATAATAACGTTATTAAATTTGATTTAGATTAAATAAAAAAAAATTAAATGGAGTTCTACGAATTAAACAAAAAAAAACAATTAATAATTAATTAATCAAGGTAAGTACACAATCAAAATAAAATTACGCTTGGAAGGTAAACCGAAATAATTAGATAAATAATTAAAATATTTATTTACCCAATTTTAATAAAAACTGAACTTAACTACAATTTTCTTACGATATTCCACAAAAATCTTAATCTCGACTCAGATTTTTATAGGATTCTTAAAACAATATTTTTGTAAACTTTCACAAATAAAATAAGACTTGTTGACAAAGATGATACCTAATCTGATTAAAGCATTAAAAAGTTTGAATAGGGATTACCATTTAATGTTAACATTTAACGGATTGGGCCGTGATCCCGCGAGCTCGCTAAAACCACCACCAAATCAAAACGTCGTCAAAAGCCGCTTCTATTCCCAAATTCGATAATCCCCACGCTATGCAAAGAGCCCAGATTTCACAATAGAGAAGTCGCCCGGAGCCGAAAAATCGAGAAAATTCAAAGTTAATTTTTCACGTCACGACTTCGGTGTTTGGAGAGCTTTAAAAACAATGACGGGAAAGTCTGCGGAATAAAAAAAGCTTAATTTCGCAAGGTCCCACACAAGGGTGCTAAAAGGCCGTGGTTGGAGTTTGACTTTCAATAAAATGTCATTTTTCTAATTCTATTTTAATTTCGGATTTGGTAACTGTGGTGGAACAGTATTTAATTACCAAACATTTTGCAGCATGTCTACCATATATGCACCAAAAAGCCAAATGATTTCTTATACGTTAATTGCTTTATATTCGTCCGGGGAGATAAAACATGTCAATCCACTGCAATATGCAGCATGTACAGAGATCACAAAGTGGCAAGCAAAAGATACGGTAATTGCCGTATTTTTATGATTTTATTGCTACTCAAACTTTCTGTAAGTGATGTACATAAAAAAACTGTTTTGGAAATAATTACGAAAGGGAGGGAATGGAGTTCATTATTATTTATCTCATATCTTCGGGGACTTATCTTTTGGCAGTAATTTTAAAAATATTATAAGTGTATGTCTTGTCAGTAGTAAAAAAAAAGTAGAGACAACGACTCGTTCTCATGTAGTAAATGTCAACCATTTACGGGTGCTGGGTACGAGTTTACAGCATCCCCATACTGTGCGCATCAAACATGGCACTGTTCAGGTATACGCCAGTTACAGAGCTTCTAGCGGACTCAAACTATAACAATAACGTGATTTGTTAGAGTCAATTCTGTTTCAAGTTGGGTACAGTGATTTTAGTTTCTCTCCCCTTCTGCACATAAAACCAAGCTTTTAAGAGTTCACAAGTTTCAGTAAGTCTGCGTCTCAATCCCTGTGTTTTACTTAGTTTACTATTTTTATATACAATAAGTGCTCAAAATTACGGAATAATGGATGAAAGGTTTAATTATTTAGCTGAGATTCTCGTGCTTTTACGTAAAATGTTGTTATTTTTTTAATTAATTAGACACAGGTGGAAAATAATTTCCCACAGGGCCTATGATATCTTTGGGGATGCTGTGTGAAATGTGGTTTTTTAAAGAAAAAGAAAGAGCGGAAGTTCTGGGAAGGAAAAATGTATGAGAGGTGGATATAAATTTGGGGTTCAGTGTGTCCAGGAATGACAAACGTATAAATCCACCCCTCCCTATGCAGTGCAAGGCAATGGGTCGAGAGTCCCAACTGCTTTCAACCTTGGAGATTCAATTTGAGAGGCGGGTGTTCGTATCGCCAGCCCGGGAATCATTTATTGGATAACCAACACCTCTGTCATACATCACCCCAAGTGGTTCGCTGCGTTTAATGGCTTAGCAGCAGTGCCCGTTATCATGATGTGAAGTTTGTCTAGGTTTTGGCGGCGGATGCGTCTGCCCATAAACTGCGTGGTGGGCCGGATTGAGAAAAGCCGATTGAGGGAGACTCTTTGGCCTATCCAGCCAGACCCCTCCAACATAGCAACGGCTTCATACGTCCGTCACTCCTGAACGCACTCACCCCCAGATTCCATCCCACTATGGACTATGGCATCCTAAATCCAATCAAGAAAATGGCACTGTCAACGACCAGATATAGGACTTTGATTAGCAAATCACTCTGATTGGTTCATTTAAATCCGATCAACAAAAGAGCACAACGAAGAATCAAATATACGACTTTGATAAACAAAGTGCTCTTATTGGTTCATTCAAATCACATCAATAAATATATATCAATACAAATATACTGCCACTACCCGATACCAGGTATAGATTTTTTGTTTTATATATATTACACGTAGGCTTATGTTCATGTGTTCAGATGTATATATATAAGTTAATATTAAAAAAATAATAATAATAAAAAATGTGTATAACCTCTGTTTGTTTAAGTGTATGTATCAAAAATCTGATTACTAAATTTAAAAAAAGGAAAAAAGTGTGTAAAATATATGTGATGGAAAAATTAGCATGGATTACAGTAAAATGTCGATGATGAAAATTGATCCATCTGATCAACTTATATGTCAGCTTTGGTAAAAGATCAACAAATTAGGGTGGATCAACAAATGCAAACAGATCAACAAAAACCTGGCGTACCGTCGCGTCGGATCAACATAATACGACAAAAGATGTATTTATAAAAAAATTTAAACATATGGGCACTTAAATTCCTGTTTTTTTTTTATTAACACAATATAGTTTATATTTTACAATACGTCTTAAATTTGATACTTGTCTTTTATTAAAAGTATTTATTTGTGGGATGATGGGGAGTGTACATTATTGCAGTGATTTATCAACAGTTAAACAATATTTTATACATGTCAGTGGCGTACACTTCAAAAGGGCTGAAAAGCTCTGTCTACCGAAAGAAAATCGAACAATATTATTGGCAAACAGATTGTTTGTCAAAATGCATTTTCCATTAATTTGGTAAGGAACTTGCACGCTAATCTATTCAGTAAGCCAAAAAAATTCACCGGAAGATGATATTGCCATTGCCATTTACAAATTCATGCACGAACATGAAAAACTACACACAGTCTACCTTTGATCATAGATCGATGCACGCCACTGATACATGTACGAGTATATGTGCAGTAGTAAGTAGATTGTGGCGTGATTATGGAAAAAAAAATCTATTAATTTAATTATGTATTTGTCAAATTATTTGTAATAACTATTGAAGTTTATAAACCTCATTGTAATATTTAATCATTGAAGAAAATAATATGAACATATTCCAAATGATACACGACACCGAAAAAAAACACAGAAAATAAAAAAGTTATCATGCCCAGATTTTTAAAATTTCATTTAGGATGTTAATATTATCTTCTTCGAGGGTATGTATTTGTGTATTAAACACAAATATCGTTATGGAAAAAAACAGGTAAGGTATTTTATACGACTTATTTAATTAGAAAGCATTTTTTCTTAAGAATGTCTTTATAATTATTCTTGACCGAGTTCAATATTTGTAATTTGTCATTATTTCTTCAGACTTCTTCCTGCGATTTATAGTGGTGTTGTGCAAAATAAGTGGTTAGTTTTGAGCGCGAGAATATATACTCGTATTTAAATCTTGTACGATTTTGAATAATGAAAGTGTATTAATCATTTTCTTTTAGAATTTGTATATTTGAATTATACAGAAATAAATCTTTAAATACAAGAACATTGACTTCTTTGAATAACCAATCAGTTGGGTAGTCTTGTGGTATTTTTTTTTTAAATTTTTATGATCAGCTTTAGAATTTTTTTTGGGGATCAGACTACTTTTGTACACTGCTCCCTAATTGATAATCATATAGTGCAGAATAAACTGTACAAGTGCTTATATCATCGTAGAGCGTACTTAGCGTCGCCCACATATGAGATGGGCTGACGGTCCGAAGATTACAGACGGTGTCCGAAGGATGAGAATTTTAAGGCTTTCAACGTACTGGGCCCGTATTACCTTCCATTTGGTTTGAGGTCAGAAAACAATTTCGAAACCTTCAAGAAAAGTCTAAAAACATATCTCTTTAAAAGGGGCTACAACTTTAACGGGGTGTAAACCGACCTTGAGCTGATTTTAGTCACTAAACGGCGCTCAGAAAATTTTACCATTTATTATTATTATTATATAATAAGGACGCCCGGAATTGGCAAAACTGGAATAATTTAAGAGAGGCCTTTGATCAAAACTGTATTAAAAAATACTTGAAGAAGAAATAGAAGCGGTGCCTACTCATATTTCTTCGAGTGTCTGTAATATTGAATTATCACGGGTTAATTATATTTACAATTCGCTTCCTCTTTCTGTCATATACATTTTTTTCTTATTTTCTCCAGTTTAGAGATTTTATCCTACGTAGCAAAAATCTTTACAAACCGAAATGTTATACAACTAGGTAGATACGTTTGCATAGTCGGAGTAAAAGTCAACCTTATTTTCGAAAGCTTCAACCGGCTTATCTTGAACCAGCCAGAAAAATATTTATTTAACCCAGTTCCACAAATCAACAGAACCTCAATTAAAACAAATAATTAACTCGAAAAAGTGTAGGGCGGTTTGCACTGCTATTTTATCAGAATTTTAATGAATTCCCGCCCAACAACTCATCAACTAACCGGGAGGAAAAATTGGAACAGTTCAAATATACTCGGCCGGATTCCATATAGAGCGTGATTTCTCAAGCGGTGGAGACTGTGGAGGAGTCTATATGAGGTGCAGAAAAGCACAAAAATACGCTGCTTTGTTCCCATAATGAATCGATTTGTTTATATAATATTAACAAGTAACAGTTCAGATCAAATACAGCTGTTTTGAGGAAAAAATCACAAAAGCCGATAGGGATTAGGTATTTTTACGATTTATATGAAAAATCTTAGTTTTTTTTTCCGTTTGTCAAATATGTTTACATATTTATTTTATTTTAACGTTGCTTTTAGTAAGGTGATATGCTCACACAGATGGCTTTAATTTAAAATATTTGAAAATAACTTTTACCACGTAATGCTTTTAAACATTGAGATGAATTGTTTTTTTGCGGGTATACATATAGAATATGAAATGGATTGAATTGTTATTGTGCGTTTAATGCTCAAGTCTTATAAGAAACGTGTTACGATAATGTAGGTATTGTACTTTGATAAATTTCTTGGAGGATTTGAAAAATGAACCTATGCACCCACCAATACACAATTAAGTTCAATATTTAAAAGCATTACGTGCTACATGTGTTTTTTTTCTGATAAATATTTAAATTAGCGCCATCTATGAGCTTGTATTACGTTTCATTTACCCTTAATAATATGTACGGAGAATTATTATTGTAAATATAATATCAAACAAATGAAATCCTGGAGACATCAACAATATTAGATATGCAGTCAGAGGAGGGAACATATTGGATAGAAAATAGTCAAGAGAATTTTGTTTGTTCACTAGTTCCTCTATTGAAATACTGGAAGCTGAGAGTTAAATATGTCAATCTATATTAACCAAGTTAATATAGATTGACATATTTAACCTGATCAGAGAAAGCTTTAATTGAGAAATCGCTTAATAATTCATACATGAGTTAGGCATAACGTGTAAAAAGTTGAGAACTCCTGATATGGACCTACATAGATAGTACCACCCAGTGACTGCCCTCCCGAGGTGGATAAATCTCAAAACGGGTCCTATTCGTCAAATGTAATATCAGGTTTGAACTCTTCAGTCAAAATCCGACGTTTTTATTTTTGCTTAATGCAAAATAACAAATTTGTGAAACGTTTTTACAAAAATACCGGATGGAAAAATGAGTTTTAACGAAATGAATATTCGAACTTTACATGTATTCTAATATGAACATATCTGCATAAAATGAAGAATTGCAATTCAAACTTTAAAAATTACGACATTAAAAATTGCGCTTTACGTACTTCGTCAATTCCTTCGTAAATTTCAAAACATTTTCCTCTTATTAAAGTTAATTAAAGCCGATTATCTTTATTTTGTTTAGATGATCGTCGAGCCTAATTGCAACGTTCCAAACATTTTATTTAAATAACTCGGTAGTTTTTTTTTCGCCAAATTTTAAAGTAAGTGGCCAAAATTTTGCAACCGAAACATCGATTCTTCATTAGCGCGTTCTTCTACTTCCACTTCATTCCTCACTTTCGCCATTTATTTTCCGCAATCAACACTCTACTGATAATTATGGAACCGTTTCCCATTATCCAAAATGTCGAGAGCAGTCAACTTGAGTGAAAGCATTGAGTACCTATAATGGATTTTTGTCGGTCGTTTCGTAAAATAAGTAATGTTATGTTTTACATTGATTTGCGAAATCAATGACTCAATTTGTCCAAGCTTTAACCCGACATTGTGTTCATAATGTATATTTTTGTCCTGTTCGTCAAAGATTTACAAGAAATACGGACAGCGTACCCTTGAGTTAAAGCACCTAAAATATTCAACATATTACCAAGTAATTTTAAAATTGTGTATTGCCAACTTAAGTCGGATATTTGCTGAAAAAATGGATCCCAAGTAGAAATACTTTATACTAGGCATTATCTTAAATTGTAGCTTTTTTTTTTCAAAATTTATTTATTTTTATTACATTTTTTTACCTTACCTTCTTACAGGAGGTCCTGATGAAAGGGACATCAGCTTATATGTCATCTTTGGGGATGCTATGTAGAGGGCCTTTTTAAGGAAAAGAAAGAAAATAAGTTCTGGGAAGGAATACGCATGAGAAGTGACCCTCAGAATCTGGGGGTCAGTGTGTCCAGGAGTGACAAACGAATTTATCCATCCCTCCCACATTGCGGTGCAAAACGATAGGGCAAGAGAGTCCGGCTGAAGAGGTCAAGGAATCGTTAAAAACGAAGTAATATAATAAGGTCTCATAAAGATTACAATGACATTTATAAGCTTCAATAAGTTATTCCAATAAAGTTATTTTCATTTCGTTTTAGGTGTTATGGCATAATTGAACATTGGTGCGAAAACGAATAAATTAATAGAAACAAATAAATTAGTAGATAAACTCCTCCCAAAAATCGAGACGAAATCACAGAATAGATAAACCGAAATAAGTGTGCTATAGCGTGTCTGCGTGTCAGAATTAATATCAATTTTACATTACTACTGGAGAAATCAACGACATATTTTCGATTAACGATTTTTTTCTTCAAAAAATAATTAATTTTATTATTATTTTATGTATTACTTACTATCTTGGGCCTTTTAGTCTAGAGGTCTCATGTAAATTGGCGACATCAGTTTTCTTTGAAATTGGCATAGATAACTCTTTTGTCGGTGTATCTCTTTTGTGGATGCAATATTTTCACGTTTCCGGGCACGTAGAGCTCTCGAAGGCTGCTACAAAAAAAAACTAATCAGGAAAACTATTTTGTTGCGAAAATTTCGTTGGCAATTTTCTCACAACTGACCGATTTAAAACTAAAACCTCAATATGGGGTGAAAGGAGTAGGTGGGGCAGTTATAGCGAGTAGAAAATTGAATTAAAAGCCTTCACACGCAAAGAACGCTCTTGATTACCCCCGACGAGCGGCCCAGTTGACGACGAGATGCGGCGCCACTGTGCTATTAATAATTATTCAATTTTTAGGGTTGTGTAATTGTGAGAGAATTACGAATTGCGAACATTACGGTATACCAAACCTTACACAAGGGACGGAAACGTGTGATTCAAATTACGATCCGGTTTTCGTGTTCGACCCTCATTATGCAGGGGTAATGATTAGGTTATTATTGGGTCTCGTCAGAACTCGCCAAATAAAGGTAATGCGCTCAATTTAGAACCAGCAATAATATTTTTTGGACAAATTTTAAAAAAGTTGACAGCGACAACACACAGATAGATCCTACGCGATATTTTGACACTTCGATGGCTTGGATAACGCAGAGCACTCTGGTACGTTATAACTCTACATTGGTACACAAACGAAAAATATTTACGATAACTTAGAAATTTGAATATAAAAGCGGTGTAAATTTCAGGCTGTTTTTTCTGACGGAGATCTGATACTCGAGACCCGTTTAAATTCCGATTATCGTGGTTTAAGCAAAAGTTAAATAAAAATCCTCATCATCAGGCACTTTAAACGGAAAACACGATCATACTGGGTTTCTTTATTTTTTTGTTCATTTTCTAAAAACCGCCCGAAAATGCACTGATGAAAAACTGAGCGGTTTTATGGTGATATTCAAAAATAAACTAATAAAAACAAAACTTTGAATCCAATAGAAAATAATAGCCATTGTACCTATCATGTTGCAATGAAGTTCTCTTCTTACAACTGCAATTAGCACGGATATTTCCAAGTCTTACGACCCCCTCAATTATACTGACTCGAGGAAATGGCCAAGCGAGGAGTAAGTGAAGGAACCAGAATTGCAATTGCAAAACCGAAGAGAAAAATTATCCCTCCCTGCGCTAACACTACCTACAGGCAATATTACAAACTCTCCAGAAAAAAAAGGTTCACAAACCTTAAAATGTACTGACCAATAAATATTTTATGTATTTTTTTATAAATACACGTTTGTCTTCTTTTACAAAGGTTATTATTTATCACCATAGTGTTAGTAAAACTATCATCGATCGGAATGAGAACTCACGTCAAGAGAAAAGATGAAGTGGAATTTCTCTAGTATTGCCAATTTATCACAGATTGAAATGGAAACGTTTGTATTCATCTTCCTAAACATCATATATTTTTAAATGACTTGAAATTAATTCACAGAAATGTTTCCTAAATGAAGCGTTGTATTGAGAATGTGATGAGGAACAATTCTAGTACTTCAGGAACATAGTTGTCAAAAAACATTATTTATTAAAGCACTTTTACTTTGCGTGTGACACATTGCGATATGTTAAACACGCCAACCGGTTTTGTAATCACGTCATCGGTAAGCGGATAATTACAATTTAAAATGGTTTCCATAAATAGTTGCTACAGTGTTTCAATTAATATTTAAAAGCTCTTCATCCTTTGAAAGCCCCCATTTAATGAAGATAATAACGTTTACCATATAACTCCATTCGATGAATTTCAACATCACAAATCCAACTTAACTCGGCTTCGAGTCTATAAGATATTATTTAACCGTTTAACCACACACCACTCCACCAGAGAAGGACCATAATAAAGCTCTCCGCGTTCCTGGAACAAAGCTCGTCCTTCAGGTGGCAGTGCGGAGCTTACAGCAATAAGCTTTCATGCAGGAACAACGGAGCCACCGCGCGTATGGGTCGGTGTGTGTATGGCACTCGCCTGCACGTGTATTCGGGAACTGTATTATGGATTCGGATTAAACTCCCATTAGCATGACAACCAATTCGGTTTAAGGGGAACACAATATGTCTCCGGCGCATTGGAGTAGAGGGGTATAGGTGTTGAAGTAGCGGAAACATTATTTCTGTGGTTTTATTTGGCGAAAAAACTTATTTGGAATTTTTTTTAAATATTTGTTAGCACTCCCATGGGAGAGCGATGAGAGTTAATAGCCCTAGGTTAAGGGTTTAAGCTTATAAACCTGGAAAATATAAGTAAAAATTAATTACTTTTTACTGTAGCCAAGCACTGTGGAGGATTATTTAAACATATTTTGTTTTCTATTCAATTTATGGAATAACTTATTGAAGCTTATAAACCCCATTGTAATATTATTTTAACCATAGAAGGTAATGTTAACAACTCTCAAAATCAAACATGAAACCGAAAAGACACAGAAAAATAAAAGATATCGGTGGCAACTGGGACTCGAACCCAGGTCCTCGTTTAATGTTTAATTTTGAGAGTTATTAATGTCATTGTCAATGATTAAAAATATTTTTTTAACCCTTGCCACATTTCTGTCTACGTAGGTGTTGCCACCTAGACAGGATATTGTAATGGTCTAACCATCATCATTTTCTTTTAATAGAACCCTGGAAAATATTTTTTTTTATATGCATAACTTTCATGCTAGAAAAGCTTAAGGGAGCGACATCTATCGACTTGTGGAGAGTTTGATTACAGTGAATTATAATCCAATAATTTTTGATTCATAAAACTCGTTGCAACATAAAACCACGAGATGGCAGTGGGAAGAAGACGTTCCCTCTTATAAATAAACATCACAGGATTGGGTGAAATCAACGAAAAAGTTACCAATCAAACGAGCGTTCTACATAAACAACAATTAGTGGTGACAGGACAAAAGAAATATTAATTATTTATGTGAATCGAAAGGGTTCAGATCAACGGCCTATAATATAAACATTTCACTAGCGGTCGAACAGGACGAGAAGAGGTCGTGAACTTTAAAGGAAACAATGGGAAATGCAGAGATGAATAACCATTGAAAATGGAAGTAGGAAGTAAAAATAATACGCAAAATGTTAATTACAAATAAAAAAACTACAAAGTGATGATTTATCTTGCACGGGGAAAGGTGTGTTTGCATTAGAATTTAGACAGAAAGACGTGTCATGTAAGGCTAAGCGGAAAAACAACGAATTAGAGAAAATAATTCAGAGAACAATAGCTTCAGCAGATGAAAAAGGGAAGAAACAAGAATTATACAGTATGGAAACTTCGGCAAACTTAAGAGGCGATTTAGGCGAGACTAATGTGAAATAGGAGTACAATTTTCTAATTTCAGGAACGTAGATAATTACAAGGGAGTGAAACTAGGCTGATTTTAGGTGATAAAAGGTATTAATTGAGTAGATTCAGGACATCAGATATTATGAAAATGTAGATGAGAAATGTATCAATCAATTATAAAATTTAAACTGAAGGAATTCAATAGAAATATTGAGATATATGGACTACTACTTTGAATATAGTTCGATACATTTAGGTAAAATTTTGAGGTTGTCAATGACTAATGTAAACAAGGCGACAAGAATTGTTTATTTAAGCGACCAGATGAACATGAAACTCAGGTGATAAAGAGACAAACAAACAATTAAGTTTATACAGGGAAGATAGGAATATTTATTTAAGGAAAAGTAATAAAAAATAATGAGTTTTCGATAAACTCTGATTTATATCGGTTTTTTTTTACAAAAGTAATGGTTATTACCCATAATAATGAGTAAGCTAATGTGATATTGAGTTAGAGTGGAATGGAGAAAGGGGAGTGGCCAGGAAAGAAGTGAACGAACTCATATCTACCAGGTTTGGGGTAGGTAAATCGCAGGTAAAACGCCAATAAATTAATACATAAAATTATTAAAGGTAGTGAAAAATCAATTAAGGATGATATCAATCGACCCGGATGAAAGTATAAGCAGACGACAGGTACATGCAAAAGGTGTAATACAGTTAGACCAGGAAGAAGCAGTGCAACACATTGAAAAATCATTCTGGAAAGGTATATTTATTAACTCAGGCAGGTGAGGGGGGGAAGAAATTATAAAGTGTTTACACCAATATAATGATCAATTGAGAATTGCACGAAAATATGCGTTAATCGAATATTCACATGTTAGATCAGAGAAAAACCATGTTACCATCGGAAAATTCATAAATAAAAAGATATCGCATATCAAGATAACCAGGGACTAAGGGAATTTCTAAAATTGAACGATGTGAAGAAGGCGCTTCTTTAAATAAAATTCAATAATGACATAGTGGCTATGATTACGAGATACCCGAGTTCATAGGCGACCAAAGAATAAGCGATAGATAATATTTTCAGAAAAAAAACATGAATCGAAATTTCCAATTCTATAATAAGGAACAGCAGGGCGATCTAGAGGAATGGACTAAATTCGATCCTGGCCGGAGTGAGGAAAAGTGATGGATTCAGAGGCGGGCCAGATTTTATCTAAATATTTACATTGAAGAATTACAGTCGAAATTAGTGTTACTTACATATAGGTTTACGAGTTGGTAAAGAACATAATGTAATGTAGGTATGGAATGGAGTTAAATCCTTTTGATTCTAATCTAGGTATATAAGGAAATGTAATGAGAGAATAGGGGAATTAGTCGCGAAGTACGCCGGGCGAGGAAATAATTAAATTACGTGCTGACCGATATTAAGTAATTGTTTTGTTTTTGGACTTAGGAAGTTTCATTTTGATTTGTTTCTTACAATTAAATAAAGTTTTAAATAAATTCTTTTGAATAGTTGTTGAATTGATTCAACAATAGTTTGATTTAATTCAATAATAGTTTGATAAATATTGAAGTTTCTAAAATTCATTATAATTAAGTTGATACTAAAAATTACTTCTGTGAATTAATTAAAATTGGTGGTTTTAAGTGAAATTATAATAATCGAAAGTGTTTATAAATAAAGTGTTTGAATCGAAGTCTTCTAAAATTCATTATATTTAAGTGAAGTGATATAAAAAAGTGACCCAGTAAATAAAGTGTTTTGTGTTCGAATTAATATTGTATTAAAATAAATTCTCTTGTTGATCTAATTTTCTCAAAACTGTTAGAGCAATGTGATAATAATAATAATTTAATAAATATTGAAAATTTCTAAAATTAATAAAGTTATTTGTTTAAAGATTTTTTAAATTAGCTTCTGTGAATTAATTAAAATTGTTTAAATGAAATATGATTTAATTCATATTTTATGTTGAACTGAATTTATTACGAGTTTAAGAAAAATTAAATATAATTGCGTTTAAAATAATTTAGTGAAAGTTTAAAAACAGCTGAGTCTTAGTTTCACATAATTCATTTTTAATACTTAGTGTGGGATTAATTTCGTAAAAGAAAAATAATAAAGCTCTAAAATATTACCAAGCGTTCGGTTTACGGATTTAATTAATAGTTAGTAAAGAAAATTACGTGAGTACAAAGAATAAAATAGGAAAATAAAACAACAAAAATTAAATATTATCTAATAAAATTTGGATTTAGAGATCATTAAATTTGAAGAAATAGTACAAATCGGTAGATCACGAATTGAAATTAGGAAACACTAGATTGTATTAAGTAAATATTTCTAAATTAGATTAAACATACCAGGCAGGGAAGTCCAATATTTTCCCAAACCTCGTAATTGGCGTGTATAACCCGTCTGAAAAAATTATGAAATTTGTCGGGAGTTCAGGTGAGTCAACCATTTAATATAAAAGTTTTCAGGTTCTCCCGGGGAAGGCGAGGACGGAGACATGAATTATATTTCTAATGATTTATAAGTACATGTATTGTATATATGTGTATATATATATATGATTATATTTAATGTTTAATATATAGGTCAATACTATACGACCGTTATCTATCATGAGTAAATGTTTTGTATACTTGATCAAAGCCGTTCTAATCAAATAATTATGTTCAAATACATTTTGGGGTACCCGAGCGGTATGTCTAGCTTCATTAAATATTTTACGATAATCCTCTCTTTTCACATTGAATTATAATTAAACGAGTACTAAAGATAATTCAATTGTCTCACTCAATACCAGTACTTGAATTTAAATATTCAGAAATATAATTTTACATAAATACATCTAGGTATTTATAATAATTTCCGTTAGATACTTACCTGTATAAACCTCTCTTTCGCATTGAATTATAATTAAACTAGTACTATAGATAATTCAATTGTCTCACTCATTACCAGCACTTGACTTTTAAATATTCAAAAATACCTTTTTTTTTTCCATAAATACATTTAAGTATTTATAAAAATTTCCGGTAGATACCTAAGCCTTTACTAAGAGTATATATGTGTGTATGGATATATATATATAAAGAAAGTGTATAATGTATCTATCAAATCTATCTGGCCGTTATTTATTTTATGTTTATTTATATACAATGTTTAATATATATATATATAAAACCATTTATTATATTTATGTATATGTCCTATAAAAACTGTTTATTTTATTAGTATATATTTTCCCTAACACTTAAATTCGAAAACTAACGTTACTAATTATAAACATCCCAAACGATTTTTATTAATTCAAAGATCGTTATCATTCTAAAACAAACCAATGAATCCTAATTGTTATGCTTCCTGACGGGGGTCTCTGACACTTAATAACTGTCGCATATCTCAATGACACACTTCCTCGACTGTTATTAAAACTAGGTCAACATTCCAAACCACACCCTCCTTTATCGAAGTATGTAGATACGTATAAGTATATATATATATTCGAATTTCAGTACATCTTACGAAGAATAAGTACCTTAACAAACGTCGACATTTAATTGAAAAAGAACTATCATCTTTTGCGATGAACTATCATCTTTTAGAAATCACGTATTTGTAGTTTGCGTACATACATATTTTTATAGCGCCATTTTCGTAGAAAGATTCAATTCAAAGGCGCTCCACTCCCGTTCGAACATATTGATGAATTCAACAGAACAAACAAAAACCCACATTATTAGAATTGTCAAAATAAGCATAATCATTCGTCGACAATACGTTCCCAAGTTATGTTATAAAATTAAATTTATCTTCGACTTAGGTTTTCAAGGTTCAGGCCTTGCAAATTTTGGGCTTTTTGGAGTCCTACCTTTTCTCCAAACAAAAAATCAATCTACAGTTAAATTCAAACTACATGAGATAGCAGGGTCTCATTAAATCAACCTGTCAACCAAACCAAAAGTAATCTATTATATATATTGTATTATCACTTTTACGTATATTCTTATGTAATATGTCTGAATATCTGGCACAGATTCACGGCCTGTGTTGGAGATGTCAGATCCACAATTTTCTGGGAAAACTGGAGTATTGTGGATTATAAAAACTCGTATTGTTTACATATATTTATAATTTGTACCTATCGATTGGGCAGAAATAATTGCTGATTTAAGCGTGGTTATCTCTGAACTCTTGATGCGGGGGACGGCCTTTCAACCCGGACCTTGCAAAAATTCGCAAGTATATAATGTTGTTTGACGAGGGGACGGAACCGGTTTGATCTCCTTTAAATGTAACTGTCTGGAGGACGGGAATTCGGAGGGTCTCGGACCCATGGATAAGGAAGGTGCTCTTTACAGGGGATGACCAATAGCGCACGAACTAAAAGAAGAGGTTACGTATACCGATTTGGTCAGGCTGTGCGTCTGTGAAGAGAGAGTTACTGACCGGAAACGTGGTCATCTGAGTACTTTAGGGGTAGGTCTGGAGCCGAATTGCAGCAAAACAAACCGTATTCGATCTCTCGTCATAACAAAAGCTGTGTAAACTAAAACCTAATCATGTAATTTTCCCAAATTTAGGAGAGGATGGAGATGGCTCCAAAACAAGTAAAACTGTACCTTTTAACCATGAAATTCATTGAAACTAACCCATGTAGAATAACACTTAGTACGATGAGGAAAGGCGATAATACTGTGATCATTACATTTATGTATACCAAATTTAAAATTGAAACTACGTCGTATTATATAGATCAGGAATAGTGCAATTAGTATAGCCTAGAAGCTAAGTTTTCCCATTAAAACTCACGATAGAAGAAAAATAGAAAATTTAGGGGTAAGTTAGGAAAATGCTAGTCTTCCTATAGGAAATTAACGTAGATTGCATAGTAGGATAATAATAGAGAGTTCAGAACATTAAAGTCTAAGATAGAAATGTTAGGAATACGAATTCTGTCAATGGTATGCGAGAGTCTGCCTACGCTACAAAGAATAGGGGTTACCACAAATAAGGCCTTGTTTTTCCAATAGTCTGAAACAAAAAACAACACAACGTAGACTCCGGAAAAGCTTGGGTAATTGACCACATTGGAGTGCAAAATTTCCGTGAAAATCATGAAAATCGGAAACACTCGAATGTTAGCATAGGGCTAGACGTTACACGCTGGCCAAGGAGGAGAAAAACCTCAAATTGAAAGGAAAACTACAAAGAGTTTTCCAATCACATTAGTTAGGAAAATTTAAGGCAGCAGTAGAGGAGTCATCTTAAATCGGTGGCGCGAACGAAAGTCTATTGCTAAATTAAATCATAAACGAAGGAAGGACGGGCCATCACATCTTTAAAGCCTAGTGGGGGAGGGGGGCCATCTCAAGCAGAACTCTTCCATTCAAGGGTTAAAAAGGTTGAAACATTTTTGAGGGTACGAAAGACTAACAAATGTAGAAACACACATTAAACAAAATTAATGAAATTGATAAACATATCATAGAGCTATACAGTTTGACACATTAAGTTATTAGGCGATCGATGGGAAGCTTATGAAATAACTGACTTTTTTTTTAAAACAGTGGATTTTTTTGTTCCACAATATCTGCAGTGGCAGCTGCAGATATTGTGGAACGGTTTTTTATAGAAAATTGCACTTTTTTTATATGTTGCTGTATAATAGCATAATATAGTACACAACACATCGTAGAAGAATGTCTCCTTCATCAGTCTCACTATGGCACATCTATGCTGATCCAAGTGACTCCCGATGCAGTCAACTGGCTATTTAACCTCGGCATCCCACTATGACCTCCACAAACTCTCCTCCACCATACGAAGAAGAAGAAGAATGGCACACAATGGTGTGATCTAACTCAATATTAATAAATAAAGACAATATTCCAGTCAACTGCGAGTGCAAGTGGGACCATGGCATTCCCAATTAAAGAAATGTTGTTAGGTTAAAGAAAGAGGGGAGGTATAGTAGGTGAAAAAGAAGAATGTTGGAAATACCTGACTACTCAGATCTGTTCACTTAACACAACTAAAAGCATTTCAAGCAACTAAATTTTCAGCATCTTCCACTCTAGAATAGTACGTACGACAATATCCTTTTTTAATATTATATTAAATTGTTTGTAAAATAGCTGAACTAAAGTGTTTAAAAAAAGTTTTTAAACACTTTAGTTCCGCCACCAGGATTCGAACTGACGAAATTCGGATCTGGGGGCAAAGATCGTTGCGCATTTTTAAGTATAACCATCTTGCTGCAAAAAATAAGAGTCTAAGTGTAAATGAAACATGGACATGTATTGAAGAAAAGAACATTCCAAACGTTTCAGTATTTTTTTGTAAACTATGGCGGCAACGACAAAGGGTTAAGTTTGCTCATTTCATTTCGCACACAGAGCTGTATTCTTCCAAATGTGTGTTTAAGAAATTTAATTTTGAGGAAAAAGTTAATTCATTTATTTAGAAAGACTTTTTGAGTTAACATGGAAATTTACCTTAATCAAATATATGAAAAACTGCTTTTTACATATTATGTGAAACGCAGTTTCCATTCGGGTTACTTGACTTATCTAACCAAATTTTATATGCCTATATTTTTTTTATTGAAAACGTTTATAACTTAAGATTAAATTGATAATTCCGATAAGTAGGTAAGGCATATTTGACTTTTTTTTTGTATTTGTAGGTCAGTTCGTTTTGTCCGTTAAGATTTAGATCAGAGGTGCCCAACCCAAAACGTTTGGTGGGCCAAAAAGAAAATTAATGTGCTTAGGTGGGCCAGACATAAAAAATAAAACAAAGACATTGTTAAAAATATTTTATTGCCTTATAATGAATGTGAAATTTGTTTTTTTTTTAAATATTATCTTTCTTGCTGTTAATTGGTGGTGTTTTCATGGAGCAACCTGCTGCGACACTTCGACTTCACTGCATTTATTTCAGAAAAGAAAAGCAGCGATATGTATTCCCAAATGGTGCTTTAATTCATATTGCCAGTCGTTTTAAATATGAAAATTTGTTTTCTGGAATATATCTATATATATATATATAAATCAATGTAAGTTTGTTTGTTTGTCCTCGATTTTCTCGAAAATTACTTGACCGTTTTCGCTGAAAATAGCACAGTTTGTTTTTATTAGTGCCGAGAAGGTTTAGAAAGTAATTTGAATGAAATCTAATATGTAAAACTGTTGCTATAACGTTATAAAATTAGTATGTAAAACATTGAACCCGCTATATTTTATTTGGGTTAGCCCATAGATTTAGCACTCTGGTTAGCCACAGATTGCATGTTCAAAAGAAGAATGTTTTTTTGGGTAGAATATTTTCAAAATGGAAAACACGAGTAAGTACCTACTTAAGAACTTTATGATATACTCGTAGATATATTTTGAAAAAAATAAACGTTTTGAATGAAATAAAATATTCAAATGAATATTTGTTTATTTGGAGATAGTTACTTTCGCTGTCAAATCAATTATGGCACCCTAATAATAAGTAAAAAATCCAGAGCAAGTCCGGGTATACATCAGCTAGTTTCATATAAAACTCATCAAGCTTATTCCCTTCGAACATGCACTTTAACTCTATGCTTGATTGCAGTTATATTCGCATAAATGCGAATCTGTTATCAAATTCTTTAATTCATTTTCTAATTTGATTTGAATATTTTAAGAAATCTTTACGGTCACTATTATAGTGATGTAATAGTTGAAAATAACTAGAATTATTTTACCGTAATTAATTCTCGCTTAATAACATTTAATTCACTATTAACACTTTTTCTAATTTCTTCAATTTCAAATTGATCTAATTGTAAACTAGTTGTATTCGTATGAAAAAGTATTCGTATATAAAGACGTACTTCAGATCTTGTAGAAAATTTTTTTTATGGATATTCATATAATTTTGAAAATATATTTTTTTTTTATACAACTTTTTGCATGTTTCGGAGTAATTCATAAAGGCTTAATAAATGCATCACGTACACCTCTCCGTTCTATCATACCGTAAATGATGGATGATTGCACCAGAGAAAATAAATCATATTCAAATTTTCAATATCGAGAACATACTTAAATCTATAGAAAATTTAAGTAAGATATCTTAATTTTAAAATGATTGTATTTATCTGAGTTTGCCAATTCAGATTTGTGTCAATAGATATATCTAATTAATTGATATTTTCAACCGTAATGAGTTTATTGCACTGTAAACTTAAAACTCATCTTTTCAGACAATTGTATCCATAAATTGAAGAAATGCAGCAGTAAATTGCTTAGCTATGCCGGCCGGTTATTATTTACCTAAAGTCATTAAATAGAAAAAGTTTAAAAATTCACGCATCGGTGAGCAAATGCGTCCACAGCCCGCAACACTCTAAATAACTAAAAGTGTAAAAATAAATAAAAAAAAATGTTAATATCTATTAAAAGCTTCTTACGCTTTTTAAGGCATTTTATAAATATTTCCCAGTTATAAAAATTACAAATATTTCAATAAATACCAACTCTTCTTGTGCCACCAATCTTCTAATAAATGTAACATCAATAGAAAAGGAGCAACAAATAACTGTGTATAACTATCATCTCTATAAATAAATTTTCTGATAAAACTGTGTTCATCTGAAGCGACCTGCGAGGTAAGTATGTTTTTCTGAATCTTTCTGTACATAATTAGATAGAGAATAGGAAGTAATATTTGTACAGCGCCCTTGAGGTGATTTTTCACAAAAACGGCGCTATACAAATCATCCAATTATTATTAATAATAATAATAATAATCGGATGATTTTTATAGCGCCGTTTTTATGAAAAATCACCTCAAGGGCGCTGTAAATCTTACTTCCTATTCTTACATTATTCCTATATTACATCTATGACATTTTTTTTGGACAGGCTATCATTACACATTATTTATAGACCATATAAAGAGATGCAGTTAGATTATCAAAATTAAATACGGCTTGGTCTAAGTTTTCATAAATGTTTAATTGAAAAAAAAAGAAGCTAACTGTATTTATTCCTTACGATATATTGCAAGACGCTAATACAAATGATAGGAGTTATGTTAAGTTGGGCGGCGGGTGAGCACGGGGGCCGGAGGTACTGATCCTTTCTTCCAATCTTCTTTGTCTTTGTTGGTGACGGGACGCTTGGTGTTGGTCTGCACGTACGCCATGCGCTTGTCAGCCGGCTTCAGGATCCGGAAGGAGCACTTCAGCGTGTCGTCCACTGACATCATTGCTCCTGCATTATCGAATTTCCCGCAGTACCAGTTGCTTCTTGGCAAAGAACTCATACCCGTCCTCTACCACCTGATGCACCCGGCAGATCAGGTAAAAGTCGTGCTTGTTGAGGAACTTGGCCACTATCTCAATGACGAAGGTAAAGGCTCGTTCTCGCCCCAGCTGGCGGTGTCCTTGTTGGGGTCCCAGCAGCCCACTTCCCGGTTGTATACAATATTTTTACAACCACCGTGGCCCGAATCGCCGTTTCTATTAACTGTTGGCACTTCACTAGTACATGTGGTGACGACCGACCGCCAGATGTGACCGATGCCGATGCGTTAATTCGGAAGAACGAAGCAGATTTCAACTCAAAATATTTGGGTTTTCGTTATAAACTTGATTTAAGCTCGAAACGACAGCACTAAAATTATGTAATTTTTATAAATGTAACCTAAAAGTTATTGCGGTTATTTTATGTTATTTTTACACCGGGAAAATTAATAACTTCCCAATATTTCCAAGATAAATCAGGAGCGACTATAAAACGCAGCCGGCAGCCACGGGGGCGCCTAGACTGTATTATTATTATTAAGCATGTTACTTGATTGCAATTAGCATTTTGTTTTATGATTTTGAGGTTATTAAAGTGAAATAAGTAAATGATTTTACAAATAAAATCTCACGAGTAGTAGTTTTTTTTTGTACATGTAACAAAACTCAAAATACCATTTCCACCCAGTGCCTACGGTAAGAAATAGTTCGCATTATCGCCTGTCGCGGTGGTCGGGTATTTCCTCCCGCAATGGAAAAGGTTCATAATGAAGACATAGTGAGACGTAAGCAGAACATTTCCTAGAATAAGATGTGTTTATGTTACCTGAAAGGTGGGAATCCTTTCATATCGCACAATACTATAAATCACAACTCCCTGTTCTGCCTCACACACACTTCTTCTACCATCCACATCCACCCGGCAACACCCAATCCTCCCACTCCTCGCACCACACCACGTCTGGCTGGGGCTTAATAAGGCTGCGTTTAAGGGCTGACTACACACATTCATTTTATTCGTAAATTTAGAAGGCACCTTATGCGTGTAATTTCACCTTTTAATGGCCTCACAAACGTATCATAATCAGAGGAGACATTCATCAAAAAACGCTGTTCCACTTTGATGGAGGTAAGCACATCCACCTACTATCCCATCAGTTTATTCGACCTACAACCATTGTTAGCGTTATAATTATACCTATAGTTTGTCAATCAAAAGTAGACAAAAATTGAGGGCGCTGCGTTCGTTTAAAAGGTTTTAGATTGCGCAAATAGGAAAAAATCAAAGTGTGTTTAAAAAAGCACAATCGTTACAAGTGTATATATCTTTCTTTAACCAAACAGTGTTCAGAAATTAGTGGTACTTTTCGAAAGAAGATGATTCTATATCACATTATCAGACAATTTTATTTATAATTTTTTTTTTATTAATTAACGCTTTGCAAGGAAAACAATTCCACTACATAGAGAACCGGCGATTTTTGCTTTTTTTTCGGAAACTCACTTATCGAAATAACTATGTATTAGATGTTAGATAATTAAATAAATAAATAAAGTCGAATTCAGTAATGAAAAATATAAATAATAAACATTAAAAAAACTAAATATGATGTTTTGCACTATTTCTTTAACCCAATTCGATTGTAAAAAGATTTGAATCAGGGGAACAAAATTTCAAAGACATGTAGTTGCCTAGCTATAGGTCGGAATGCCTTTGTTCTGTGTGTTGCGGTGCTGCAAAAACATCGGTAAAAAGATTGGTGATTTTTTTATCGTTTCCCCATGAAAGTCTTTTTTTATATTTGTAAAATAAGGAAGCGACAATATAATTTATTAAGCGGGAACGTATTTATTTATTTTTCCAGTATTAGAAACTTTCACAAGTAAATTTTATTTAATTAATTTTTGCTAATTAATTTTAAAATAATAAATTCTATATTATCAGAGTGGAAGATACTCTCAGTATCGCCCTTTTGAAATACCACCATACAGAATTTAAACGTTGCTTTTTTTTTATTTTTTTTTTATTTATTTCTTTTTTTTTTTAATTTATTCAAAAAAAGATGCATAATTAATAATTAAACAAGGTTTCAATATTTTTCAAAAGTTCAATATTTATATAAGATGTACCCCTATAATTAAGCTGAACTTGTGTGTATGGGGGTGTGTTATTTTTTTGTTCTTTGTTTATTTCTATGTTATATTATTCAGTGTATATTTTCAGGGTGTTTTTTAAGTTGTGTTTTAAAAAAATTTAAATCATTATTAATGTATCTAATTTTTTCTGGTAATGAATTAAAAAAATATTTATATTATAATTGAAATGGCTATTAGCCGTGTTTGGTGACCAGATCTGAATAGCCAGGTATTTCCCCACATTCCTCTTCCCCTTCTCCTTCCCCTCCCCAATACCTTCAGCCTCATAATATTCCCCAATTGGGAATGCCATAGTCTCACTGGCTCCAGACGGTTGGGAGCAGTTAATCTTTTTCTTTATTCATATAAATCACGTTGTAGTATATTCGGCTAATGTGGACATGTTCCTTGAGTAACGTTCGCCTATCGATTGTCTGCTACTCGTACTTCTGCGGAATTAAATGGAGCATGGCTTCAAGTCTCAGCGTGTATGGGTTGGCTACTCTATTTCATGTAACTCTATGTTTTAATGGTACCTTCTTTCATGGTATTACGCAACATATTTACACGCCACGCTTGCAAATACCATTTGTCTTATAAATTATGATACCGGCAAACATTATTTCGCCTGTAACTTCTTCGTTATTTATTGAAAAACAAAGCATTCACTTTTAATGGAATACATAAAACTTCTATTTTATTCAGAGTGCTAATAAAATTTGAAAGTGGTTGTTTTTTATAATTTATGTGTATTCGTAGCAGTCACGATTTATTGTAAAAGTTTGGTTTCTAATAACAATAAAAATAACGAGTGAGTACAATAAGTACTCTTATGGTTATGTCTATGTACAAGCATTTCATATGTGCTCTATTTTCAGTTCGTTCAGGAGAAAGATAAAAATGAGTATGAATTTATATATTTTTTATTTGTAACCAGCTGAAGTACCCGACGTTGCAAGAAGTTATTTGGATGGTTTGGTGTAAGGTGTTGGGGTTTTGGTGTGTTTCTCCCACCTCTACACCTACTCCTACCCCTACCCAGCAATTTTCCTCTTATTCAAGTGTGCAAAAATTTCAACAAAAATTATCATTCTGCCTTGAGGGGTGGAAAAGGAGAACGTGGTTGGTTTTTCGAAATCTCACGTAGACAGTGACCTTCCTCTTTTTTCTAAAGTCAAGTGTATAGATGGAGTGTATGGACGGATGGACGGATGGACGGATGGACGGATGGACGGATGGACGGATGGACGGATGGACGGATGGACGGATGGACGGATGGACGGATGAACCCAGATAGACAGATGAACAGATAGACAGATATTAGACAGATAGACAGATGAACAGATAGCAGATAGACAGATGAACAGATGAACGAATGAACGAATGAACGATATAGACAGATAGACAGATGAACAGATGAACGAATAGACGAATGAACAGATGAACAGATGAACGAATAGACAGATGAACAGATAGACAGATAGACGGAATGAACAGATAGACAGATAGACGAATGAACCCAGATGGAGCAGATATGGACAGATGGACGGATGGACGGATGGACGGATGGACGGATGGACGGATGGACGGATGGACGGATGGACGGATGGACGGATGGACGGATGGACGGATGGACGGATGGACGGATGGACGGATGGACGGATGGACGGATGGACGGACAGACAGACATCATCTCAAGATCAAGACAGGATCTCTGCCTTACCGATACAACACTATAAATACCGATCCTTTAAGACCTTTTTATTTTTCTTCATTTTTACTTATATCAAATTTAAATTTTAGAATTACCAATATTATCCTCAATTAATTCCTATATTTCTGGCTGCTATCTTCTTGTGTGATTGCAGAGATCCATTGGAATTTATTTGCAATCTTAACAGTGTCTCGGATATACCTATCTTATTATAATTTTCATCAGTAGTTATTTTAAAAAATCGCTATAGTAATGAAAAATGGTCAGTTTATCGGTACACAACTAAAAATGTGCAAACTTCTCCGTGCAGGCGGCCAAAAAGAAAACTACAAAATCAAAACGTAAAAACATTTAAATGAAATGCTAAGATCCTCGGTTAAACACATTAACATAACCATTTCGTTTCATGGAGTAAATTACAACGTGATGTGGAAATTTTTGTTAATATTTTTCTAGTTTTACGAAAGATTCATTTTAAATTTCACCCCTTGCCTCCACTTTCAATTTATGCACAAAGAACGGAAATCTCGTAATATATTTAACTCTCGTAGCATTTTATGAACCAAAAATAAATGCAGACCGATAACGTTTTATTGTAATTGCATTATGCATACATGCAAGGCTTTGATTCTGATTTATTTGTTTGTTTTTCAAAATGATAATATCTCCTCGGTGAACTGAGGGGGCTACACTCGGGCAACGTACGAGTACGAGGTGTGTTCAAAATAAAAGGTGAATTTTGAATTTTCGCGGGCTGTAATAAGTTAAAAATTTTCAAAGCCCACCAAAACGCACAAAATCTATGATTTATTGCGTGTGACGTCACACGAGTAGTCAGAATTAACGCTTTGATAAGATGGTAGTGGATTTTGTATGCATTTGAGGCATAAAACTGTTAATATCTACGAAAATCTTCTATATAGTGGACGAGGTCGTGGGGTAAACTGAAGACGAGGATGTCTCAGTTGCGACGGTATTCGTTTTTTTTCCCCCGCACTCGTAATCTGTTGTCTACCCCCGCGAGCTCGCAATTTGAAATGGATGACACGTGGAGCGGGAAGGACTATAAATTTTGGCGGACTATGAAACCGTTCCACGCTGCCCCACGCCCCGCTTCTCTGAGATCCGAGCCGAGCTGGCCGCCGGTTTCCTCCCAGTTGGCCAACTCTTGGACCAATCGGTACAACGTTACTTAAAACAGAAATTTTGGATACTAATCATGCTCATATAATTATATCTTATTATGTTTAAACTAATATTGTGAGAGTTCAATCGTAGATATTGAGAAATAAAGAACTTGGATGAAACGATCGGAAACTGCTTAGTATAATTAGTTATCGGGAAATAAAATATAAGTTTAGATTTAAAAAGATATTAGATATTCCCCAAACATTATTGGGCGTATTATTTTAGATGTTTTTATCGATGTTAATAAAAATCCTGGAAGAAAATCGTTAAGGTGAGACGAAAAAGTTTAAGTGGAGCATTTCATGAAGATTAGTGTCATCTGCTCCAAAGATCATAGCCGATGATAGAAAATCAAAAAAGGGTGCACTCAAAATTTACCAGTCCGCCGGGACAGGAACGGAAGGCCTGGAATAAATACGGGTGCACAGGGCCTCACCGACCACTCGCTTCACCGTTCTCGAGTAACTCTTCTCTACTGTACGCTCTGCCTGACCTACCCTGCACCTTATTTGACTGCTACACTTCGGACAATCGCCTCTCCTCCCCTTTGGGTACCCGACCTGTTGCAAATACGATTAATCGAACGAGCAAACGCTACCTTTCCTCCATGCAAAGGAGTCAATGTCTATCGGTTTTCGGACCGGACCTACTGCAAGCACGGATGAGCGGCTATATTACGACAAATTTGGAAGGCGGGTATGGATGCCGCCGCCCCGGGAACTATTCATTGGATAACCAACACCTCTGTCATAGGTCGCTTCAAGTGGTTCATTACATTTGGTGACTTAGCAGGAGTGTCCGGGTTGATGGGATGAGGTTTCTTCAAGTTCTGGCGGCCAACTGCATGGCGAGCCGGATCGCGAAAGGCCGATTGAGGGAGACTCTTTGAGCTCTCCAGCCAAACTCTCTCAACCAATCATTGCCTTACACCGCAGTGGGAGGGATGTATTCATACGTCCGTCACTCCAGAACGCACTGACCCCCAGATTATACCCACCGCTCATATCCTTTTCTTCCCAAAACTTTCCCTCCTTCCTTTCCTTATAAATACACCCCATACAGCATCAAAGAAACAAACAAACAAACAAACAAACAAGTCCCTATGATACAGTCTATTTGAGGGACAGGCATCTTAAAATCCCCAATTTTTTTTTTTGTATTAGAAAGCAGTTTTCATAAGACACGACTTTTTTGGAAAGTTGTCTCTGGGGTAGTGAAATATGAAACTACTGATTTTTTTTTTCTCATCATAAAGGTATTCCATCATCAGTAAAGATGGGGGTTAGGGGTCAAATGATGTGTGATTCATCTGAACGCGTCTTTATGTTCTCTATTTTACGGTGATTTTTGACATGTGAAGAATGGATCACTCTACCTTAGCAAACAATACATTTTTTTCAGAATGACTTAATAAGTATAATACAAATAATACAAAGAAAGGTTAAAAGGTCTAAGATAACAGCGTTGAAACATCGTTTCTAAACACAATTAATGTAATATACTTCTGCACGTTACTTTGTCATAAAAGACTTTACATATTTATAGTTTAAAACATACATAAATATATACCGCTCATCATACGCGTTTTAACACGTACCTTTAACTCTTTGGCCGCTCGCTGACGATCCGATAAGGAATCGACATAAACCTCATGCTTGATACCGATAACCCGTTGTTATTTCATTTGGCACCAGTTCACGACGCAGGGGGGAAGCGGGAGCTACGCGACGTGCTGCTAGTATACAGCAAGCTGTACGAGGTTTCAGTAGCTTCTCGATATTTTCGCGTCACTGTCGAAAATACTTAACCAACCTTTAATTAACTTTTTTATGAACATTTCTTTTAGTTGAAAATCACTTGAAAATCACAAAAATATTCTTCCGAATTTATTAATTAGGCACATCAGTAATTTACACAAAATGAATAAATACATAATTCCACAGTCTCGTCAACGCTTAACTCACTCGACGGCATGCGATATGCGTGACGGTAAAACAGAAATCTGCAATACCGACAGTATGGTTACAAATATACTGACATTTGCAGACCCGTATGATGGACTCGCAGAGACATCGTACAGCATTACAAGTATTTTTGCTGCACTCAATTCATGTTGATTAGTTACCGAACCGTCAACGAGCGGCCTTAGATTGACCTTTTCATTTTAATTTCTTGCAGATTTTAAAAGCCTTCTAATACTTCTTAAAAGATTATATCAGATATTTAAAGATATTTCATAATGTAAGCTGTTGGTCTCCCAAAAACATTAATTATGCAACATTTAATCCCTTGATTGATAATTGACACAGATGTTATTATATTCATAACAATATAATAATGAATATAATAAGCTACCTTTATTTTTATTTTAATATCTGACAATTAGTTTTTTCTACTCAAGTTGCTGAAAAGACAATTTTCTCCCCTTGCAAGGGGGTGAATTAGAAAAAATGCTCAAGTAAATATTTTGAATAAAAATAAAATAACGACGTCGCCCATTAATTGAAGGACCCTCTGATTGAGGGAACGGCACAAGCATTACGCATCGAATATTTGGAAATGTTATTTAAAGTAACGTTTAATCTAAGTGTGCTCAAACTCTTCAAATGCTTGTTTTTGATTTAGGTACTGAGGCAATTTCTCAAGTCGACGATTAAAATGAAAGAATCGAATGTATTAAAATCTTTCAAATGCGATTACTCAAAAATAATTAATCAATTACGGGGACAAGTATCGTATTTACTTCACAATAAGGAACGCCAGTCCATTTTTTTTATCATTCTACCTTTAAATATCAGTTAGTTTTCATAATTTTAAAAGTTTCCATTTTTCAAAGCCCGGCCAAACGGTGTAAATCTATGGCCGTTCGGCTTTGAGGTTAGAATGTCAAATGTCAAAACAAGGATGAATTTTACCGTATGTAAGTTTATGTTCTATTCATAGTAAACCATAACTAAACAGGAATAATAAAAAAATATGTAGCTTTTTTAGAAACCCTAGCTACAAGAAAATTGAAAATTGGTTTACTCATAAATATTCTATTTTTTTTTATTAAAATAGTTTTTGTTTTATATTGAACAACGATTATAAAGCTTAAAGTCACATAAAGTAAGTTTAAATTTCACCAAAACTGAAAAATTGCAAAGCAAATAGAAAAATAAAAATATTTATACAAATCCAAAACCACAATATACCCGGACGAGACCCGTGACGTCAAATATTCCGACTGCATTGGTACCATCTTAACGGGGTGTTTTGATGATTTTGGATTCACTTTTAAATAACGATTTTCTGAATCGGCGTTTGCTGATCTATATGAATATCTTCGTTCGGTTATTATTATTATTATGGTTCGACCAAAATTGTCTGTCACTAAATACTGACAAAACATACTTCATCCCATTCTCTTTAAAAAAAACTTGAAAACAATATTTGTACCTAAATCCATTCATCACAGTGTGCAAATAAAAAAGAATTCGACAATTTCAAATGTTTACCCATCACAGGCAAAATTAGCATAAAGTATCTGGGTGTTTTAGTGGACAGTCAACTAAAATGGAAAGTACAAAATACGGTAACCAGAGTAAGAAAACTTATTTACATTTTCATTAGATTGAGAAATATCCTATCAACCAATATGATAAAAACAATATATTATTCCCTGTTTTTGAATTTTTGTTTGTGTGAGGAACAAAATTTAAAAGTAGCTAGTTAGAAGCTTTGTATTGCCATAGTAATAAAAAATGTAGTTTCCCCTTATTAAATATCTACTCGTATATATCATTGATAAGTTGTCGAGCACACGACTGCAAAATTTTCAAAATTAGAGCTGATAAGATAAATATCAAATTATGAAAACAGTCTTTGTTCATAATCAAATCATTTCAAACAAACGAAAATATACCTAGCTACCTATAATATATATTTGCCTGATATTTTTTTATTATTCTGGACTAGCTTCATAACTTGAATGAAGTTATGAAGTTGTGATTTCTTGCTTTTCATTAGGGTGCCATAATTGATTTGACGGCTAAAGTAATCTCCAAGTAAAGAAACATTCATTTGAATATTGTATTTAATTCCAAACGTTTATTTTTTCATAATATATCTAAATCATAAAGTTCTTAAGAAGATACCTACTCGTGTTTTCCATTTTGAAAATATTCTACCCAAAAAAGACCTTCTTTTTTGAATAGGCAATCTGTGGCTAACCAGAGTGTTACATCTATGGGCTAACCTAAATAAAACATGGCTGGTTCAATGTTTTTCATACTAATTTTAAAACGTTAAAGCGACAGTTTTACATATTGGATTTCATTCAAACTACGTTCTAAACCTTCCCGACACTAATTAAAAATTTGTGCTATTTTTAGCGAAACCGGTCAAGTAATTTTCGAGAAAATCGAGAACAAACAAACAAACCTACATTGATTTATATATATAGATTGGTATTCTTTTTTGATCACGCAGAAACCAAATTTCACAGTTTTCATATTGACAAGCCTTTTTTAACCTGTAAATTTTCTGAATTCAAATGGGTATTTTTGTTAAAATTTATTATTTGTCTTTATTCGTTGTACTGAAACAATTTTCTGTAATTCAAGATATTATATTGTGACAATGAAATTAGGTCTACGAGTATTATAAGCAAGGGGCGACATTCCAACAAATAACTCTCAGTAAATAGTACTTAAATATTTCAAACTTCTGCAATGATGGTCTTTAATGATCCGTTATGAATCCGCGCATCTTGGCCAAGATCTCCGGAAATCTGTGCCGGGATGACAATGTTCACTTTAATTACTCTTGGCAACCTAAACGGCGAACAGTAATTAGTGCAATTTATTAATATTACCGGGTAACCAGTTCACAGTATCTTATTTTTTTCTAGTACCTACTATAACAATCCTAGACCGTTTTCTGTGAAAAATTAGCCATAAATCAAGTACCTAGTGTAAAACGATTTTATTTTTTTAAGAAACAAACTACTTTTAATACAAAACATATATATAGGAAGCCAAAAAGGTAAGCCAACAAAGTTTCTTGTGCTAACATTGGTTAAATATAGATGTTTTATTTATGGAGCTAACGAGAGAAAAACAAAACAAGAAGGAAGGGGGAAGGGGAAAAGGACAAGAGGAAATGCTCTCGATACATTTTATAGTCGTGCAACAATTTGTGGTCGTACGCATTACAACGGTTCGATATTTTGATTGGGTATTGTGAAGAATGTCGATGTTGTTAAATTATGTGTTATATTGCGCACAAGAGTTTATCGGTTAAGAGTTTACATGCGGGCAAATGAAAAAAGAATAGTTTCGTCGAGTTGGTCTTGACGGTATGTGATTTTTTATAAAATTGATGAGCTCTAGCGAGTCCAGCCCATTATTCATAATTTTGAACAATGATGAAATATAAATTAAAGATTCACAACCTATTGACAACAATTACACTTTTCAAATAACTCCGAATCCTTAAAATTCCCCAATATTATTTTTTTTTATTAAAAGACTTACAATAATGTTTCATTCATCATCAATTCAACTCATTTTGGGACTGTTATTTTTTGCTACATAATAATAAGTTCAAAAAGGTTTTTAAGAAAAATATGTAAATGAAAACATTAAACAAAAAAATATATATAAACAATAGGAAAATAACATAAATAATTGTACAAACGCTTCGAACACGACGGTTAATATTTTATCAAGTCTTATTGTTTAAAATTATGAATAATGGCATTTTTGTCACTTTAAAAAATATTCCTATCAAAATATCGTTCATAGGAAAAACGTTTTATTTGTGAGTCATGTACTCTCCTGAAACTCTCTTCTCTGTCCATCCACTGACCAACTTGAGTGTCCTAACCATCTGAGCGTTTGTTTCTTATCCGTGTTAATTATTCACTTAATCATTCGGAACACCGTCCATGATTTCACCACTTATTTTTCAACATTTAACCTTCACAAAACCTTTCTCATCCGTTCATTCCAAATATGTTGTATTTTAACCGTAAAACTCGAGACGTAGAATAAAAAACCACTGCGCCAAAAACTGCAGGACACATTTCCCGATATGACACAACTGATTGGCGAAATACGGTGAAGTGGAGATAGCTTTTCCAAGCAGCTGACCAGAATTGGTTGAGATAGCATAGACGCAGTAAAACATACATCATGTTTCACACTCACATTTATTTATTAATCTTAACTCGCATTTCAAATAATATTGTTGAAAAATATATTTACAAAATTCTTTTTAATTTTTCATCTTTGAAGTTAATATTAATAACTCTCAGAATGAAACATGAAACCGAATAAACAGAAAAGAAAAATATATCGGTAAGAGCTGGAACTCCAACCTGGGACTGTTAATGTCATCCTTAATTAATTCCCATATATTTGACTTCTACCTTTTTATGACTTCAAGATTCTACCGGAATTTATTTGTAATCGTTAGATATTGTCTCAGATATACCTGTCCGGTTTTTATTTATATGGTACATATATGCAATGATTAAAAATAAGTTATTCCAAAAAAATAAAAGAATAAAAATAATTAATTCCTGAATATTCAAGTGCAAACTTAATGTGAATGATCGTTCCTCACAATTTTCTTATTTATTTTTAAAAAACTAGGCGTATTTTCTATCGCAGTAATTTCATTCTGAATTTTATTACATTGATGAACGTCATGGTACGTGATAGATTTTTATGTCTTTGATTTTTTCATTTTTGACTAACTAATTTGTTTTGCATTTCTCGTCCCGTGTCCGTGTTCGTCGTTATGTCGTAATTGTATTTTACTTTATTCTGTGTTCCTTAGACACCACCACTGTGTTAACTTTATGAGTAAAAATATATACACCCAAATGTATAGGTGCTTCACCATTATTCCCTGAAATTTCATATCACGAAACTTCAGGGGGTAAATATTAGGAAAAATTACTGAAATATTATTATGTAACATACTTAATGCTCAAATACGAAAGTGATATTTTTGGGGTCTGGATTCATTACGTCCCGTTTTGAGTTCTCAAATACGTACCTTTATACTCCACCATCCGGGCGTTGTGCTAACACGTGCTAATAAATTTGACTCCCGTAACTGGGTTTGAAAAACTTAAGAGAGTTTTTTCTTTGATTTTCATGAATATCTGCACAAGTACTTTCACGGTTTAACACCAATTCACAGTGTCCATTTAGATGGCTTAAAGTCAAGATATTGTATTTCCATAAACTATTTTTGCGAACGAAGTTCAAAAGTTTTCTTGGAAAATTTGATTTTATTTCATTGAAACATGCGAAGATCATTGGAATGGTGAAAATTAGAGAAACCATATTTTCACAGATACAAATTTGAGTTCTCTGAGCTAGTTCATAACTCATTTTCGCCGAAAAGTAGAAGTACAATGTTTTGGATATAAGTTTTACGCTACCTCTATTGTGTAAAAACCACAACAATCCCGCTAACAGCTTGTGTTGCATGTACATAACACATTGTTTGGAAAATTTATAGCTGGACGAGAAAAAGCGTATATTTTCACGCCTTGTGGATACGTCAAACTGTTTTTACGGCAATCGTTTCGGGAAATTCGACGGAAGATTGTATTGTGTACAAAAAAGGGCGGAAAATGATTGGAAAGTACGCCACCTGCTGGCTGCGCTGCGAAACTAATGAGTTCCTTTTAATGAAAGGATTCACCGGAACCTCCTCACACATCCTGTCCCAGTTACTAGAAGCGCACATCCGGAAAATCGTGACAAAGGAAAAGACTGTCTATCTTGCCATTTGATGTTTTCGTGAATGTGATTTCATGAAACGAACGCCTTCAATTGCCAAACCAAGTGAAAGCATACATTTGAGTAAAACGTTCTGTTGATTTGCGACCTAAAAAAATTTTTAAAAAATTTACGGACCCTTAGTTAATTCAATATTTTCTTCAGTATTTATTTGATTAGTCATTATTTACATGAAAATAATGGCATCACGCGTGTTATATTCTGGTGAATGATTAAATAGTATTTTTTTAATGATTCTATTTGAATCTCACTAAATGCTTATATAAAATATAAAACTTCGGACTAATCTTAGAAATTGTACTGAATACGTCCTACATATGGCTTGTGGGCTTGGTGCATTAATGTTTGTCTCATTATTTAAGTCACCCGCTTGACGTGTGCAAGAAATAACCGGAAATGGCTATTTTTGGGAATATTAAATCAATAAAAACATGTTATTATCTTTTTGAACCCATTAACACTTACTTTGTGGATCCACGTTCATATGAATATATATTACACCATTGATGCACAACCCAGGGCCCGCGAGCCTATTTCTAAATATAATATCAAGTTTTTCATTAAAAAATATACCACAGTTTCTGTTGTCTTAAAGAGGGATTTAGATGAAAACTTTAGTCTGGCTTCAAAGTTTCTGAATCTGCCGCTTTGTGGTGTAACTTAAATCTGAAAAATGTGGTCATGATATATTTTAACCGATTTCGTTCCATAAAAATCCTAAAGATTTATTTACTAAATTTTGTATTAAATCTGACTATCAGAACGATAAAAGTCAAAATAAATTTATGGATTTGATCTTTAGCCTAGCAAAATGTTCACGTTATGGTTTTTTTCGTTAGCACTATAATGGATATGTTTAATGGGTTCCGTTTTATAACAGTAAGTTTTTTTTGAGAACGTGTAAGTAAAGGAAGAGATTTTGATATTTATTATTTTCAATAACAATCGTTCGAATTTACGAATTTGCCATGTTCAAACATTTGACGTTTTCCATTTAGTTTTGCAAAATACGAAAGGTATCACAACATAATTTTAAAACTGCCACCCAAATTTATAAAAAAAATTTTTTTTAGTTTTTTTCAAATTTCTGAATGATAAAAACCGACAACATTTATTGGTTTTGCCTTAAACATTTCGCTTTTTTACGTATTCTATGACAAAATGTGTTAAAGGGTTAGAAACATCACCGACTGCAAAGTTAATCATGTCAATCTGTATGTACCCTACCCCTTACGGACGACGAACAAATTGAAAATTGATAATTTGGCCCTCTAGCTAAAAAGGTTGAGGATCACTATATTACACCATTGACCTCATCTCATCCTATCGAATCCTTGATTAGCCGTGTTTGAATATTCCTCAAATACATATAATAACAACCTACAAGGTAAAGCAATAAGTAATAGTTGGTAGAATAGCTCATCTTCTCCCAGCACAAGTAAAGAGGGGCCTACACGTAAGTTTAATCCAGTCCCACTTAAATGACTTAATATATTTATGGGGAAACACACAAATAATACAGATTAAAGTTATAATGTTTTTTTTTTATTATAACCCAGAAAAAAAACTATACCGAGAAATGAAGTTGTTGAAAATCATAAAACTGTACGAATACAATATATGCCTACTAATCTACAAAATGCAAAATGGATTTGTACGCACGAATACAGCATTTATAAAAACATAAGTACACGAACACTATACAAGACAACATAATAAATTGTACACGGATACAGTTACGACTGAAAGTGGTAAAAGAAGCATATACGTATAAAGAGGGTGTATACTCGTATACATAATTTCTTTCCCGATGGCCTGAAAACGAAGAAACGAATAAAAGCTATTTTTAATTAAACTGTTCAATCGCAAAATAAGTGAGCAAAATAATATTATGTAATATTACGTAATATGATATATAATATAATAATTAAAATAAGATAAGAATAATATGTATGTATGTAGTTAAGTAATATAATATGTATGCATGTAATATATTATGCATGTATCTAGTTAAGTAATAATATATATATGTATGTAGTTAAGTAATTTAATATGTATGTATGTAGTTAAGTAATATAATATGTATGTACGAGTATGTAGTTAAGTAATATAGTATGTATGTATGTAGTTGAGTAATATAATATGTATGTATGTAGTTAAGTAATATAATATGTATGTATGTGGTTAAGTAATATAATATGTATGTACGAGTATGTAGTTAAGTAATATAGTATGTATGTATGTAGTTAAGTAATATAATATGTATATATGTAGTTAAGTAATATAATATGTATGTACGAGTATGTAGTTAAGTAATATAGTATGTATGTATATAGTTGAGTAATATAATATGTACGAGTATGTAGTTAAGTAATATAGTATGTATGTATATAGTTGAGTAATATAATATGTATGTATGTAGTTAAGTAATATAATATGTATTTCTATTTTTGAAACTGATAAGACATGGTGGATTTCCATTATAATAATACAATAAAACACATATAAAACTTATTTCCACTTTTATTTTATTTTACCGTAACCGGTTTCAGCTTGTTAAAGCCATCTTCAGACTGGTACAAATTAATCTTAATCTACGGTTTATATACACAACATATTGGGGAGGAGGGGGGGGGGAGATACTACAGGGGAATTATTCTATTATATGGGTTTTCTTTACATTTGTTACTAAGTCGTCTTTGACTAGCGACTTTCTGGTTATTTTGGTTATTCTCAATCAATATAAGAAATTTTGAAATATTATATTTTGAACATTAATTTTGAATATGTGTTTTATTACATTATTAATATAATATGTATTTAGTTAAGTTAAGAAAGTGAAATAATTATATATTTCTTTTAACTTGACAAATCAAAATTTTAAAATGACATAGAACACAGGTTTTATAGGATCAAAAGCCTTCGTACTATTATTTATCTTTTAAATATTTTTTTACGAGAGGAAACATTCGAATATATAAGAGATCACTATTCACAATCAAAGCGTTGCTTAAAATACCTTCAAGTATGTTCAGTGAACAAGTCTGAGTAACCAGGTTCTGCCAAACTTCTTCTCCCCATTCTCTTACCCCTCCAACACAGCCGACTAAAAGGGATCGAAACGATAATCCAGTTTCCTACGACGCGCAACGGGAACAATGTTCCCAACAAACCTTACATTGACATAGACAAATTGAGTAAGGCCCTCCGAAGCCCGACGTACTGTACAAAGCCCGCAGATACTATTACTATAATATTACGGTACTGTCGACTAGATGCAAATCGGTTTTACGAACCTATATTGAGTTAGGTAGCCACCTCTTTTCAGGAGCCTCGAGAGAAACGACTGCGCGCGTCCCGTTTCAGACAAAACTTACTTTTGGATTTGTGGCCAAAATTCTCTCCCAAACCGAATGATCTTTTTTTTATAAAAAGGTATGATAAATATCTAGTACAGATTAAAACAATTTTTTGGTTTTTATTTTTAATTATGAAATATAAGTCATTTAAAAAAATCGATTTTTCACTATTTGAGAGACAAACTTTAGCAATTATTTAGGGCTTAATGGTGATAAAAAAAATTGTCTCCTCTACTATGGAAATTTAATGAATTATATAATTAAAAATTATTAAAATCAGCATTATGATGTGCTTAAAATTAAATTAAAAACCACTATTTTACGTTGGAACGAATTTGCCGTTCATATTTTTAATTGACGACCCGAAAAATCGTTTTTTTTTTACATGTTTTGTTTATTTTATTTTATTTGATGTAATCATATTTACAAAGCAAAACTGACAATTCAAAACAAACATTAACCTGCAAATAATTTCCGAAGTTGCCTCTAAATTCAGGAACAATCGATTACTTTTAGTGCCTATATTTCATAATTTAAAACAAAAATAAATAAAAATACTTCTTAATTATATAATTGAAAATACACTTTGTATATACCACTTTATTTAAAATATATAAATATTTCTACATGTTTCGATAGCAATGCTATCATCTTCAGGAATAAATGAATACTAAAAAATAATTTCAAGTATAGAAAAATGATAAAAAATTTAAAACAATAATTTAAGAATATACAAAATATGAGCATAAAAAAAAAT